>CM061046.1:1675139-1813107 GCA_030762985.1 Adelphocoris suturalis
TTTAATCAATTGTGCAGCGTTTTGTTTAATCAATTTTGATAAATTTGCTGTAATAACTTTTAGTCAATCGAATCCATTAACATTTTTAGCGAATTTTCTTAGAAAATAAAGCTATTGCAATGGCTCTAAAAATTTTAAAATAAAAATTTTCAAAAATTTTCTTCATCAAAATCTGTTTTGAGGCATTCTGAAATGATTCCTGGATTTTAACGCTTTTATATATATATATATATATATAAATATATATATATATATATATATATATATATATATATATTATATATATATATGTATGTGTCATTCCAGACGATAACTCTCGATAGAATTGAGATTAAAACTTCGTTCTTTCGCCAAAAAATCAAGCATTTCAAAAGAAAGGATGAGTTTGTTGGACAACACTTTTTGAGCACATTAAATTGGTCAAATTTCAAAAAACGTACTTTAAAAATCACTAAAAAAGGCAAAAAACCGCCAAAAATTAACAAATTTCTATTTTTTAGCAGAATGCTACTCGAAAAAAAGTAATCGAACATGAACTAGGACATTTAAAAATTTAAGCACAAAATTGTACTGAAAAATGTAGTTAAATTTCATTCAAATAAACTAAAAATCGATAGGAACACTTGAAAAAATTGTAAAAATCCACAAAATCGTCTGTTCATTGGAATATTACTGACAAAAAGTTTCAACAGAATTTAACATAAATGTAATACGGTCATTTATGAAAATTCGCTCAAACGATCATGCAGCATGACTGGAACTTTTTAGTTTATAAACCCCACTTTTATCCTGAACATTGATTTTGTCTTTAACGGAACCAAGTAATGCTCTAAGACTATTTCTAGTTTTAAAACCCACTTTGTAACCCCTCGATGATAGAATTTTGCCGATTTTATCAGAAATTTTTCCATAATTAGGTATTACTTTTCTTCTAAATTTACATCTTCCCTAACCAGATTGGAAACTTTATCTCTACTCTTTTTCCTAAGAACCTTATCCCATATGGTATCAACGAGATCTCCTCCATATCCGTTACTAGCTGTATGCTTTTGATAATGGATTTTTCTTTTGATAAATTTCGTTCACTTATTGGAATAGATAGTGCCCGATTGATCATACTATGGAAGGCTGCATGCTTATGGACTAAAGGGTGATTAGAAGTACTATGGATCGTTATATCGCTGTATATATCTTTTCTATAAATTGAAAAACCATGCTTCTCGTTTACCAAAGAGATGCATAGATCAAGAAAATTTAGTTTATTCCCGCCGAATTTGATAAAGGGATCTAATTTATTGATTCTTTAATTAAAAGAATTCAGTTGCCTTTCTGAGCCCTTCCATAGAATGATGATATCATCGACATATATCTATACCAATAGAGATGATTATTTGTGTTACAAGTTGTAAATATTTGTTGCTCAAGATAATCCAAGTATATATCTGCAAGCAGAGGAGATAACGGAGAACCCATAGCAACCCCTGGTTGTATATAACATTGCCCCTCAAATAAAAAGTAATTTTGATTTATCTGATTAGCTATAATCCCCCTTCACTTTGCTTACACTTAATTGGTTGTACCTTCAGCCCCCTTTCCTTTCTCTCGACCAATGGGATTAAATCTCCCTCCACCTGGGACTATATAAGCGGTGTCCACTCTAATGTGTCTTCAGTTATTGTTTGTTACTGATGATGGCCTAACCGTCGAAATCAATTTAACATTGTAACTCTTTATTTTTTCGTGGAATGGACATAGTTTTTGACTAACTTCCATTTTGAAATGGTTTTCCACAACTTCGTCGCGAGTGATCTAGTTTGTGTGGTTTGTATATTATATTCCTTAGTTCTTCTTTTCCTATTTTTCAGAGAACTGTGTATCTGAAGTAGCCACGGAACCTAGCTAATTGCCAGGCTTTTGAATAATACATCGAGTTCGAGGTTTTTAAGCGGTGTGTACTTACAGGTAGGTGTCTTCTGGTATTTATAGAACGAAAATCGAACGTTGTTACTCATTTACACGGAAAAAATATGATTTGAAAATCATGAGACGAGTTCAGTAGCCGAGATGTACCGTGGAGGTGATTGGTGATAGTATAACCCTTAAACCTCAATTGCAAGACTTTTTTAAATTTTGATGAAAAAACTCGCCTTAATAATTTTTGACGTGCTGATTTCGGGAACAATAATGAAAAAATTTAAATCAAAGTTTTCACCCCTAAATTGAGTGACTTAAGTTTGTTTCATACATGATACCATGCGATTTTCAAGACCCCCATTTTGAGTGAACATTTTCTATTCCCCCCCTCCATGTCTTCAATTTTTGATAAATGGGGGGGGGGGGGGGGGGGTTCAAAATGTTTTTCTTGGTCGATTACAAAGGTTCTTCATTGAAAATAACAAACCTAAAGAAAATCCAGTTGATCTGACTTCCCTCCATTCACTTCCAGCGCTCCCCAAGAGACTGTGTAACGAATTTCTGGGCTCTGGTAGTCTGCTGAACTTTGGTCTCATGAAAAATAATAATTTGTTACGGATTTTCGTAACGCAATTTTTCGCGTCACTTTTCATAATTTAGACCTCGCTTATCGGAATCTGTCTACTACAATAACAATTGTCTAAGAACTCAAGTACTTATAGAAAAATACAATTTGTGAACCCCTCGTTGAAAGAAGCATACATATCCAAATATCTGTTATCCATACCAATGGGGCTCCGAACACGAGAAGCTCTTGATAGAGCGCAGCACGTCAACAACGACCTTACCGATTCGCTACTCTTTTGTTGCCTATAAGGGCAGTCGTGACGGACAGAAGTTGTTTTTCTTGTTTTGTCTTTTTATTGTTTGTTCGTGTGGTTCTTTATTATAATTATTTATTTATTAATAATTATACTTTTCATTTTTGAAAAGGATTCATGTGGTTGGTGGTACGGGGAAAGAATTGTAGAGCGAAAAGGGGCGACGCAAGGTATCGACAAGGTTAAAATTCAAGTCAATGACCATTTTTTTCAGGGCACTGCCCCCCTCGCACACCCTAGCGGTGGATCTTGTTAGTTCGGAGGCCCATTATGCGATTTTTTTCAATTTTTATGAAAAAACACTCCTTAACAATTCTTGACGTGCTGACTACGGGAAAAATAAAGAAAAAATTCTAAATCAACGTTTTCATCCCTAAATTGAACAACTTAACTTTGTTCCATTTATGATAAAAGAGGATTTTCAAGACTCCTATTTTGAGTGAGATTTTTCTATTTTCCCCCTCTCTGTCTTCAATTTCTGATAAATGGAGTGGGAGGGGGGGGGGGTTACCAAATTATTTCTCTTGGTCTATTACTAAGGTTCTTTATAGAAAATAATAAACCAAAAGAAATCCAGTTCTGACTTCCTCCAATCACTTCCAGCGCTCCCCACGAGGCTGTGTAACGAATTTCTGGGCTCTGGTAGTCTGCTGAACTTTGGTCTCATGAAAAATAATAATTTGTTAGGGATTTTCGTAACGCTCAATTCGTGACGGATTTGCATACTTTAGACCTCGCTTATCGGATTCTGTACACTACAAAAACAATTGTCTATGGAAACACCCCCCCCCCCCCCCCCCCATAATTTAAAAGGAGCATGACATTTCCGAAAATCTGTTACCCATATCAATTCAAATATTGACTTTTCACCAATTGCAGTCCTTTTTAAGAAAATCCATTGATATATTGGTTTACTATCTTATAGGTATGTAAAAATCCAAGTTTGTAAGTCCAAGCCTCTATAGATGGCCAAACTGCTGAACGGGTTTTGATAGGGATTGCTCCATTATGATCAGTAAGTTCCAGAAAAGGTCAATATTAGTCTAGAGCCCTCAAGGTCAGCTGAGTAAGATTTGGAGCTAATATTTTTGCTATTCAACATATGAAGCTGAAATTTGGAATGGAGGCCAACTTGCGACGTGTAGAGACGAATCATAAAGTCCAGAGCACACCATGTCAGCTGATTAAGTTCTGGTGGCAATTTCTTTGCTAATCAACCGATGACGCTGAAATTTGGAAAGGAGAACCCTTGGGGCGCCCAGGAACATATCATGAAGTCTGAGCTCCCCAGATCAGCTGAGTAAGATCTGGAGCTAATATTTTTGCTATTCAACTCATGAAGCTGAAATTTGAAATTGAGGCCTCTTGTGGCATTTAGAAATGAATCGCAAAGGCTGATGCTCCCTAGATTAGCAGGGTAAGCTTCAGAATTATTTTTACTATTCAATATATGCATCTGACATCTGAAATGGAGGCCCCCTGGGACGTCTAAAAACGAATCATGAAGTCTAGAGCCCCGAAATTCTGGTGAGTGAGATCCGGAGCTAATTTCTTGGTTATTCCACCTATGAAGCTAACATTTGAATAAAATGACCCAGTAACAATTACCCGTAGATGTGGGGCTGTGCAACGCACGGACAACCGGCTAGTTTTCAATAAAGATCTTTTGTGATCGACCAGGTGACTACTGTACTACAGGCATTCCTAACTAGTTTGACTCTTTAAAAGTTCAAAATCAGTTATAAATTAATCAATAACTTTTGTTTCATGGTAACATTCACATAATAGAACGACTGGGATGTTATTGGTAATAATGTGTGTCTTCAAAGAAGACAAGCCGGTAGGTACTCTGGTAAGGGGGATATAACACCTAAGATATCTCCTATCGGTAAACTCATAAAAGTTGCTCAACCTTTGTACCTATTCTTGGGGAAAATACAAAAGCGTTTTGAGAGAGAGAGGAGAGGAGAGAGAGAGAGAGAGAGAGAGAGAGAGAGAGAGAGAGAGAGAGAGAGAGAGAGAGTGAAATTAAGTTTATTATCCATAAAATAGAACATTTAAAAATTTATGTACAACAATTTGCTGAAAATATACTTAAAATTCATTAGAATTTGCTAAAAAAAAAAGATAAAATCTGCAAAAAAAGCTAAAAATTCAAATCCTCTATTTGAATAGGAAATTATTATTTAGAATACGGTTTTGCCATAAAATTAATAGTTAACAATTAACTTTTTTGCCATAAAATCAATAGTTAACAATGTCCTTGCTCTCAAAAAGCTCAAATTTCAAGACAATTTATCATAATACAATATGACAATTTACGAAAATTCGCACATACAATCATGCTGCACTTGTCCGCCACGCACTCCGCAGTGATTAACGTAATATGGTTAGGTAAATCGAGAGCTATCCAACGACTGGTGAACGATTTTTGTACGATGATAACTGGTGAAGTTAAAGTTCCGTAGCAACGAATCGGTTGTACGTAAAAATCTTTAGACATTTTTCATAACGCTTTCTTCGTTACGTGACACTTTTTGAGTTATGTGCCATAGTAAAGACATAAAATGTCAAAACAAAAACTCTTTTGAGTCGAGTTGTCGTAAATTCAAATGTAGATTATAGAACATCATTATCACATGATATGGAAAACGATTTTGCGTGCTGGCTTATCTACATCGGGGTACCATGAGGTCCAATTTACGCTTAGTAATGATCGTGAATACCACCGTGTCTAGTTTGTGAGCTGGATTTTTATTATTATACGTAGGTATCACATTATGTTACACTGCTCTGAAATATCAGCACTTTGAATGTAAATAAATTGTTCACCGCCAGTGTTATGACCAAAAATGCTAAATAATGTTCTGAGATTCAAAAAAGATTTTGGATACCTAGCCTTTATTAAAGTTTTTTCTTCGATTTTTTAGCAAATATGATTGAAATTCAAATACAATTTTCTGCACAATTTCGTAAATAATTTTTTTTAATGTTTCATTTCATTGTTGATATACTAGTTGGACTAAAATTCTGCTAAAAAATCTAATTTAACGGTTTTCAGCAGTTTTTGCCATTTTTGATGATTTTTTAGTCCATTTTTGAAAATTGAACGATTTAATGTGCTCAAAAAGTGCTGGCCAACGACCTCATCCTTCCGTTTAGAAAGTTTGATTTTTTGGCGCAAGAACTGAATTTTTATCAATTCTAAGCAGGGTTATCATCTGCAATGATATATATACACGTATGTATCTATCAGTTTTGAAAATTTTTAATTTTGAAATTTTTTGAGCCATTGCAATAGCTTCATTTTCTACGAAAATTCGCTAGAACACAAATTTATTTTGTAAAAGGACGACTTCAACTTGTAAAGCTATAGTAGACGGTATGTTAATTTGCAAGTTAGCTGAACTTTCTCATAAGGGAGGTAGGGAGGGAAAGAGAGAGAGATAGTTTATTTTGCCATCACACAGAAGTGCATAACAATAGTCATAATCGGGGAATCGATTCTAGAGCTCATTTCTGATCGAAAGTTCCTCCTAGAGATTTTTTTTTTATCGCCTTAATATTTTGAATTATTCAATTTTTCAAGATTTTTTTTTTTTTTTTCGTGTTTTGTACATCATATGACATTAAAACACAAATTAAAACACAAATCGGCCAAAATACAAAATTAGAAAAGTTATTCAAAATCGTCGCTTTTTCTTCCAATTTTCTGCTTCCAGTATGGGAGATTTTCGGCGGGCACTCTTCGGAAAAAACTTCCGTAAACTATCAGCTTTAGAACGATCTTGTCAATTTTAATTTTACTTTGCTGATTGGGGGAGGAAAGTTTGTTTGTATATTGAAAAACGTGGTTTTTTCTATGAAATCGAGGGTTTTTGTGAAGAATGACGATTTAAGAAAATTCAATTTTCGTGCTGGTTTTTTTTACGTATTTTTTCACGCTGAACCGAATGGTAACTCTTGCAGGTCCCCCCAACTCCGTTATAAGAGAGTTTTACACTTTAACTCAAGAATTTTTGGTTCATTTTTGTTATGATCAATTTTATGCTTAATTTATATTTTTTATCATTTACTTTAAGGTTTATTGTAGAAGTTATAGTCTCTTATTGTACAGCTGGGCGTCTCTTATTAAGAGTAAGACTCCACCAGGGGACGTAAGTTCTTTTGAACTTAAGCCTTGGTGGGCAAATTATTTGATTTTTTGAAGTCCAAATTAGTTCTAATTTAGTGTCCTGGAAAAATGTACACTTGAAAAAAATTGTATCTTGCTTTAATTTGTTTATTACTAGTATTGTCAAGTACTACTGTTATTTAATTTTCTTATAAATATGTTTTTGCCAAATAAATAAATAAATGAATGAATAAATGTGTTTTAAGGGTAAAACTAGCTAGTTGAATAGCTAGTTCTGAGTACAACTCAGAATGCCTCAAAACAGATTTCAATTAAGACAATTTTCGGAAATTTTAAATTTGAAATGGATATGTCTTTTCTCTACCAAAATTGGATATTTCAACCAAAAATTTTCGTCACGCAAAAGTTGATGTCACGATTTTCCAAACTAATGATTTTCACGTACAACCCAGCCGTTGCTAGGGGAATAGAACTTCCGCAGTTTTCATAGCACAGATATTGTTTGCCACTCGTTGGAAAGCGCTTGAGTTATGTGATAAATGTTCACATCTCAAGCTACCAATTTCCCCCTCCTTACGTACCTACCTGGCTACATTCCTAAACTAAGTTGATTGGACTATAAACAATTTTCGTTTGGCGGAAACTAAATAGCGTCTGTATTGGAGAAATAACTTCAATAGTATTTGTATTATGTTTTTTGTGCCTCCAAGAATAATAAAATAAATTCTTTAGCCTACATTTCGTCGCCTAGAGTCAAAAGTTAAAGGATTGCTTACAACTCTCGAGGACAACCGTTATGAAATCCCAAATCGAAGACATATCCATGTAACATGGTATCTGCTTGTAAAGCAGATAGTGGAACTCGTTCACGAGTTTCGGTACTTTAATTCTTTCTTTTAGCGAATTTTTGAAGAAAATTAAGCTATTGCTCTCGCCTCAAAATTTGTAGAATGTGAATTTTTGAAGAAATTTTATGCAGAAATCCGTTTCAGGCTATTCTGAATCATATTCTGAAGTTTAACACATTTTTTAATGTATGTATGTATATATGTATGTGTCATTCCAGACGATAACTGTCCGTAGAATTGTGCTAGAAACTTCAAACAAATTTTAAAATGTTAAGGACACAAAACGAAAGTTCAAGTTCGTTGGCCAGCATGATCGGATTAGGTACATTTTCGGGTTGAAATTTTCAAAAATGTAGTCAAAAATTTCAAAATAGCCTGTTTTTTGCGATTTGTTGTGCGAAATAATTTTTTCAGCATAGTAACATGTGGTATATTCGGAATCAGCGTAAAATTTCCTATAAGAATATGTATCAAGTTTTCAAAAATTTCAAAGTTGAAAAATCAGTCAAAAATCGAAATAATGCCGTTCGCTAGTTGTAAAAATCGGTAATATTTGCATGAAACATTGTCCAAATTCAGATTGAACTACTCTTATGGAAGTATCCCTGTATAACGAATCCTAGAACCATGCTGTTTAAAACGTAGGTTGTAGGTGCTTGTTTAAAATTTCATTCCATGTTTGTCTATCAAAATCATAAACTAAAATTTCTCTACACGATCAATAGCGACTGAAATGTCGAAGATTTCTTCAAAAATTCGCTCATGGGGTCATGCTGCATGACTGGACTTTTTTTAAATTATTTGGAGCCATTGCTGAAGCTATTATTTTCTACAAAAAATCGCTAAAATGGTTAAATAATGATGATATTAAATTATTGAGTGGGTACCTTTGGTGATGACAGTTTTGACGGAGGTGGGCGGCGGGGAATCGGCTTCCTCAGGCATCGAGGAGAAGCAGAGATTCTCCAGACAGACACGCATCTGAGCGACAGACGCCACGACGCCGGTTTCAACGACAAGAGCAAGCGGTAACAACGAATCCTCCGGACGAACACGTCAAAACACATCAAAACAACAGCGCGTGTTTGTTGTTGTCGAACCTGTCAAAAAAAAAGGGCACTTCACGCGGGGCCGCGACACATAGGAAGTGCGGGACTGAACTGACGTCGCGGCGGCCGGGAGGCGGGACCGCGGCGGGCGAGTGGGAGCGGGCGGGGGTCGCGGGGTGCTGGCCGGTCGTGGGAGGTGGCGGGGAGGAGGTTAGCCGGCAACGCGTCCCTCAACGGAGCTTGTGGTTTGTTGTTGTTAAGGACGTCAGATTCTTCAAAATGGATCGATTTAAATCGTATCGATTCTTTTGAAATAAATCAAAAAGAATCGTATCGTTTCTTTAAGAAAGTATCGATTTTTCAAGAATTGATACATTTTGGTCGATTTACAACTAAAAAGTCCAATCATGCAGCATGACCCCATGAGCGAATTTTTGAAGAAATCATCGACATTTCAGTCGCTATTGATCGTGTTGAGAAATTTTAGTTTATGATTTTGATAGACAAACATGGAATCAAATTATTAACACATGCACAGAGTAAACTCATCAGTGTTGTGATTACATTTTTTTTCAAAGCACCTGCTACCTACGTTTTAAACAGCATGGTTCTAGGATTGGTTATACAGGGATACTTCCATAAGAGTAGTTCAATCTGAATTTGGACAATGTTTCATGAAAATATTACCGATTTTTACAACTAGCGAACGGCATTATTTCGATTTTTGACTGATTTTTCAATTTTGAAATTTTTGAAAACTTGATACATATTCTTATAGGAAATTTTACGTTGATTCCGAATATACCAACATGTTAGTATGCTGAAAAAATTATTTCGCACAACAAATCGCAAAAAAACAGGCTATTTTGAAATTGTTGACTACATTTTTGAAAATTTCAACCCGAAGATGTAATCCGATCATGCTGGCCAACGAACTCGAACTTTCGTTTTGTGTCCTTAACATTTTAAAATTTGTTTGAAGTTTCTAGCACAATTCTACGGACAGTAACTGTCGAACGATAACTGTTATCGTCTGGAATGACATATACATACATACATACATACATATATACATACATAAAAAAATGCGTTAAACTTCAGAATATGATTCAGAATAGCCTGAAACGGATTTCTGCATAACTTTTTTTTTTTCAAAAATTCACATTCTACAAATTTTGAGGCGAGAGCAATAGCTTAATTTTCTTCAAAAATTCGCTAAAAAGAATCGACGCGTTTCTTTAAGAAAGTATCGATTTTTTTTTCAAGAGTCGATACTTTTTAGTCGATTTTGAACTAAAATGATTTTAAATTTTAACCAACTAAATTTCTACGGAAAAATTGACACAAATTTTTCACAATCTTCAATGATAAATCTTTCAAATTTGAAATAGGTAGGGTGGGTGGGGTCAGTGTTTGACACCTTAAGAGAAATTTTGTCTTTGACAAGCAATTACGTTATGTTTTTTCGTTTCTTCAAACTTGAATCTTACGTCTACTGCTGCATCAGGATGTCCTCAAACTGCTCAGTAATGGAAAAATCACTAATTCAAGCCAGAAAACATCATAAATTCGTTTTTTTAACGGGAGGCGTGGGGGTGATACCAATATAACGTAAAAAAGGGGGTACTTCAGGAACTTGCCCTGCCCTTATTTTTCGTTCAATTGAGCTGATTTTTTTTTTTTTTTTTTTTTTTAAATTCACTCTTCATGTTGTCATCTTTCGATTGATTGGAGAATTTTCTTGAATACGGTACTACATGATGGTTTGCATGAGTTGGCAAAATTGGAGGTTTTATCATGCACCCAAAAAATTTCCAGTATTTTTTCCAGTCATTCAATTCCCACACTTCTCACGGTAATTTAGAAAAAAATTCGATCCGATACGACAAACAGGCCGGTCAAAAAATGTTCCCGAAGAGCGGAAAACGTCGTTTCGAGAAAAACGCGATTGAAAAAAAGTCGGCTCTCGCAAACGCGCCTCGACTCCGGCCGAAGCACTTGCTCGTTTCGTTTGGTGGAAACTTCTACTTCTCTCTCAAGAAACTATTGAAACACTGTCTGACACTGACGCAGGCAAGGTCAAATAAAAATGATCAACACAAGTAGAAGAAGAATAAGATAACCTCATCTTACATTAGCTTTATTTTGATAAAGCTGACTGTAAGCTGTACGCGAGACTGTACTTCAGTGGGTTATTACGATACGCTATCATGTTTGTAAAATTTTGAAAATATATTCATTTTGTTCAGAAAATAGTAGTTATAGAAAATGCATTCACCCCAAAATCGAATTTCTTGTCCCCCCACCCCCTCGCCTCCCGTTAAATCAATTTTTCGACCCAGTATTTGACAGCCAAATTTTTTGTTGCACCTGTGATTGACACCTAATGATCGTAACATTCTGAAACGTTCTGTAATAAACGATTCCGTGTATCATCAAAATATTTATTTCAACATTTTATTAATAAATTGAGCATTCGAACTTAGTTTTATTAATCTAAATATAAAATTAATATGAGTATTCATAAAGACAAAGTTGAAAATATCTGAAAATAGGTAGGTAGAAGGTTTTCTCAAGCTTCTCAGTTGCTATGTATTTATATAAATATAAAAAATAAAGAACGAATGCAAGAACGAATAACAGCACTGTCAATCACCGAGGGTAGGATCAGTTTGGGGACTAGTAATTAACATTTGCATTTTCAATGTTATCTTCATTTATTTCAAAAAAATATAACATAAATGCGATCAGCACAAAAAACTAATAGAGAAGAACCATGGGAACGATCGAATTTGAAAATGTGGAGGGCATGGTGAAGCAAAATAGAACACTTAGGTACTCCTTTAGCAAAACCACAAGAAACAGCACCAAAGAAAAATCAACACGAGGTTTTCTGTTGGGTAAACTTCCCCAGATTTCAAAAAAGCCCGCCTGAAATCTTTGACCGCATAACACACGTTTATGCCTTATTATTTAAACTTTTTGGTGGGATTTCAATCACTGGGTCCTTGTAAAACACTTGTCCCTCCACCCTAGGTACCTAACTATGTTGTTCATGAGACAAGGGTAGTACATATTCGTATTAGGTACTTCAATTCCAATAACGTAGACGGTACATTACCTACTAGTAAATGCGCAATATTTCATGAACTTTCTATCACCTTGAGCTCTTTTTACCGACTTCATCCAGCAATATCATTTGTTTATTGATGGGAAAATTTAACGATATGTAGGTATATCAAGAATCAGCATATGAAACAATAGTACCTAACTATATTTCAAAGAACATTGTCTGTTCATCCAGCTGTTGAAAAGAATCGGCCTCCGATTCTCGAAATTTTGAATCGATTCTCCGATACTTGAAAGAATGAAAATAATCCAAAAGTATCATTAATTTTTTTTTAATGAATCGATTCTTTTTTACCATCCCTAGTTGTTGGTAGCACTGGATGGTCCATAAATATTGAAGACTTGCCTAGTATTCTCGCTCGCTTCGCTCGCTCGATAAGGCTGTATAGATCCGGTGGTCTTTATCGTTGAATGGGATCCATATCCCCTACACATTTCAAATCGCCCTTAGTACTATTCTATAGAATGATTGGAAACGGTGGGTCACTAAGGGTGATTTGAAATGTGTAAGTGATGTTGCTCGCTTTGCTCGCTCTCTGTGGGATGTATAGATGCGATGGGATATCGGACGTATGTAGGGAATGTTGCTCGCTTCGCTCGCTAGGGGTGAGATGCGACTGGATATATATAGTCCCCATACCATCGAGACCTACAGCCCATGGCTCGGGAGGGGTGAACATTTTGAAAATTGCTTACGATCCCTTTCTTCTAGGTTGCAGACGGTCCCCAATCAGTTTCATTGTTGCCAAATCAATACATTATTCTGCGCATTGCAAATGCAAAATTCCATTATGCTCCATTTTTTCACACTCTGGTCGTTTGATTTCGCTTAAATTAGGATGATAGTTGAAAGAAGGTGATTTGATTACCTCATATGAATTTTAACACGATTGTATCATTAATAACTACTGCGCATGCGCCAATGTGACTTTGGAAGAACATAATGTTTGCGCATGCGCATAGACTACTATTAATCCAACGGTAATGGAATTTATAGGAGAACGTCCAGAAGCTATCCCGCACAATCCCTGAACATTTCATCAAAATCGCTCCATTAGACTCGGCGTTTTCGCGTCAATCGATATTAGTTTCGCGCATCCGCAATGGTCTATACGCTATCAATCACGATATAATTTATACATCTTCTTTCTAGAACACTAGCCGCTCCGGCTCGCTACGCTCGCCTCCACGTCCAGCCGGGAGGCAAGCCCCCCGGACCCCCCATTAAATTGCTCGCTTCGCTCGCAAAATGTGGCATGTAGGGAATTTTGCTCGCTTTGCTCGCAAACGGTAGATCCCTAAGGGTAGGTTTAACGTGTGTAGGGGATGTTGCTCGCTTCGCTCGCAAACGGTAGATCTCTAAGGGTAGGTTTAACTTCTGTAGGGGATGTTGCTCGCTTCGCTCGCAAGGTATACCTGTATATGTGTAGGACAAAGTCCGTATTTATTCTGTTGAAATGGCTCTCTCTTCGCTCGCAAGGTAGGTGTACCTATGTATACCTGCTCGCCTCGCAACATTGTGACATCGAACCCCTTGACGTCTTCGTAGAGCCTTCTCGCGTCCGGGGCACAATTAATTTTATCATATTAAACGCTTCCCTCGCTTCTGCTCGCATTTTGACCGACTTCACATCACTTTTTTCGATATCCGATTTTGGATTCAGATTCGGCGGGATCAAAGCTGTATTTCGCCCGCGAAAACCGTTCCGAAAAACGTACCTTTATGGGGTATATTTTAATCGGAAAAAACGTAGTTTTTCGTCGGACTTTTCGAGAAAACGGGTCCGTACTCTCGCATTTTTTTGACGCATTTCCCGATACTTTTTTCGCGATCCGATCGCGCCGTCGTCTTCCTCGTTCAAAAACCTACGAAACCGGTATTTTTCCGGAATTTTCAACGGCCGTTTAGAGGGGTAGAGGAAGCGGGGAAGTCCAAAAAGCGCACATTAATTCTTACTTCGACCCCCCTCCCGCCCTACGGCCCATGGTTCGGGTGGGATTAGAAAATTTGAAATTCGCTTATGCCCCGTTTCGGAAAATCCCAAGACGATCCCCCCACTCGTAGACTCCCCCCACTCAGCCGTTTGGCCGTGCATAGACACGACAGACAGACAGACGGAGTTTCATTCTTATAAATAGTATAGATATACCCAGCTACCTACCGAGTTCGAATGAAATCGGATCAACAGATGATGAGAAATCGACGTTATGAGAAATTCACGTTTGCGCATGCGCACAGGCTACTGTTGATTCGACGGCATTGAAAATTATAGGGGACCGTCTAGGAGCTAATCCGCACAATCCCTGAAAATTTCATCGGAATCGGACTGAAACTTGGTATAGTTTTGAGCGTGACAAGGATTTACCACAGACAGACAGACACACAAACAGACAGTCAGACACGGAACCAAAATTGATCAGCAAGCTCTGAAACGCAAAAAGCAAGTGAAAATTTTGATTTTGGAGGACAAACATTTTTTTGACTTCAATCACGAACACAAAGCTTCCCTACCTTCGGTAGTGAGGAAGCAAAAATCTGTGGTTACGATATAATCATAATCGTAATAAATAATCGCAATCATGTCTTCAGGTTCTGTGGTTATAATGGTACACGTAATTACAACTCTAGAACCCAGTTATTGTAATCGTAATTATGACTACGATTACGCCACACTCAGGTATCTACTACATAGTTTATAAACATTAACATAGTACCGAATTGACAAATGGGTATTTCTTATTGTTTTGTCACATCAAGTTACGTTTCCGGCAAATCACGGTAAATTTTGTGCAAATCAAATTTAAACTTAGTGCAAAAATGTGAACTCAGGACAAATGTCTTTAGAGTTTTGTTAAGTAAATTAATTCAAACATTGGGGGGTGGTTTATATAAATGATACTGAATGATTTTTTATTGTTAATTTACAATATAGGATAAAATGTATCGTATGGTGCTCAGATCGACACTAGAAACCATCTAGTGATGCTATGCTCTAGCGTCGAGTTGGTTTTATTATTGCTAATTTTTTTTTTTTTTTTTTTTTTTTTTTAATATAAATAATAAATACATATATTATATTTTGGCTATTCGTTTTAAGGGGGAACTGTTCATGTAGACGGGAGTGGGATTTTCCAAGGTTTTTTTCTTCTTTTTGGTTTATTATTTCCAATAATAAGCCTATGTGATCGTGTAGCAAAAAATTTTTATAACCCCCCCTCAAACTTTGTCACTTTACGTTTCAAGGTACGTAGAATCCAAATTTGAAATGTCCGTCCGCCGTTCGCCGTCCGCCGTCCGGGCCATAAAAGGCCTAAGAATTGACTTAAAAAACCCGTTCTTTCGCACATAGACTCCATTCGGGGTCTAGTTGGTCCTAACGTTTAACCATCCCGATCGCTTTACTCGCATAGATGCTATGGGCCAAAAACGGGCAAAAAAATGTCTTTTTCGACGCGCGCACGCCTGGCACGCTTGGCAGGGGGTCACGGTGGGTGGAGAGAGGGGGGTGGAGTGAGAGGAGGCGCCGGCGCCGCGGCTTGTCGTGGGTACGGCGCCGGCGTTCGTTCGAGGCATGAATATGTTTTTTTCAAGGTCATATTTGTGTGTTAATACCAAAGCTTTTCCTACGCATATTTAATAACATATCCTCTCGACTTTTCGTACGTACTTAGATAATGATATTATTAAGGCAATAACTATTTGAATAGATAGGAGCTCAAATCGAGAAATATAAACATGCGTATATAATTATAGAAGTATAGGTTGTGGCAACTCGAAGTAGGACACGCCGAGGAGTCTGGACGGGCCTTATGACGTACGCTAGCCAACTAAAACTACGATCATACTCAATTGAAAAAATAATAAACCTTTGTGAAATAATTTGCAGCGTTTTTTTTTTCTCTGACTAACGTAAGATGTGATTAAGTATTCCCTAATTCATTATTGCTAATTGTGTGCATATTATTAAAATGTCGTGTATTTAGTTTTAATTATGTACATACTTAAGTCCGAATTACAAGGCAATTTGATTCATGCTATTAAGTAACCGACGACGCCCTCAAAAGGACGCTCCGCGTAGGGTCATGTCGATTCAACACACCCAATTTACCTCACCATATTAGATTTTACTCAAATTTGGTATACTCATAGTAGGTGTTGAGACTAAAATACCAAATTTTAAATTTTTATCTCAAACCGGTTCTTAAATATGGCTATGTGAAACTTACATAATCTCGTCAAAAAACCATGAACGGATTTTATACTATTCGCTCTAGGAACTGTCCTAATTGAGCTAGAGAGCTGGGAGAGGTATAATTTTGCAGCTTTTTTTTATGCTCTTTCCAGTGATATACAACAGGACATAGGTTCTAATAAGAAAATTTTTATCAAAATACAAATACAAATTTTTATTTAATTTTTTTCCAAAAAGTACATAATTTAAAATTTTCAAAATATTCCTATAAATACTCAGTATTGTTGTAAACAATGTGACAAAATATAAATGTGGGATGATGATGGGTTCATTGTTAAAAAAAAATATTCCTGACGCTAGTTTTCCACTAATAGCCCGGTTTTGACTAAATAATAAACATACGTACTTTTACCAAAGAGGTAAGCTATTTAATTAAATATATAAAGGTATAAAGGTATACTATGTATAAAGGTAAAAAAATATCAGAAATATTAATTCAAAATACTATCTTGTTAAAACAAAACCAATAACCATAGATATATTCTAATAAAAATTAAGTTAATTAGGTTGCTTACTTTAATTTTATACAATTTAAACTAAGTTAATCGCCTATTAATTAGTAAAACAAAAATCTTGAACATTTCTATAACAATAAATTTGAAAAAGGTATGAAAATAGTCTAAATAGTTATGTAATAATTCTGGTACAAACAGATTAATCAAAATTTACATATTATTATACATATTTGTGATGAGGAGTAGGTATACGAGTAGGTAAGTAAATGTAACCCAACTGGCTTTTACAAAATGTAATTCCGTAAACTGAGATAATGTTTAGGGAAACTGCTGTCAACTCAAAACTTGATTTTTCCTCAGGTTAGTGTTAATCTAGTTTGTTGTTTGCACATTATCGTTAGTACTGCACCAAGATAGTATTTTGAATTAATATTTCTGATATTTTTTTACCTTTATACATAGTATACCTTTATATTTATATTTAATTAAATAGCTTACCTCTTTGGTAAAAGGTCGTATGTTTATTATTCATTCAAAAACGGGCTATTAGTGGAAAACTAGTGCCAGGAATATTTTTTTTTTAACAATGAACCCATCATCATCCCACATTTATATTTTGTCACATTGTTTACAACAGTACTAAGTATTTATAGGAATATTTTGAAAATTGTAAATTATGTACTTTTTGGAAAAAAATTAAATCAAAATTTGTATTTGTATTTTGACAAAAATTTTCTTATTAGAACCTATTAGGACCTATGCACAAAAAAAGCTGCAAAATGATACCTCTCCCAGCTCTCTAGCTCAATTAGGACAGTTCCTAGAGCGAATAGTATAAAATCCGTTCATGGTTTTTTGGCGACATTTTGTAAGTTTTACATAGCCATATTTAAGAAACGGTTTGAGATTAAAATTTAAAATTTGGTATTTTTCTTAGTCTCAACACCTACTATGAATATAATAAATTTGAGCAAAATCTAAAATGATGAGGTAAAATTTATAGTTAAAGTGTGTTGATTTGGCATGGAATGACCCTGTACTAAAAGACGCCAAGCCACAAAATGGATGATTTCATCCAATTCTCTCACTCATTTTGACTACGTTCGGCAGTGTTGGGCAAAATGTAATTACATTTACAGGGCAGTTACATGTAATTTGTAATTGAATGTTGACAATAAATAAATTACAATTAATTTAGGATGTGTTTAATAGTAATGTAACCTTCAGTTACATCTCATACAAAAAAAAATATCAATCAACTTCCTAGGGAGAACTGGAGAGAATTTAGTTCGCTCAGTTGATCAAGAGAGGTCGTAGCGGTTCCGAAACTCCAAAAAGGCACTGCTTCAGGTCAAATATAGACTGCCCCAAATTTCATCGAAATCGGCTGAGGAGAACTGGTAGGAGTGGATGGACGAACTGACGAGGTGGGACGAGATAAGTTCCAGTCATGCAGCATGATCGTCATGATCGAATTTTAAATTGTCTTATTAATTATATTATGCTACATTGTTTTGAAATTTGAGCACTTTGAGTGCAAAGAAATAATTATGTACCAATTGTATGGCAACAAAACTCGTTCAAAATAATACTGTGCAAATCAAAGAAGATTTAACAATTTTAAGCTCATTCAGGGAGCTTTTATAGATTTGTCAGCAAATATTAATGAAATTCAAGTAGGTACGTTTTTCTGCATAATTTTGTGTGTAAATTTTATAATGTTCTATTTTACTTACCTGTGTCAACTATCTCGCTTTTGCTGACTTCTAAAAAAGCTTTCAAGTATGATTAATTATAACAAAGTTATTCGTTCGAGAGGCCTGTACTTTTGTAGATAAAACGGGAGTGGATGTGGATGATACCTGTACAGGCACATACGTCACGAGAACTGCAGAAAGGTTTAATTTAAGACTGCCTAAAATAAATATATTGAATTTATAGGAGAAGCGCTTATGTGGTTGCTCTGAATTTTTTCTATGAAAATAATATTAGTTTTAGTGATTTTAAAAACGTATTGGCCTTAAAAAGGCATGTTACAAACATATTAATGAACTCACATCATTAGGATTCCTGTTTATTTCATTCATAGTGCCATTGACAGCAGGAATAGTTGATTAGTTTAGAATTAATGAGACTCTACGGAAAAACACAAGTTCATTGAGAACTTAGCTTTCCGTGGGCACATTATATATTTATTGAAGATGTTAAGATTAATTTTCGCAGATGTTTTGTAATTTCTTTTTTCTTTTCTTCTCACGATTCTTATGTTAAATTTTGGGATGTGCCAAATAAATAATAAATAAAAAATAAATTTAAATTAAAATTTTAATCATTTGAGTTTTTGAAAAATTCTTTTACATGGATATTTTCTAGCTTGTGGGAAATTCCAACTTTTCAACCGTTCGTTGGAAATCTGTTATGGGACTCTCAGTGGATCGATCCACTACTGTGCTAGGTTTGCTGCGTAGTTCAATAAAACGTGTCAGCGTTGTTACTCTTAGAACAATTCAACCAAATCTCTTGATAATTATTTTTGTCACTCGTATAATCCACCCATAAAATAATATGTATTATGATAAAGTACGCTTTGGAAGTTTGATTGTTTAGGAGTTAGACTATAACAAAAAACGCTGCAAATTATTACACAAAGGTTTCATTCAAAAAATTCCCTGACATTCGGTGGTTTTTGCGAAATTCCCTGACATTCCCCTGACTTTTCCCGACGCAAAGAATTCCCTGACAATTCCAGGTTTTCCCTGACTTTTCCAGTTGGGGGCCTCCCTGGTATATTACAGGGTGTGGACGTCCTATTAGAACTGATCATTTTAGGAGCCATGGCAAAAATTCGCTAAAATAGGACAAGTAAATCCGCAGGACAAAGTTAAAAAAAAAAAAACCTACGACAAAACTGACTTTATAAGTTCCTACATAAATTTCTGTTCTAGAACCAAAAATTTCAACCATGCATCATGTTTTCTCCTCGATTCCAAGCGGTTGCAATCATGTTCACAATATCAATATTGAGAATGATCACCTGTATGTAAACAATTATTTATATAACCATGCTCATAACTCAGTTTGTTGGACACGCACTTCGCAGTAGTTAACATAATATTGTTGGATAAATCGAGAGCTTTCGAACGAATGGTCAACGAATTTTGTGGGATGAAAAACGACGAAGTACCATTTCCCTAGCAACGACTCGGTTGTAGACGGAAATCACTGTAATTTTTTTCGTGCGCGGAAAAAAATTGACTCGCAAAATTTGCTAGGACCCCAGGGCTAAAACATCAGAAATTAACAAGCGGTTGCAATCATGTTCACAATATCAATTATTGAGAATGATCACCTATGTGTAAACAATTATTTATATAACCATGCTCATAACTCAGTTTGTTGGACACGCACTTCGCCGTAGTTGACATAATATTGTTGGATAAATCGAGAGCTTTCGAACGAATGGTCAACGAATTTTGTGGGATGAAAAACGACGAAGTACCATTTCCCTAGCAACGACTCGGTTGTAGGCGGAAATCACTGTAATTTTGTTCGTGCGCGGAAAAAAATTGACTCGCAAAATTTGCTAGGACCCCAGGGCTAAAACATGATACATGAATTTTCTGGTTCTTCCTGGGAATTTTTTGCTGAAGCGGGTTGGCAGCACTAGTGACCCAACGTCCTGCTTACAGCAAGACAGTCCTTTTTTGAAGTCCGTCCTAGCAAATTTTGTCCCGTTTCTGCCTTACTTTTTTTGAAAAAACTTTTAATTCGGCAAACCGACCCCACGCGCAAGGGCGTACGCAGACTTTTTGCTTTCAACACTTGAAAGCAAAAAGTTGCTTGAAAAGTTTCAACACTTCATCAACAAATTGATTTTTCTTCTCGAGGACCAACTTTCTGTGTACCTACATTCAATAAGCATAGTCCGTTGAGACGTTTTAACCCTTCTCAACGAGTTGAATGACCTGTCAATTGTACACGTTGTGCACGGCTGTGCGAGAAGAACGTTTAGCGCAGATATCACCTAGGGCAAAACCCCTTGGTCTCTTGCAGTACATAGATCAAATCCAATTCATTCATTTTTTCTGTAGTAAGACCCTTTTTCATCCAAAATGCCATAGCTCAGCCTCAGTTTCAATGAGGGTATCCAGACCATAAGACTTACAAAAGTGGGTCTTTCGCTGTGGGTCTTGCAGTACATAGATCAAATCCAATTCATTCAATTTTTCTGTAGTAAGACCCTTTTTCATCCAAAATGCCATAGCTCAGCCTCAGTTTCAATGAGGGTATCCAGACCATAAGACTTACAAAAGTGGGTCTTTCGCTGTGGGTCTTGCAGTACATAGATCAAATCCAATTCATTCAATTTTTCTGTAGTAAGACCCTTTTTCATCCAAAATGCCATAGCTCAGCCTCAGTTTCAATGAGGGTATCCAGACCATAAGACTTACAAAAGTGGGTCTTTCGCTGTTTAAGTTCTTTCTTTGACATTTCCAACATCTTCGATGGATGAAGTACCAATCCCCTTAAAGCTGTTACATTATCATCCGAAAATCGGTCTTGTAATGAACTTAGTAGTGAATCCAAATGTGGGATGTATAGAGATACTTTACTAATTTATTAATTTGCGAAATGAGATAATAGCGGAGTAGATAGTCTACTGGGGCAACTGCCCCAGTTGCCCCACCCCTGCGTACGCCCTTGCCCACGTGTGTTTGTAAAGGTGGAATTTCCCTGACGCGGCTGCGGCGGCGGCTGCGGCGCGCGGTTTTGCCATGTAGATACTCAGCCGCCGGCCGCGCCGCGCTGTGAAAGAGAGTTTTCTCAGAGCGGCGCGGCCGCGGCGGCGGCCAGCGGCCGCACACCTAGTCCCCAGTTTCGATTTCGATCATGTCGAGCGAGAATATTGTTGTGGCCCTTTTATTGGCAGAGGAGGACGAAGAGGAGGAATTATTGCTGATGAGCAAGGAGCCTCATGCACCTATGTTTTCAACTCGAACAGACGAGGGCTTTTTCAACATTCTCGTCGACTGCCACCTGATAAATGATGAACAACGTTTCAGATCTTTTTTTCGGCTGAACTTCAAACATTTTATGAGCATGAAGCTAAAGAAATTGTTTTACAAAGCAATGGTTCATTCCTTGTTGGTTTAAGGTGTAGTGGCATGGGATTCAACATTTGAATCAAAATTAAATCCCCTAGCAATCACTCAGAAAAGCCTAATTAAAATTTTGCTTAAAAAACCGATCAGATTCCCGATTTCGTCAATTTTCAAGGAGTTCGCAGAGCTAGATTTAAGAAAAATTGCAGAAAAAACTACTTTGATATTTATTTATAAGGAGTTCTGTAGTGGTAACCTCAAAATAGTCCGGTCATTTTAGACAATTGAAATACAGAAAATTCCGACAGAGCCAAATCTTCGTAGAGACCTTAGGTTTACCACAAGGAATAAAGTGTCAAAAGTCCCCATCAGTCCCATGTGAGCTTAGGGACTTATTCGGGGCCAAAGGTCAAAATTTTAGGTTTTTTGGATTTTTCTCGAAAACGGTAAGTTTTATCGAAAAAGTACCTCAGAGCAAAGTTGTAGATCTTAAAATTCTCTATAAAAATGGTCCCTATGATGTTTCCTCTAAGACCCACTATTTCCCAGATATTGCGCTTGTAAGAATCATGTTCTACATAGTATGCACACATATGCCACGTATATACATATTTAGGTACTCAAGCAAGCAAAAATGCCTACTCGTGTCTCTTTTATGTATACATTATACTATGCTGAGAAAATTTACTCTAAAATGACCGCCGGTCCCTTACCCCGGTACCTGTTCAAAAGAGTGCAGAAGAGTTGAGAAGAGAGTAACTCTACACACAAAACTGTGTTTCATCTCTCATTCCCACGCCAAGAGTCCGACCAGTATTAGGTATGTTGAGTGTCTCCTATAAGGGCGGCCCCTTACCGAAATACCGAATCCCTTCTACTTGAATAATATCTGGCCTTGAAAAACATCTGCCTATTCTTTTGTCCATGTGGTGTCGTTCACGTATACCTGCTTCTTTTAGTGTTGAACGAGCAGTTCGAGTGACTATACGTATTTATTACAACTATTGAATACAACTATTAAACCGTCAACTATTGAAGTTAGTGCTGATTAATATTTAAAAAAAAATGTCACAATTTTGCTTTATTTGTAATAAACTTTTGACTGAAGATGAAACTGTTGTGGTCAGTCGTGGAATTAGGGATGCAAAATCGGTAGCCAACAATCGATTTTGGCAATCGATTTTTAATCGGGAGCTCACGATCGATTGTACCAATTAATTGGACAAAAAAAATCGATTTTTAATAAAAATCGATTTTTAACACCCCACGCCTGTACAATTTACTACCGTGCAATACAAAAGTCCAGTCATGCAGCATGACCCCATGAGCGAATTTTTGGAGAAATCTTCGACTTTGGGTCTGCGTGCTAGTACGTACATAAATAGAACTTCTTCATAATTTCATGGCTGATATTTTCTAAGCCACAGTCAGTATTAAAGCTACATCAAGTCCTAAAACAGTTGAGCGTAAAACATTAAAGAGAGCGACCGAGAGAATCGGAGGACGGAATATTTCACAGAGTAAACTCATCAGTTGTGATTACATTTTTTTTTTTTTTTAACAACCACCTACTACCTACGCTTTAAACAGCATGGTTCTAGGATTGGTTATGCAGGGATACTTCCATAAGAGTAGTTCAATCTGAATTTGGACAATATTTCATGCAAATATTACCGATTTTTACAACTAGCGAACGGCATTATTTCGATTTTTGACTGATTTTTCAACTTTGAAATTTTCGAAAACTTGATACATATTCTTATAGGAAATGTTACGCTGATTCCGAATATACCACATGTTAGTATGCTGAAAAAATTATTTCGCACAACAAATCGCAAAAAACAGGCTATTTTGAAATTTTTGACTACATTTTGAAAATTTCAACTCGAAGATGTAATCCGATCATGCTGGCCAACGAACTTGAACTTTTGTTTTGTGTCCTTAACATTTTAAAATTTGTTTGAAGTTTCTAGCACAATTCTACGGACAGTTATCGTCTGGAATGACACATACATACATACATATAATTAATATATACATACATACATACATAGGTACATAAAAAAATGCGTTAAACTTCAGAATATGATTCAGAATAGCCTGAAACGGATTTCTGCATAAAATTTTTTCAAAAATTCACATTTTACAAATTTTGAGGCGAGAGCAATAGCTTAATTTTCTTCAAAAATTCGCTAAAAGAGAAATTAACTTCAAAAATTATAAAAGAAATAATAAACGACTGGATATGGGACATAGATGAGAATAGTGGAGAAGTTTCATCTTTATTATGAAGGATAGGGTCATTTTATAACTAATTATTAAGTAATTTTTGAAATTGAATTGTAATTCATCATCCTATGATAAGAATGAAACTTTTACTTGAATTGTATTATTTTCAATTATTTAAAATTAGAATTATAATGTATACCCCTCAATTATACTCAAAAAGACGGTAGCCATCTCAAAAAAGTTTTTCCCAAACTGATTTCGTCAGAACGGAAGCTGAAAATAGCTACTTAAACTGGCGAAAAATTATATTTTCTTCAAAAATCTTTAAAAAGCATAGGTATATTAAATTTATTTTCATTATATTTGATTTACGTAAATAGAAAAATGTGCATAAATATTTTTATATTCATCCATGTAAAAAGAAAATAAAAATTTTTGAAATTGAAAATTGATACAAAAACAAACACCGCAATAAAAATCGATTTCACAAAAAAATCGATTTCTGGATAAAAATCGGTACAATCAATCGATTGCAAAAAAATCGGAAATCGGAGGTAAAAAATCGATTTTTCGATTTAATCGAAAATCGATTAGCATCCCTACGTGGAATGCCAACTTTAATCGATGCAAGTGTCGCGAGAAGTGATGAGTTTGCTGATTATTTAAGAAACCAAAAGTCCGTTACAATTCACGTGGATTGCAGAAAATCATACACCCGGAAAACTTCCATCTCTGCATCAAAAAGACAACGTGAGGAAGAACAGGCCAGTACTTCAAAAGTAAGTCCACCTCATACTAGAGCGCGAATAAGTGAATCCAGCTTCTGTTTTAAAAACCACTGCTTATTTTGTGGCGATGAAGCGGACGAAGAAGCAGAAAAGAAGAAAGAACTGAGAGAAAGAAACTGATTCATCTTCATTTGAACAATTTCTAAGCGTTCATCAACAGGAAGGAGAAGAAGAAGAACAAGAAGAAATTGAAGAAAACATGATTGTTGAAGTTGAATATGAAGAGTATGAGTCAAAAGTAATAAAAAAAAAGTTGGAACGACAGTTAAACTCAGTAACCCATATCAATAATCTTCATACTATTAAATAATTATTGTTCCTGAAAATAACGTCATAAAGGTTCGTGGAATAGGCCTACCGGGGATACCACGTTAAAAAAAAGGCGCCGAGTACACTACCTCACAGGTGGTGTGGAAATGTGTGCATATTATGTAGAACGTGATTCTTACAAGCGCAATATCTGGGAAATAGTGGGTCTTAGAGAAAAAATCATAGGGACCATTTTTATAGAGAATTTTAAGATCTACAATTTTGCTCTGAGGTACTTTTTCGATAAAACTTACCGTTTTCGAGAAAAATCCAAAAAACCTAAAATTTTGACCTTTGGCCCCGAATAAGTCCCTAAGCTCACATGGGACTGATGGGGACTTTTGACACTTTATTCCTTGTGGTAAACCTAAGGTCTCTACGAAGATTTGGCTCTGTCGGAATTTTCTTTATTTGATCACTATTTTTATGTCTAAAATGACCGGACTAAAAGGAACCTCAGTATTACGAGGGCAGCTGATGAGATCACCCTGCTTACGCCGAGAATGAACACTGCTATGGGACAGAGGTTGTATTCATTTTGGGGGGTCTCTCGTTTTAATTCTCTCCCATCCTCCTTGAAGGGGAAACAGGTTTCGCTACTTGTTTTTAAAAATAAATTGACAAAGTATTTCATTTCAACCCTTTAAGTATGCCTTTTGGAATTTCGAATCATGTATTCGACCGATTTCATTGAAGTACAATTTCGTTTCCGTGGTAGATTTTCAATGTATTTCTGTTTTTCGTCGATATCCCGGTAAATTTTGATGGTTATTTTATTTTATATTTTTTGAATATAGGTATATATATATATATTTTTTTTTTTTTTTGTAAGATACATTACGTATGTTGATTTGATAAATTTAATTATAATTAGGATGAGTCAGCACTCCGTTCCCCAGCACAAGTTTTCTCATAGGGGGTCGTAACATTGTCATTCTTTAAGTAATATGTATCACCTTTAGCACAAATAAAAATGTATTTAAAAAAAAATTTCACCACATCGTTTCGTTGGTGAGAGAAGACCTCACGAAATATGGTACATCACAAGTTCCAGTACCTATTTCTGCTGAAGAAAAAGTCGCCCTAACTTTGAGGTAATAATTGTCATAACAACCTCAAATTCTAAAGTTTTGGTCGGATTTCGATATTCGATCGGTTTTCAGGGATGCGGGGTAAATCCTAGATGGTGCCACATAATGTAGGTATTTAAAGCCCATGCGCATGCGCGAACGTCAGGGATGAGGAAGCTATGTGTTAGTTTGGCAGAGTATTTTTTATTATGAGTAACAATTGGTTGGTACGTATACATTTCTGAATGCACAAACAAGTAGCTCTTTTCAGATCGATGTATAATTATGAGGGGAGAGAACATTGCGGGTCTGCATACCCTAGCCGCGTAGGCGCGCGGCTGGACTGCTCCCTCGACCAGTCCGGCCGCAGCCGCGGCGGCTGTCATGTAGCGGTTTTCAAGACCATGTAGCCGCGGAGGCCAGCCGCCGGCCGCCGCCGCGTCAGGGAAATCGGTTTCATCTAAATACACTGAAGGAGTGGAGAGCGGCTGGTCGCCCGCCGCAGCCGCCGCCGCAGCCGCGTCAGGGAAATTCCACCTTAAGGGCAAAGTGACCACAATTATAGTTATCCACTAAAATATCCACAATTATAGTTATCCATAATTATTATATCCACAATTATAGTTATAGTTATCCACTAAATATAGTTAGCCACAATTTTTGTCGAGGGACCCTGTATTACCTACGTAAGAAAGTAAAAATTCTGGATTGAAAAAGTTTTATTTTCTGAAATAAGTACTTACCTAATAAATCTTCACTTAATAGTACCTAAGCTTCTACCAGGAACCAGTACCTAATAAGGAACTAATAAATTAGTGATGGAAAGACAACAGAACAGTGTTATTTTTGGACGTAGAGGTATAGATCAAATAGAAAATAGATGAAATCGTCTTTTAGGATAAGCAGTTATTGATTTAGAACTTATTTTAATGTAAATGTAACCCTTCCAGGTTCCACTTCCGCATCCGGTTCCGCACCCTGTGGCCGTACCTGTTCAGATCAAAATCCCCCAGCTGTACGCCGTGAAGATCCCCTACCCAGTGACTGTCGAAAAAACTGTCCAGGTGAGCCGTACTTACGATCAAAGATTAAGATGTACCGACTAATTTAGAAGATTTCAACCTTGCTTGGAACATTCCCAACATACTGAATGAAAATTACCTTGTAAACGTCTCCCAAAGTACCTCGCAAATGAATTTATAAATTGTCGTGTTTATTGGGTTGGAGTGGGATTTCTTGCGTCAGAGGTATTGATCAAATAGAAAATAGATGAAATCGTCTTTTAGGATAAGCAGTTATTGATTTAGAACTTATTTTAATGTAAATGTAACCCTTCCAGGTTCCAGTTCCGCATCCGGTTCCGCACCCTGTGGCCGTACCTGTTCCAATCAAAATCCCCCAGCCGTACGCCGTGAAGATCCCCCCGTGAAGTTCCTCGTTCAAGTGTAGATTGATAAGTGTTTTCATTATTTAAGTGAGTTCTTTTATTATTTCTGTGATATTTTTATAACCAAAAACATGAGTGTCGCCTGTGATATATGTGGAGTAATTCTCAAAGATCGCGAAAGCTATCGTCGGCACAGATCGAAGATCCATCACACGGACATTCCTTCGTCTCCCCTTCCTCCTCAAATGAAGTGTGGCGTATGCAATGAATCTTTCGTGAAGCACGATGACCTGGAGAGCCATTTGAAAACCGCACATGATATTTCTATCGAGCACGAATATTTGTCGTTCAGTTCCCAGGAAGATTTCAAAACTTGGCTGAGATCTGTTGAGGAAAAAGATAAGTCGAAGTTCATCAAGAGAAACTCCAAGACATCTAATGAAAAGAAAGTGATTTATTATAGGTGCAACCGATCCGGCCAGGCGTGTTTACTCCAAGATAAAACTCGGAAAAGGGAGATGAAGGTGCAAGGTACAGTAAAGACAGGTTTCCAGTGCCCAGCGAGAATTACCTGTTGGACTTTCCCCACTGGTGTCGTCAAGATTGATCACTGCAAAACTCATGCTTTTCACACCAAACAGCTGAAGCACTTGCCTCTACCTTCCCCAAAGAAAAAAGGAATAGCAGCTAAAATAGCTGCTAAAATTCCTTTTCAGGAAATTCTGCATGACTTAGAACAAAGTGCCAAAACCAAGAAGACCTCTGTGGAAGGACTGGAAAGGATTGATATCGTAAATATGCAAGATCTCCGCAATATTGTTAAACAATTTGGACTGGACGGCGACAAAATTCTACATCCTGATGATGCTACAAGCGTTGATGCGTGGGTCCTGAAAGAAGAGGCACTCGGTGAAGACTCTTGCGTCATATTATACAAACCCAGAGGAGAATTAAGAGAAGACGACAGCTTCATCACCAAAGATGATTTTTTGCTCGGAATAATGACGCGCTGCCAGCAAGAAGTATTGAAGAAATTTGGTAAGGATGGAATAATATGCATGGACTCGACACACGGAACCAACAGTTACAACTATCAACTCACAACTTTGTTGGTACCTACATGATGATCTGAGGCAAGGGTTCCCCGCCGCTTTCTTTTTTTCAAACTGTCAAGACGCTCTTTTCTTGGAAGTCTTCCTAAAGTGTGTAAAAGAAAAGGTAGGCCCTATCAGCAATAAGTCGTTCATGTCAGACATGGCAGACAACTTTTACAATGCCTGGAGGTCGATAATGGGGGAATGTGAGAATCGGCTCTACTGCTCATGGCATGTTATCAGAGCATGGCAAAAGAAGCTTTTCAAAGCTGTTAAGTCAGAAACTAAAAGAACAGAGGCGTATAAACAACTGTACACCTTGCTAACGCTAACTGATGAAGAATCTTTTGCTATCATGTTGCCTTCTGTAATCAGTTTTCTTGAAAATGACCCAGAAACGTCAGATTTTGCTGCTTATTTTATCGAACAATATGCGAAAAAGTGCAAAAGGTGGGCCTATTGTTATCGCGTTAATGCAGGTATCAATACAAACATGAGCTTGGAGCGCCTTCACCACTCAATCAAGCACATTTTCTTGGAAGGAAAAGTAGGCACACGACTTGACGCCACAATCCATGCTCTGACCAGGTTAATTGACCGAAAAGTGTTTGATAGAATAATATTTTTGGAGAAGGGGAAACTAACCTACAAATTGAGAGAGCTGAGATCTCGTCACAAGACTGCTGCAAGCAATTTTCCAAAGTTGAAGGACAAAGTATTGCCTGATGGAGAGAGTGGCAAAAAATGGATGGTTCCCTCGTTCGAGACCTTTGACCAGTATTCGGTCGAGAACGTACTGCAAGAGAGTTGCTGTAAGCTCTACTGCACAGCCTGCAATGCCTGCATCCACCAATACACATGCACCTGTAGGGATTTTAGTATAAAAGCCAACATGTGCAAACATGTACACCTAGTCATCCAGCTGACAACCGGCGCTGCAGGCGAAGCTGAAAATGAAGAAAGACCTGAAAAACGCGGCTCATTGATGGAAGACGAATCTCACTGTCTTCAGATTTTTGAAGAAGAGAATCATGAAGAAGCAACGGTTCTTTTAAATAGAATCTGCCGTGACAACTATAACACAGACCGGGATCTTGAGGCGATGAGGGGGCGGATTCGAGGTGAATTGAATTCTCTCCTAACAAGCATTAAAACGAAAGAGGGACTCCTTACGTTTGAACAAAAGATGAAATCTGTGAAGCCAATCCTGCAAGCCAAGGAGAAGCTCTCAATCCACTCATTTGGAAAAGGTGCAATGAGAACAAACAAAAATGCAGAACCCCAGAGACAATTCCAGACGAAAAAAAAAGAAGAAAACTGGCAAGTTGGCCAAACCACTTCCACTTGAAATGCAGAAAATTGCTGTTGCAGCGATGATAAACACTGAGGGCCTTGCCTCTCAAGAATAGGGATTTCCCACTTCCTATCGCTACTGTTATACATGTAGGTAATTAATAAAGTGATATAAGTTTTCTAGTTCAATTGATGGGTGCCAAAAACTGAGAGAAAATTTTATACCAGGTACCTTAAATTTATTACGTACTTACTACTTTTTATTATGACTTGTGATACTTAATAAAGTGATTTAAGTTTTCTAGTTTAATTGATGGGTGCCAAAAACTGAGCGAAAATTTTATTTTTACATGTCACGTTTACCTTTCTGTTACCAGGTACCTTAAATTTATTACGTACTTACTACTTATTATGACATGTGATACTTAATAAAGTGATATGTTTTCTAGTTTAATTGATGGGTGCCAAAAACTGAGCGAAAATTTTATTTTTACATTTCACGTTTACCTTTCACGTTACCAGGTACCTTAAATTTATTACGTACTTACTACTTTTTATTATGACATGTGATACTTAATAAAGTGATATGTTTTCTAGTTTAATTGATGGGTGCCAAAAACTGAGCGAAAATTTTATTTTTAAATTTCACGTTTACCTTTCACGTCACCAGGTACCTTAAATTTATTACGTACTACTTTTTATAATGACATTTATGTACATTGTATAGAAATATATTGAGAAACTGATTTTATGTGTGTGTGTGTGTTTTACCTAGCATTTTTGTAGACCCTAGTGAAATTATTTACAATTGATATATACGATTCCCCGGATAGGCTGGTAAATGATCTGATAACACCAATAGCTTATTTTCCTTCTCCCAGAAAAAGGTACTGGGTCATTCCATGCCAAATCAACACACTTTAAATATAAATTTTACTTCACCATTTTATTTAGATTTTGCTCAAATTTAGTATATTCATAATAGGTGTTGAGACTAAGAAAAATACCAAATTTTAAATTTTTATCTCAAACCGTTTCTTAAATATGGCTATGTAAAACTTACAAAATCTCGCCAAAAAACCATGAACGGATTTTATACTATTCGCTCTAGGAACTGTCCTAATTGAGCTAGAGAGCTGGGAGAGGTATCATTTTGCAGATTTTTTTATGCTCTTTCCAGTGTTATACAACAGGACATAGGTTCTAATAAGACAAATTTTGTCAAAATACAAATACAAATTTTGATTTAATTTTTTTCCAAAAAGTACATAATTTAACATTTTCAAAATATTCCTATAAATACTTAGTACTGTTGTAAACAATGTGACAAAATATAAATATGGGATGATGATGGGTTCATTGTAAAAAAAAATATTCCTGACACTAGTTTTCCACTAATAGCCCGGTTTTGACTAAATAATAAACATACGTACTTTTACTAAAGAGGTAAGGTATTTAATTAAATATATAAAGGTATACTATGTATAAAGGTAAAAAATAATTAATATAGGTGAAATATTAATTCAAAATACTATCTTGTAGTACCAATAACCATAGATATATTCTAATAAAAATTGAGTTAATAAGGTTGCTTACTATAATTTTATACAATTTAAACTAAGTTAATCGCCTATTAATTAGTAAAACAAAAATCTTGAACATTTCTATTACAATAAATTTGAAAAAGGTATGAAAATAGTCTAAATAGTTATGTAATAATTCTGGTACAAACAGATTAATCAAAATTTACATAATATTATACATATTTTCATGAAGATGAGTAGGTATACGAGTAGGTAAGTAAATGTAACCCAACTGGCTTTTACAAAATGTAATTCCGTAAACTGAGATAATGTTTAGGGAAACTGCTGTCAACTCAAAACTTAATTTTTCCTCAGGTTAGTGTTAATCTAGTTTGTTGTTTAAACATTATCGTTGGTACTGCACCAAGACAGTATTTTGAATTAATATTTCTGATATTTTTTCACCTTTATACATAGTATACCTTTATATATTTAATTAAATAGCTTACCTCTTTGGTAAAAGTACGTATGTAGTCAAAACCGGGCTATTAGTGGAAAACTAGTGTCAGGAATATTTTTTTTTACAATGAACCCATCATCATCCCATATTTATATATTGTCACATTGTTTACAACAGTACTAAGTATTTATAGGAATATTTTGAAAATGTTAAATTATGTACTTTTTGGAAAAAAATTAAATCAAAATTTGTATTTGTATTTTGACAAAAATTGTCTTATTAGAACCTATGTCCTGTTGTATATCACTGGAAAGAGCATAAAAAAATCTGCAAAATGATACCTCTCCCAGCTCTCTAGCTCAATTAGGACAGTTCATAGAGCGAATAGTATACAATCCGTTCATGGTTTTTTGGCGATATTTTGTCAGTTTTACATAGCCATATTTAAGAAACGGTTAAGAAGGTTATTAAAGAAAGCATGAATTAATCGAGAAATAGATCAGAATGATGTGTACAGTTTGGTGGTCTGGATGCTTGCATCTCAAGAATAAAAAATATCCTAAATCAATCCTTTTAGTAAAAATAGAGTAGTTGGAGTAGTTGGCAAATAGATGTGGTTGGAATCGAGGGTAGAAAATCCCCTAGACTCTCTAAGATCGAGCAGGGCCGAGTCCAACAGTCATTACCTGACTAATAGCTTGACAACTATATCTATCTACTCCCAGAGTTTGAACGAAATCGTAATAATAGATGATAAGAAATCGACATTATAATGAATTAGCGTTTGCGCATGCGCACATACTGCTATTTATGTGACGGCAATGCAAGTATAAGGGGACCGTCTAGATGCTAACCCGCACAATCCCTGAAAATTTCATTGGAATCGGACTGAGACTTGGTATAGTTTTGGCCGTGACAAGGATTTACCACAGACAGACACGGAACCAAAATTGATCACCAAGCTCTGAAACGCAAAAATCAAGTGGAAAGTGGCAAAATTTGTGTCGACTTCAATCAAGAACACAAAGATTCCCTACCTTAGGTAGTGAGGAAGCAAAAAATTAGGCTTAGAGGTTCCTCAGCTAATTAGTGCGCTTTAGTGCTCTGTAAATTATTCTATAGGTACATATCCTAAAAGTTATTCAGTTAGCCACTAACTTGATATGATGTCAGGAGGAATTTCAATTTTCAATGTTTTATAAATTTTCTAAAAATGTTAGCAGAGTTTTAGTCAAAACGAAATTGCCAACGATCATCTAGGACATAAAAAAATGGTTGCACAAAATTATGCTGAAAACGTACTTAAATTTAATTAATATTTGCTGAAAAATCTATAGAAACTGCAAAAAATATTTTTTGAATCGCCGAATTTTATTCAGTTTGTTGCTGGTTTTAACAATCTCTTTGTATTCAAATTCAGATACAATTTAACATATAACAATACAATAGGTAATTTGAGAAAATTCGTTCATACAATCATGCTGCCTGACCGGAACTTTTTCAATTTTGGCGCTCTGAAGGTCGTTTTATTTCAAAATCAAATCGGTGTGTTGGGAGGCTGAATCGAGAGTATTCGATGGCAAAAAAGAAGAGTGGGGGATCCCTCTATGTGTGCTCCACAGAGAAGCAAGTGTTTGAGACACTATCACAAGGTTGACAAAAGTAGATAAGACAAAGTGATAAAAGGGGACACGAGCGCTGGGGGAGGGCCCGCGGCGGAGGAGGGAACCAACGGGCCGGTGTTCAAAAATGACCACATATGACCACAAAAAAAAAAGTCCGGTCAACAGGATTCGAACTCACGACCTTCATCTTGTGAGGCCAATACGATAATCAATGAGCTACAACACATCTGTCGTTCAAGGAGACAATCACAGTGCTTGACCATTCAGTAGGAGGGAGATGATAAAAGGGGAGAGTAGCGCTGCTGCGCGGCGGAGGAGGGAACCATGCGCCGGTGTACGGCTACCGTCGAGGTGAGCGGGCTCGGAGGGGAAGTGATGGCAGGGCTCGGTGGTGGGGGCGTGGGCCGGTGTAGGGCTACCGTCGAGTCTTTTTTTGTCGTACCTCTGAAGCTGGGCAGGCAAGGCTTCGTATATTACAGGGTGTGGACGTCCTATTAGAACTGATCATTTTAGGAGCCGTGGCAAAAACTCGCTTAAATAGGACAAGTAAATCCGCAGGACGGAGTTACAGGGTGGCCCCCAAATGGAAATTTGAAATTTCCCTGACATTTCCCAGAATTTTCCTTGACCAAACTTCAGATTCCTCTGACAAATAATATCAAAATCAAATACTGTTTTTTTGTCATTTTTACGAATTTTCAAAGAAACATTGAGCTTTTTAGATGCCTTCAACATTTAAAAATTGGGAGGAAGGGGGCGGGGACCCCCTACTACCCCTAAAAATCCATTTCGTACATCAAAGTGAATTCCCCTAAATGGCAATGGTGTATTCGTAAATATAGCAAGAACGGTTAAAAATTGTTAAATTTATATTGATTAGCGAAATGTTACTCAAATAAAAGTTCATCAACTATAAATTACAACATTCAAAAATTTATGCACATTATTATACAGAAAAAATGTCTTTGAAGTTCAGTAATATGAGCAAAAAAAAAAAAAACTGCAGAAAAAATTAGACACCTGAAATAATTTTTTGAATAGCAGACCATTGGGTACCTATTTAAAAAAAGATTTTTGCCATAAAAGATATATTTTAAATTCATTGTCCACAGAGTGCTCAAATTTCAAAACAATTTGACCTAATTGTAATACGGTGATTTACAAAAATTAGCTCGTCAATCATGAATTTTTATTTAATGTTTTACGGTCTCAATTTGATCTGAAGCGATTTGTTAAAATTTGAATTTAAATTAAAATTTTAATAATTTGCGTTGATTTTTTTTAACATGGATATTTCCTAGCTCTGGGGGTAAAAATTCCAACTTTTTGACCGACAGCAAAAAATGTCACGCTTTTAATTTTTAACCAACAACCAATTTATATAATACAATTTATATTAAAGATAATATAAGTTCCTGATTTCCCATCCCTAATTTCTCTCTCTTTAAACTTCCTGAGAAGTCCTAGGTTATGTATACAAACTAGTTGTTGGATTCTCAATGGATAAGTCCACTACTCTGCTTGTTATGCTCCCTAGTTCAATACTTGGTTGATTTTTCCCACACATGGTTCCCAAAGACAAATCGATGTCACAATGTATCTGCGAGTTACTCTTTGAACAGTTTAACCACCACTCTTGATAAATATTTTTTACATTCGGATAACCCACCTATGAAATAGTATGTACCTAGAATGATAAAGTAGACTGTTGAAGTTCGATTGTTTGGGTTAGAATATACCTAAGAACGCTGTGAATAATTTTATTGCACAAAGTTTTCATTAAACAAATTCCCTGACATTTGGTGGTTTTTGCAAAATTCCCTGACTTTTCCCGACGCAGAGAATTAATTCCTTGACAAGTCCAGGTTTTCCCTGACTTTTCCAGTTGGGGGCCTCCCTGAGTCAAAAAAGTCCAGTCATGCAGCATGACCCCATGAGCGAATTTTTGAAGAAATCTTCGACATTTCAGTCGCTATTGATCGTGTAGAGAAATTTTAGTTTATGATTTTGATAGACAAACATGGAATCAAATTCTATCTACAGCATGGTTCTAGCCTTAAACAGCATGGTTCTAGGATTGGTTATACAGGGATACTTCCATAAGAGTAGTTCAATCTGTATTTGGACAATGTTTCATGCAAATATTACCGATTTTTACAATTAGCGGTAATATTGACTGATTTTTCAACTTTGAAATTTTTGAAAACTTGATACATATTCTTATAGGACATTTTACGCTGATTCCGAATATACCACATGTTAGTATGCTGAAAAAATTATTTCGCACAACAAATCGCAAAAAACAGGCTATTTTGAAATTTTTGACTACATTTTTGAAAATTTCAACCCGAAGATGTAATCCGATCATGCTGGCCAACGAACTTGAACTTTCGTTTTGTGTCCATAACATTTTAAAATTTGTTTGAAGTTTCTAGCACAATTCTACGGACAGTTATCGTCTGGAATGACACATACATACATACATACATACATACATATATACATACATACATACATACATAAAAAAGTCCAGTCATGCAGCATGACCCCATGAGCGAATTTTTGAAGAATATTACCGATTTTTACAACTAGCGAACGGCATTATTTCGATTTTTGAACTTTGAAATTGTTGAAAACTTGATACATATTCTTATAGGAAATTTTACCCTGATTCCGAATATACCACATGTTAGTATGCTGAAAAAATTATTTCGCACAACAAATCGCAAAAAACAGGCTATTTTGAAATTTTCGACGAAATTTGACTACATTTTTGAACATTTCAACCCGAAGATGTAATCCGATCATGCTGGCCAACGAACTAGAACTTTCGTTTTGTGTCCTTAACATTTTAAAATTTGTTTGAAGTTTCTAGCACAATTCTACGGACAGTTATCGTCTGGAATGACACACACATACATACATACATATATAGGTACATAAAAAAATGCGTTAAACTTCAGAATATGATTCAGAATAGCCTGAAACGGATTTCTGCATAAAATTTTTTCAAAAATTCACATTCTACAAATTTTGAGGCGAGAGCAATAGCTTAATTTTCTTCAAAAATTCGCTAAAAGAAGGACTTTAATACCAAAAACGGGACTTTTGGTCACTTTGTACTAAAACAAAGTTGTCTCGGACAGGTTCTACGACATTTTCTGGGTTGGGAACATCCCAATTCGCCCGATCTAAAATTGGACGGAGTGCAATAACCCCTAAATTCGCTTGTGTAATAGGCGGGAGGTTTTGGCAAGAGTCGCGAGTTGTGAGACTAGACGGCAACAGAGGAAAAGTTTCGCGGTCAGTGACGGCTCAGCCCACGGCCGTACTGACTCCTGTCATTACTTCACTATGGAGCTGGAGAGGGGGGGCGTCACATCGAGAAGGGATGAGAAGTCGCGACGACGACGACACCTGGCGTCGACAGTCTCACTCGCTGTTATCACTCGAGAACAACACCAAAACCCGATGACAAATAAACCGTGGCAATCGGACCGATCCGGGCGACACTCATCGTCGACGATAATGACCTCCGTATCACCTCGATTTACCATGACATACACGTTAAGTGGTTAATGTAAGAGTGAAAAACTCACCTGACCTCCGTAAAAGAGCATTGGCACACGTGCTCACGCGCGACCACACTAACCAACTGGTCGCGGCCATATCGGTTAGTTTGGGGGACTGCCGGGCAGGTAGCAGCACCTGACGGTCCCGCTCTTGCTGACCTCCCGCCAGCTCTGTTGACTTCCACATTCCATCTTTACGAATGACCTACGATCCCCCTCGATACATTCCGTCTTATTCCTCATCGAGTCAGATGATACGAATTATTACAATACGAATAGTAATATCCTCCATAAACAACATTTACCTTTTTTAGCGAATTTTTGAAGAATTAGCGAATTTTTGAAGAAAATTAAGCTATTGCTCTCGCCTCAAAATTTGTAGAATGTGAATTTTTGAAAAAAATTTATGCAGAAATCCGTTTCAGGCTATTCTGAATCATATTCTGAAGTTTAACGCATTTTTTTATGTATGTATGTATGTATGTATGTATGTGTCATTCCAGACGATAACTGTCCGTAGAATTGTGCTAGAAACTTCAAACAAATTTTAAAATGTTAAGGACACAAAACGAAAGTTCAAGTTCGTTGGCCAGCATGATCGGATTACATCTTCGGGTTGAAATTTTCAAAAATGTAGTCAAAAATGTCAAAATAGCCTGTTTTTTGCGATTTGTTGTGCGAAATAATTTTTTCAGCATACTAACATGTGGTATATTCGGAATCAGCGTAAAATTTCCTATAAGAATATGTATCAAGTTTTCAAAAATTTCAAAGTTGAAAAATCAGTCAAAAATCAATAGTAGTGTCAACCTGTACACAAACTTTTTCGCTCCATGTGACGTCAGCCCTATAGCATAGGTGCCTTTTGCTCACAAACTTTTTCACCCCTATTTGACGTCAGCCTGTGACGTCGCCCTATAGATAAATACGCTGTACAGAAACTATTTCGCTCCATGTGACGTCAGCTTCTGGTGGTTTTTGTGGAAAAAACGCGCGGGGGCTTAGCTAAGTGCGAATTTCTTTGCTCTTAAAATACGAACGTCAAAATCCTACGTCACGAACCCCTAGGAGGTGCGCAAAGAAAAGGCATACTTTTACACCCAAACGTGACGTCTGCCTTGGTGTTTTTTGCTGAAAAAATGTGCGGGAGTTTTAGCTAAGTGTATCCAATATGAACATCACGTCACACGAACGTCACAAGGCCCAGGAATTCAGCAATTATGAAAAGTGCGCATTTTGCTCAGTCGCCAGCCAGTGTATAAAAAATCCTCTTTTGGCCATGAGCCCTTTTTTATACTTTTGTTTGTTATTTCCCATTATAATCTACTGTAAATTATCAACTTACCTCACAATTCAGAAAAGGTGCTCCAGTATGATGCAGCTCGATCGACTATAGTAAGTATTTTAATCATATATTATTCTAGTTTGTATTATATATAAGGTTGTAGTATGGTAGTTTTGAAATGATAAATGCAGAAATTTTTTTTTCAAGTTTTTATTGCTCAATCAAGTTTTTATTGCTCAATCATGTCAAAGCCATGTACATTCAGGTTTGGATTTTTTAGCAGCATTAACAAAAGCCGATCCTTTGACATTCAGGACATGGGGACATTCTTCATAATGGCGTGCATGCTCAATCCAGGGGTCCAAGACGGGAAGAATTCGCCTTGAGATTACGTAACTGCTCTTGGACCATGAAGAGGTGAGGCACCGCAATTAATTGACCTTTAAGCTTACTAGCATAACACGATAAGCGTTGTGGATGGTCAGTTCTGAAGTCCCCGTTTGATTATGTAACTCTGCCTCACCTTGGTCGTCGTGGGAATCAGCTGCAAGTAAATGTCAAGCTGTGCTGTGCTCGTTGTGAGAAGCCACACCTTAAAACTGTACAAGGAAAAACTTTTCTAATAATTTTATTTTAAAATCTGCTACGTTGCACCTGCTCAAACTCAAAAAGTTCGCCCCACCATCTTCAGCAAGCTGGGGTGGTAGATTTGTATATAAGCCCTGGATTTTAGTAGCAAAGTATCGAGAAACAGAATAAGCAGTCATGGAATCCAGCCAGAATCCCTCAACCAACATCGTGAGTGTAATTCTATCTATATAGAATCTAGCTCTATAAATAATCTGCATACCAATAGCTAAATTCACCAATCTAAATTAATTGCAACTGTTTGAATTTTCCTGAAGCCAGTAGGTACCTAGTCATAATAGACAATCTTCCTCTTTGATAAAATCTTGGCAAATCATGTAATCTTCCATTTGAAATACAGTTTAGTTCAAACAAAAAGCAAGAGAGATGCTAGTTACATGATCTATTTAAATGTATGGTAAATAATAAAATACATTTTTACAGCAAAATTAAATGTTAAGGGGGATACTCCATTTGAACCTACCTGGGCATTATATTATAGTCAGACAATATATACGAGAAAAACGAGCTGAAATGTTTAAGGCACTTGATAAATAAGTTACCAATTGCTATATTTAAAAAATATTTCCAAAAGTTGTCCAATCCTTTCTGCTTTTTGATCTAGCATCTAAACTTTATCTATCTTAGCATCTTAAATTATCAATCTATTGTAATTCTTGATCAGTGTCGATTGTTATCAAACCATTTCATCTTTGCTTATTAACTATATAAATAAATTTTATTCAATAATTGTTTTCCTACTAGTTTTCAAATCATTCATTCATTAAAATTTGAATTCTTTGCTTTCAACAAATGTTGGGCTAAACTCATTTTCTTCAAAGTGCATGATATCTACAAAGGAACCATTCATTGTCATATTTCCAATGTAGAACCTATATTCATAATTCCTGATTAATGCTGATTGTTATCAAATCATTTCATGTTTAGTTATTAAATATATTTCTAATGTAGAAGCGATATTCGTAATTCTTAACCTAGCTTTAATGCCTAATCTTGAATTATTTACATCCAACAAATATCCAAATTTTTCAAATTTTCAAATTTTCAAATTTCAAATGCTATTGCTATTTTAAATAAGGAATACCAGGGATTTGAGGGGTGGAAAGAAAGAAAAATCACTACAATATGCTGCCATTACATTTATTTAAATAGAAACCAAATTATTTAATTTAATTATTTAATTATTAATTAACAAACTATTCTCATCATGGGAAAACTTCAAATAGCTTGTCCTAGGAGTCCGTTTCCATACACAGAAATATAGCGGGGTTGTCATAGGCGAGAATCCCTCAAAGTCCTGTTCTTTCAGCTCATTTGCATATCGTTTGGGCAGGAAAACCTTAAACATCTCAGAATTCCATTGGTCTTCCACTGTGAGTAAAATTGATGTGCCATACTGTTCGTGGCATATAAACTTAACCTCCAGCACTTTAAATGCAACCCGCAGCGCCAGTTGAGCCATTGGTCTTCTCTCAATTCCATTTGCCAGTTTATTAGTGTTAAGTGTAGAAAGGCTGAAAGAAAAGAAAATCTGTTTATTTCAGTTCTGTTTGTATTTATGTTACAGATTATTGAGCCCACCAATGATGGTGGCGTCCAAGTCACCATAGAGGGTGGCTCCGACCAGCAGCAGCGATTAAGAGAAGTAATGACATGGCCCATAGTGCGAATTGCTCAAACATTTATATAGTTAAATTCAATGTTATTCTAGTTAAATTCAATATTATTGCCCATGTTGTCTAAACATCTAGCTTTTATCCTTCCAGCCTCAATTTAAAATTATCAGTGAATCACAGGTCCATGTTCAGACACTTTAAATATAGTTAAATTCAATATTATTGACAATGTTGTCTAAACATCTGGCTTTTATCCTTCCAGCCCCAATTTAAAATTATCATTGAATCACAGGTTCAATCACAATATATAAATAAGTTTTTTAATTTGTTTCAGGAGTTGCAGGTCCTAAAAACTCAGATCGAGCTGCTCGAGTCGGAGCTGGAGATATTATATACAATATTTAGATGCTTAGCCGATTAAAATATTAATTTTGTATTATGCATTTTTATTTTAAAATTACCCAAATTTCCAAAAGGTCTAGTACTTACAGGTTAGAAGACATGGTTCTAGATGGTTCTAGGTAAAGCAGGTGCTGGCTGTAGTAGATGTTCTTGGGATATGATGAGTACAGTATGAAACTGGGGGGTTTATATACCCCCTTTTGGACCCATTCCTGCTTATGGAGGGGTAAAAGCATTGCCCAGTATTTCTATATATAAGCGTACCCACAGAAGGTCTAACTCACTTTCGATCTGCACTTCAGAAGACGTTCTCCATATGGATTCAGCACTGGGATCGAGCAGGAAGAAGCAATCTTCTCAGCCCTTCTTCAAGTATCAATGTTCTAATTGTCACACCATTTCTAAACATAAGGACTATATATTGCGACACATAAATTCAGGTCTATGTGTTCAGAAAAACTGCACAACATGCTTGAGGTCATTTCAAAACACTCAAGAATTTTACAAACACTTAAAAAACTGTGGACCTCAAGCTAGGCCATCCGTAATTTGCGATGGAAGACAATATCCTAAGCTTATTAAAATGGTTGGTCATAAAGATGATTTTAACAATTCGAAATATGAATGTCTGGTATGTGGAAAGTCTTATAAAAACCAACGATACCTCAATTTACATAGTGCCAGGCAAATGTGTAAAATTTATTCATGCACAGTTTGCCAAAAGCCTGCCATGTCGAAATTTTTTCGGGAAATTCATGAGAAAAAGTGTATAGCTAAAGCTAGCAAAGATGCTCAAATAGCTAATGAAAAATTTGATGCTAAAATTAATAACTTAAATCAAGTGGATGAAGACTTCATTTTAATCGAATCACATTTCAACAGCAACCTTAAAACCTATTTTTTACCAAACCATATCCAGACAATCACTCTCTCTGAATTTTTGGAAAAAAATATTGAAAATTTGTATTTGAAAGTTAAAATCCATCAAAAAATGTGGAATTCGGTTAAGGTTCATATTTCAGTTAACTGCCTGTACTATCATCCTAAGACAGGGGAAGAATCGGAACGAAATTTCTCACACAAAAGTGTGCCTATTTATTCTGAATCCAATATTTTGTCATTGCTCGAAACTATCATAGAGTCAATTTTAAATCAGGCGGATGAACATCAGAAAAGGGGGTCTGGTTGGTCCTTTGTTTCAGTGAGCGGATTGACAATAAATTTGGCAAAATATAGTCCACTAACTGTGGGACATGAATTTAAGGCAATCCCTGATTGGTTAAAGAGAACTGGGGCAGTCGATTGTAGAGATATTTCGAGGGACCAAAAATGTTTTTATCACGCTATAATGCTAGATTCAGCGTCAAACTATTCATTTGATGGCATAAAATTTCCCACTCCACTATCCCAAATTACACTTTTCGAAAAACAAAACCCCCAGGTGTCAATCAACATATATGCTATAGGCCAGGGTTCAAAAATTTTCCCATTACGAGTTTCCCATCAGGAAAAAAGCCATCACAAGGATTTGTTAATTTTAAATGAGGCCAGTGAAACTCCACATGTAATACGTATTACAAATTTTGAAAAACTAATTAAAAAACAGCTAACTACAAATAGGAATTCTATCTTGATATGTAAAAAATGTTTTACATTTTATCAGGATTATAGTGATGAGCAATCAAGTACGAAAGAGGAAAGAATGGTAAAACACAAGGCATTTTGTAATTCTAGTGATACAATATCGAGAACAGTAATGCCTAAAAGTGAAAAGTCTGTACTCAAATTCAAACACTATCAATATAGGATTAAATTGCCAGTGGTTATCTATGCAGATGTAGAATCAATTCTTACACGCATGCCAGAACATCAGTCTGAATGGCAAACAAATAGATTACACGCCTACCAAAAACATCAAATGTACAGTTATGGAATTTATGTTGCAACAGATTTGTACAGAGAACATCCAAATTTCAATAGGGTCATTACATATACTGGTAGGGATGCAGATCAGCATATGATTAAAACTCTGGCCCGAATCGCCAACCAGCTTATGGACTGCTTTTTTGCAAACAAAAAGCCAATGAGTGAGATGAGCGAATTACAGAAATTAAGCCATGAACTTGCGACCACTTGTCATCTGTGTAATGAAACTTTAGAGCCATGTGACAAGGTACGGGACCACGATCATTTTTCATCAGAATATAGGGGGGCAGCGCATAGCAAATGCAATTTAATAGCTAAAACTCCAAACTATGTACCTGTTGTATTTCATTCGGGGAGTTCGTATGATTTTAAATTTATAGTTCAAAATCTATCTAAAATTGCCGGGAAAGTTGATGTTTTACCTCACAATGAGGAGACTTTTATATCAATCACAAAGCAAATTTATCACGATAAAGGTACTTGCAAGATAAAGTTGAGATTTATAGACTCGTTCCGCTTCATGTCCAATAGTCTGGATGTCTTAACACAAACATTAGAAGCCGAACAATTATCAATAATTCCCAAACATTATCCCAACCCTAAGCATGTGGAGTTACTGGCTAAAAAATCCACATTTTGCTATGATTATTTAGATGATATTGTAAAGTTGCAACAAACAACACTCCCTTCGAAAGAGGAATTTTTTTCAGAGCTGTATGAAGAGGATGTTGCTCAGGAAAAGTATGATAGGGTCAAATTAATATGGGAAACATTTGGAGTGAAAAACTTGGGACAATTGGCCGACCTTTATTTAATATCAGATGTTTTGCTACTTGCAGAATTTTTTGAAAACTTCCGCATGGAAATGTTAAGATCCGAATATAGGCTAGACCCGTTTCATCTCTATTCACTACCAGGTATTGCTCAGCAGGCGATGCTCAGTTTTACATCCGCAGAAATCCAATTAATAACCGATGATACGATTTACAACCTTTTTGAACAGTCAATTCGTGGGGGATATTGTACAGCATCACTCAGACATGCTAGCTCGGACGAATTGTATCAAATTTGCTATATTGACGCCAACGGTCTCTATGCGCATTGCATGAAAAATTATTTACCCATTTCAGATTTTGAGTATGTATTACCAACATCTGTTGATCTTTTTAGCATAAGTGATGAGTCTCCATATGGGTATTTAGCAAATGTTAGCCTAGTAACCCCACCACACCTCCATGAAACATTCAATGACTTTCCGCCAGTGATTAACCACAAGCTAATGCCGGGCTCAAAGTGTAAAAAATTGGTAGGGACGCTTGAAAAACAGACAAATTTTGTTGTCCATTATAGGTATTTACAACTGTTGGCCAGCTTAGGGGTTGAAATTACTAAAATACATGATGTAGTACGTTTTAAACAGAGCCCATGGATTCGACCGTATATTGAATTTAATTATAAAAAAAGGGCGCAGGCCAAATATCGCTCCCAATCTCAGATGCTAAAATATTTATGTAATGCAAACTACGGAAAATTGATACAAAATGTTAGAGCACATATGAACATGAAAATAGTAACAAACTGGGATAATGCAAAAAAGCTAATAAATTCCCCTCATTACATAAGACATTCCTCATTTGGCCAGGATGTAATTGGTATTCAGCTAGTTAAAGAGGAAGTGGTTCTCAACAGTCCAATTTCAGCAGGGGCTGCAATCCTAGACCTTTCAAAAGCCCACATGCTCTCCTTCCATTATAAAGTTATGAAAGCCCATTATGGTAGTCCAAGACTTGAACTATGCTACACTGATACGGATTCTTTAGTTTACAGAATAAAAACGTACGGAAAAGATTGGAGGTGGGAAGTTTTTCAAAATCCCAAATTACGCGAGCATTTCGATTTTTCGGAATTACCCGTAAGCAGCGCGTATTATAGCCCTCAGTATCACTGTCAGACAGGTTTTTTCAAGGATGAGATGCAAGGAAGGAATATTTTAGAGGGGGTTTTTTTACGTTCAAAAGCGTATTCGATACGAGTGAAGGATGAGGACAGTGGTACTAATGGAGAACAGAGGGAAACTGTGATAAAAAAGAGCAAGGGAACTCCCAAGCATGTGGTTCGGAACAAGCTAACTTTTGACCATTTTAAAAATATTCTGTTTTCAAATGCTCAAACTATTGCGGGAGAACGTGACAAGGGGATCCATATATCTGAGGATGGTGCACATTTGTACGCGAAATTTAACGCAATCCGCTCACGCAAGCACCAATTGTACACTGTACAGCAGCAAAAACTTTGCCTTTCAAATGAGGATGACAAAAGAATCCAATTAAGTGATGGAGTACACACATTAGCGTTGGGGCATGTTCTTGCAGCAGTTGCCGGCAATGACGACTCTGAAGGGGGTGAATTATCTGAATAGGGTGGTAAAAAATCTCGCCATATTGTGTGTGCGTGTGTGTGTGGGGGGAGGGATCTTTTATGTTACTATATAAGCCGTACATGGTCTAGACTATGTCAGTATGGCTAAAACAGCCAAACGTAAAGGAGGACGTGGTCTATTCAATCGCCTTATAGATAAATTGCCCTTTGAATTACATTTAACGAAAAATTATCAATTTTGCGGGCCTGGCACTGATTTTGAAAAACGTAAAGCGTTAGGACAAAGAGGTTTTAATTCGTTGGACAGTTTATGCTTTGACCACGACCAGACATATCATTCAAGTAAAGACGACCAGAAGAGATACGAGGCCGATAAGCAATTGCAATCTGGAGCTTGGGATATAGCTAAAGACAAGAAATTCCCACTAACAGAACGTTTTGCTGCCTGGCTGGTAGTTAACGCTATGAAATTGAAGAATTTAACGCACAAAGGCTCAGGCATGGGCAGACAGCATCGGCGAAGACAGGATCATTACACAAGAAGAAAGCGGGACCAGCAGCACATGAGAAAAAGGCGTGCAGTGACTACAAGGAGAAGAAGGATGAGGGGAAGTGGAAAGCAGCAGCAGCATAGAGAAGAGCTGAAAGCCCTTCGCCGCAATATAAAACAGGGAGGTTTTCTCCCACTACTTGCAGCCGCTATACCAATTATAACGGCTCTTGGTAGTTTAGTGGGAGGGGGCGCCGCGGTGGCAAAAACCGTGATCGATGCGAAACGTTCTGCGGAAGATTTGAACGAGACACGTAGACATAATCAGCAGATGGAGGCGCAACGCTCGCAGCAGCAAGCTAGTGGAAAGGGTCTTTACATTCGACCGTACAAAAGAGGTGCTGGTGTTACGCGAGCACATAGCTCCAGGAGTGGTGGTGGTGGTGGTGCCACCAGCCGGCAAGGTCGGGGGCTGTACATTCGGCCATACAGGGGTGGACGTGCCGCCTTGGCAGGCATGCAGTCAAAAAACTAGAAGTTGTCCTTCCAAATAAAGCTTTGACTAACGTGGATTTGGAAGGACTTTGCAGACGAGCTAAAATTGTCAATTTCATAGGGGTGAGGATGCACGATGAAATCCCCACCACCACCACCACTGATGGATCAACACCGAGTGATGTGGAATCTGCAATTTTAAACTTGGACAATAGCACCGGCCCTGGCACACACTGGACGGCATACTTTGTGTTAAAATCGAACGTATATTACTTCGATGCCTACGGATTGCTACAACCACCCCCTGAATGGGTAAAGTATTTTGGAAAGTTTCGAAACATTTACTACAATACCACGAGTTTGCAGCCCTACAACAGCATTATTTGCGGACATTTGGCATTTTTGTTTCTGTGGACCATGTCTGAAGAATATAAAAAAGCACGAGCCGCCACCGTGTAAAGGCATTAACATTTGGGATGTCGTCCTTTACAGTCACACTGACCGATCGATCTAGCGTCCTAGAAACAACCTTTTTCCCACCCATTGAGCTAAAAAATGGTGCTTGGGAGGCGGGACTTACATCATTCGACTCGTACTTTTCCATTCCTAACCTGATTGAGGGTGAAAATTCGACCCTATACGCGTTAGATGAAAAACCTCACCCCATACACGACACCAGTGGCAAATTTCTAGGCATAGAAGAAATTGGGAGCACACTGGAAGCTGCGACAGGAGATGCTGTAACTGTGCTTGGTTTGAAGGGCAACCGTCTCGTCATCGCAACAACTACGACGTTATTTAATGAAGCTGACGACTCTGTATTGATTCCATTGGGATTTAACAAGGGGCGTGTACTCGCAGCCTCGCAAACGGCCAAGTACATGGCCGACCATTCACTTAACGTTTCCTGGTCTGTGAGCGAAAAACGCAATGTTTTAGGTGCTGACCTGCCCGCTGGTACTCAACATTTACTTTATACTGGGCTAACGTACATTGTGCCCACTGGAACGTACGAATTGGATGATTTAAATAATATGCTAACCTCGGAACTAAAGAAACTCGGCGTTGATTTTCAAATGCAGACCAATTTGAACACGCTTCATTGCGGTATAAAATGCTCTAAACAAATCGATTTCAACAAACCTGACTCGTTTGCAACCCTTTTAGGGTTTAAGCCTGATGCCATTATGCACCCTCACAAGTGGAATTGGTCAACCGACATTGTACACGTATTTAGTGTAACAAACATAGCTGTTTCACTATCGTGCTGCGAGGGTGATTTCAGGAATGGCAAGCCATCGCACGTAATATACCAATTTACACCGAATACAGAGCCTGGGTATCGCCTGTCTGAAAGACCGGAAGCTGTGACCTACCATCCAGTGATTGTTGACAAATTGGACGAAATAACGGCGCAAATTATCGATCAAGCTGGCCGTTTAATATCCTTTAGATCCGAGGAAATTTCGATTCGCATCCACTTTAGGAGGGCAGTATAAGAGGAGAGTGCCAGTCACCAGCATTCAGCATTTACTACCGACATGTTGGTGTTTGAACATCAGCGAGCACAGCAGCTAGGAGGAGCATATAAAAAGGACTCGACAACTGCAGATCGATTCAGTTGGAGCGGCAAGACCTTCGACAAAGGTGATCAGAAGAGAAAGAAACTGTCTGCCATCAATTACCATTTTCTTCAAAGTTTGGGATATCGTGTAAGTAAGCAGTATGTTGGACATTGATCGTAAGCCAGAATTTGACGAGCGCCTCTTCAAATTTGAATATCACGCGCATGAAAGTTACGCAAGCTCGAGATTTTTACCCAGCGACGAGGTTCGTTTTCCCTTTTCTCAGCCAGGCGAATATGTACTAGTATCTAAAAGTTACTTGTACGTGGAGGGAAGTTTGATCAATCATGATAAATATACACTGGCCCCAAATGCGATTGCACACGCATTTGATGAGGTAAAACTCTCTATAAATGGAGAGATTGTGGACCGGACGAGCTATCCCGGAATTTCTTCTAATCTAAAGGCGTATGTCAGCTACAACAAATCCACTATTAAAGGACTCGAGCACGCAGGCTGGATGATTCCTACCTCGAAAGCAGCATTGAATCCGTGTGTGGATGCAAATACTGGCACGTTTTCAGCGTGCGTACCTCTAGACACGCTATTGGGTTTTGCTGAGGATTATCGCCAAGTTTTGGTTAATGTTCGCATGGAACTCATCGTTAATCGCTCCGCCTCCAATGCCAACATGATAATACCACGTATTCCAGTGGCAACTGGTACCAGCTCTACAGGAACACCCGATGTGACAATTTCAAAAATGATATGGTATTTACCATACGCAACCCCTTCAGATAGTGAAAAGGTGAATTTGCTCTCCCTTCTTGGCAAAGACGAGCCTATTACAATGGCATTTAGAAGTTGGAATTTGTCAATCTTCCCCTCGTTACCCACTGCCAACAAGGAGTTTTCATGGACACTACGAAACACCACGGATTTGGAAAAACCTCGCTACGTTCTTTTTGCCATGCAAACTGACCGGCAAAGGAAGGTTGACAAAAATGCTGGATTCTTCGATCATTGCAAACTGACAAATTTGCGACTACATATCGGATCCCAGGTGTTCCCCTACAGCCGCCTCAACCTTGATTTCGACAAGAAACGCGCGACTCTACTTTATCAGATGTATATGGAATTCCAGAAATGCTATTACACCAAGGAGTGGGCGGAGCCGCTGTGGACATTTGAAGAATTTTTGGAGAATGCCCCGATAGCGGTCATTGATTGCAGCCATCAAATCGAGTCAAGCACTGGTAACAACGTTGTAGATGTTCGAATCGAGTTTGAAACAAAGGACGCAGTACCGGCCAATACCACAGCTTATTGCCTATTGTTACAAGATTCTGTTGTCACTTACACCCCCCTGTCTGGTATTGTACGCAAGGGTGGTGGAATGTAATTTTAGTTTAATAAAGTTTTCTTTTACCTAAATGCGTGTTTTGTCTTTTGTTTCATATCCTATATAACTACGTACTTGTACATAGAGTGGCTTAGTTGTCATTATGCGTTTTGTACGGCAGCACGTTCAGTTGGAGGTTAGTGATGATGCCGAATTGGAGAAACAAGAGTCTTTAGGTGCAGTGGGGGATGTTGCATATTTGCCCCATGGGCCATTGTTTGGTAAAAATCCCATAAGGGCTCTTGTCTGTGGACCTTCCGGTAGTGGGAAGACGTGTAGTATTTTGTCTCTACTACTACACCCAAACGGGCTTAGATATGAAAATGTCTACCTATTTTGTAGAACTTTGAACCAGGAAAAGTACGAATTTTTAAGACGAGTATTGGAGCCATTAGCACCTAAAATTGGCTATTACGCGTATGGACCATCTCCAGTTGATGGTCAGGTTACCCTGCTGAGACCAGATGAAATAAAGCCACGTTCTGTGGTCATTTTTGACGATATTATAACGGAGGACTACAAGGTTTTGAGAGAATATTTTGCAATGTCACGTCACTTTGCTCTAGACATATTTTTCTGCACACACAGTTACGTTTTAGTTCCCAAAAATTTGATTCGAATCAATCTAACTATGCTGATCCTATTTAAAATGGACACATTGAACATTAGACACATTTTTGACGATCACGTTCAAGGGGATATGGATTTTACGTCATTTAAGGAAATTTGCAATCGATGTTGGAGTCAAAACTCTTTTTTGCTTGTAAATAAGGAGCACGAGTTGGAGCGGGGCCGCTACAGGATGGGGTTTGACGTCTTTATATTACCGAACGTGTAAGCCCTACTCGGCTCAGTCACTATGCAGCAGCAGCTACAGAAGGATAAACATACCACATCGAGGCTTGTTAAGGCTCAAAAGGCTGTTAAACAAAAATATCGACTTTTGCAACGGGGTCAATTTCAAAGCAAACTCGACGCATCAACATTGTTTGAACCCCTAAAGGATATTTTTAAGCAATCATCCCCCACCACCAGCAGCACCAGGCCACATCCCGGACCGAGTCTACCCGCTTCAAAAATTGTTAAAGTCGTTGGCTGGAGGGGTGCTAAGAGGAGAAGGAGGAGACGTCCCAAGGGTGGTAGGAGGGGAGGGGAGGAGGAGTCAGAACCTGAAGATGTAAAGGAAGAAGAACATGATCCGTTTCAAGGTCTTGGTGAAGGTGACTTTATAAAAACAGAGCCTGATGGCTCTCAGGTCTTTGTTTCAAATCCTCCCTCTTTTTCTATGAATGAGGATTCTCTAATGGATGCAGCGGCGGCAGCAGGAGGAAAAACTAGCACACCAACTACCAAACGTAAAAGTGATGTATCTAGCAATGATTTGAAAGGGATCGTTCATACGCCTGAAGGGAAGAATGAGATGGAGAAACATCTGCGACAGTTCAATATTTACGCCAGACCATTTATACGATCCCTATTAACTGGTGATAGTGGTGAGCTAGAACTTGACAAAGTGTACGGACCGGTAGTTGGGGCGAGTGGTAAACTGACTTTAGGTAAAAAATCGCTTTCTATGGATAGAGAGTACGTATATTTGGGTGAAAAAACCAAATTTCCAGCTACAGAAGGTCTGCTAAACTTGCTGTTTTTGAAAGATCCGAAAGTCTATTCTGCAGAGGACCGAGCAAATTATAGAGACTTAATTACTGAAAGTCTAGTCGCTCATCAGGGTTTTTCAAAATTCCGACCTCTGATGACGAGTGGGCACAAATACAAAACACTACTCAAAACATTACTCCCATCGCAACGGCCATCACCGCGGTCAGCAGTGGGACGTGGGGGGTTTGTACAGCTCCCGAAATCAGGTAACTACAACCCTTCATACGTTTATTTCGACGATCCTAACGAAATAGTTGACCGTTTGCGCTTACTATTTGCCTCGAAACATGCTGGCCACACAGCTCACGATCCGGAGATTTATTCCATTTTACAAGAGTTAAAAGAGCTCGGTATCATTGACTAGTTCATCATTGTCATGGCAGCGGTAAGCAGGTTCGGTTCTAAAGGTGGGAGCTCCCCACGCTCTATTATACGACAATCTAATCAAGCCGATGCGGATGTTACATCGTCGTCAGACAAGGTGAAGTCACAAGTGTCTCAACTAGTTACCGATTTGGTTGGAATTGAGTTGAGTGGGCTAGATAAAAAAATTGACGATTATATCGAGTCAAAAATTTTGAAAACAGCAGGTGCGGATGTAGCATTGTCGGACAAAGTGAAATTGCAAGTGTCTCAACTAGTTGCTGAATTAGTTGGAAGTGAGCTAGATAAAAAAATTGACGATTATATCAAGTCAAAGAAAGTGCTCGTTGCAAGACCTAATGTGATAAATTTCGATAACAAACGTCTAATTAATGTAAGGGCACCACTCGAGCCAAATGATGCAGTCACAGTATCCTCACTCCCATTTGTTAAGTCGGATAAATTTTGGACCATTCATTTTGGGTCATATCGCCTACAATCCACAGGGACACCTAGTTCGCCCCAGGACTTTGTCACAGTAGCATACGCAGACAGTCATTATGAGCCTAAAAAGAAAACTAGCGGAGGAACTACACAGACCGAAAAGGAAACGGTTCAAGACGGCAAGGGTGCTGATTAAAGGCGTTCTGGACGATTTGTGGCAGGGAGATCTCGTTGATTTAAGTATGTACCCCGACAAGGGCTACAAATATCTCCTTACAGTTATTGATGCGGGATCAAAGAGAGGATGGGCCGAACCTTTACGCAATAAAACTGGTTTAGAAGTGTCACAGGCCCTTAAACGTATCCTCGACGACGACTCTTCAGGCGGTTACACTCCTCGCTATTTTCAAACAGACAAAGGAACTGAATTTTACAACACCCACACCAAGGCACTTTTGAAAAGTCGTGGCATAACTTTGTATTCGACCCAGGGGAAAGCTTGGCTGGTGGAGCGCTGGAATCGCACGCTCAAGGATATGATGTTTCTAGAGTTTAGTGTGCAGGGCAACTATAAATGGGTTGAATTACTTCCAGCGCTTTTGAATCGCTACAATAATAGATACCATCGCAGTATTGGCATGAAACCGGCGGATGTGACAAAACGTGATGAACGGAAAATCCTTCGAAGGCTGTTCCCCACTCCAGTGATCAAGCGGCGTCCTCGTTTCAAAGTAGGGGACCGTGTACGAATCAGCAAGTTGAAACATGTTTTCGCTAAATCGTACCTTCCTAACTGGACCAACGAGCAATTTATTATAACCAGAGTGCGTGGTGGGGAAGTCCCGACATATTACCTAAAAGATGTCTATGACAAACCGGTTATAGGCAGATTTTACGAGGAGGAGTTGAAGGCTACATCTTTCCCAGACCAATATCTAGTGGAGAAAATTGTTGCGAGAAGAGGGGGCAAGGTGCGGGTTCGTTGGCTCGGATTTGGCCCTGAACATGATACGTGGGAAGAGGAGAGTAATGTCGAGTGGTGACAGGGGGGAAGGGATAGTGACTATATAGTGTGCCTCGAAATTCACCACTTGAGTCAGTCGTAGTTTTTCATCGCTAGCACCATGGAGACCTCCCTAATGCTGACAAGTACGTTTGTTCTGGATAGAGTCAGGAAGTTGCAGTTGGTGGTTGGACTCTCGGATATAACTTCGCCAGTTGTGATGATTTCCACAAAACGGCCGGCATCTCACCAACCCTTTTACATTAGCACGGGTGACTGGGAGTTGCTGAGCTACAAGTTACCTCTGGCCAACCGCAAGGCGGACACTACATTTTTCCATGGATCCTATATGACTGCCTCGACTACACCTCAACAACAGCTGATTCTGAGCTACTACCCAAGCTGGTTGGATCGTCTTTTGCACAGGGAGCCCCACAGCATCACATTGAATGCCAAGGCGACTTCAAATTTGGTGAGTTTAATGGCTACAGTTGATGCTGTCCTGGATAAAATGAAGGATTTAACGTCATGTGGAGGGGGTAGCTGTCTGGTCATCCCTCCCCCTGCGGCATTTTCCCCAAGCTCATCCCCACCACCAGCACAAACCTCAGCGGCAGTGGAGGCAGGCCTTTATGAGGAGCTGAAAAACTGAAGGGAACACCAGTTGACTGTCGACACAGCACATGGATTGTGGTACACACCCGCTAGAGAATCTTGTAGAAGGGTTTAGCCAGCTAACTACAGGCATACCATTGGATGTGAAACAGCGGTTGTGTGAGATTTGCAAGCACCTTTCCCCGCTTAACTCAAACTGCACCACCAGTAGCAGCAAGATCACCACCAAGGTCTACAACGCCACAAAACCTTTGCTTACAGTGAAAAACGTGTGTTCGTCGATTGAGGACTTTTTGCTCTACACATTTCTGACACTTATCATAGTGCTGCTCGTTTTACACCTTGCTCTCGTAATACGCCACTACCTCCACCGTCATCATCGCCAGCTCTACAAAAATGGGAGATCTGTCAGACAACGAGGACCCCCACCACCACCAGCACCACCGGCAACACCAGATGAAGTGGATGGTGGATTCAGGCACTATGACTACTCGTGCTCCTGTATGGAATAGTCAACCTACCGGACTTGTCAAGCTTGCCTCTCTACCAGCCTACCACACCTACTTGAGGTACATACCATACATGGACTTTTGTAGGATGATGACACAGTTGGAGGATTTATTGCAAAAGATCCACAATTTGGAGTCGATGCATGTTGGAGCTTACTTTGTGGACACACCAAATGGCAGCCATTTCAACAATTGTTCTTGGGCATCAGCAGCCAATCAAGATGAAGGAGGAGAAGGAGAAGGAGCCGATGTTGTTGATACGTGTGTGTGCCAGTTAATCGAATATTATACATTTAGATGTACTGAACTATTGAATTCAATTGGGTTCAATAAAATTCCTATTTCTTAACGCCTGTTTTTTCTTTCACTTCTTACCCCCACCCCGTCCATGCTCTTGTAGAGTATATAAGGAGGTTTTATAGGTACACAGCCTCAGTGCTTGTAGAATCACCATCAGCGATGGACTTCCATATAGAGTCAGTCAGGTTGGAAAGTTTTCAGGACTGGCCCTTGGACAAGCCACAGGGTATGGAGTTGGCTAGGGCGGGCTTTTTTTACATACGATTCAGCGATAGGGTGCAATGCAATTTCTGTGGAATTGTTCTCGGAAAATGGAGAGATTTTGACGTCCCAATGGAGGTGCACAAGCGCTGGAGCCCGGACTGTCTATTTGTTGAGAGCCCCGAATTAACCAATAATGTATCGAATTTTGCGGAGGAAATGAACAGGGCAATGGAGGTACCTTCTACCCAGAGGGCGGCGGCGGCTGCTACTAAGAAACTTGAAACCTTTGATGGGAGGTATGCAACTTTTAGAAGATGGCCCAAAGTACTTCACCATCTAGTTGACGATCTCTGCAGTGCTGGATTTCATTATAACGAACAGCAGGGCGACCTTGTCTACTGCTACGCCTGCGAGGGAGCTATTCAAGATTGGGAAATGAGCGACGACCCCTGGATTGAGCATGCACGCCATTATGAAGAATGTCCCCATGTCCTGAATGTCAAAGGATCGGCTTTTGTTAATGCTGCTAAAAAATCCAAACCTGAATGTACATGGCTTTGACATGATTGAGCAATAAAAACTTGATTGAGCAATAAAAACTTGAAAAAAAAATTTCTGCATTTATCATTTCAAAACTACCATACTACAACCTTATATATAATACAAACTAGAATAATATATGATTAAAATACTTACTATAGTCGATCGAGCTGCATCATACTGGAGCACCTTTTCTGAATTGTGAGGTAAGTTGATAATTTACAGTAGATTATAATGGGAAATAACAAACAAAAGTATAAAAAAGGGCTCATGGCCAAAAGAGGATTTTTTATACACTGGCTGGCGACTGAGCAAAATGCGCACTTTTCATAATTGCTGAATTCCTGGGCCTTGTGACGTTCGTGTGACGTGATGTTCATATTGGATACACTTAGCTAAAACTCCCGCACATTTTTTCAGCAAAAAACACCAAGGCAGACGTCACGTTTGGGTGTAAAAGTATGCCTTTTCTTTGCGCACCTCCTAGGGGTTCGTGACGTAGGATTTTGACGTTCGTATTTTAAGAGCAAAGAAATTCGCACTTAGCTAAGCCCCCGCGCGTTTTTTCCACAAAAACCACCAGAAGCTGACGTCACATGGAGCGAAATAGTTTCTGTACAGCGTATTTATCTATAGGGCGACGTCACAGGCTGACGTCAAATAGGGGTGAAAAAGTTTGTGAGCAAAAGGCACCTATGCTATAGGGCTGACGTCACATGGAGCGAAAAAGTTTGTGTACAGGTTGACACTACTGGTCGCTCTCTTTAATGTTTTACGCTCAACTGTTTTAGGACTTGATGTAGCTTTAATACTGACTGTGGCTTAGAAAATATAAATATAAAAATTTTCTAAATAAAAAATATAAAATATATAATTAAAATAATATAATAAAATAAAAAAATATAAAATTTTCTATAAGAATATGTATCAAGTTTTCGAAAATTTCAAAGTTGAAAAATCAGTCAAAAATCGAAATAATGCCGTTCGCTATTTGTAAAAATCGGTAATATTTGCATGAAACATTGTCCAAATTCAGATTGAACTACTCTTATGGAAGTATCCCTGTATAACCAATCCTAGAACCATGCTGTTTAAAACGTAGGTAGTAGGTGCTTGTTAAAAAAAAAATAAAAATAAATGTAATCACAACTAATGAGTTTAATCTGTGAAATATTCCGTCCTCCGATTCTCTCGGTCGCTCTCTTTAATGTCCTACGCTCAACTGTTTTAGGACTTGATGTAGCTTTAATACTGACTGTGGCTTAGAAAATATCAGCCATGAAATTATGAAGAAGTTCTATTCATGTATGTACTAGCACGCAGACCCAATCTCATGTCAAAGATGTCGAAGATCTGAAATGTCGAAGATTTCTTCAAAAATTCGCTCATGGGGTCATGCTGCATGACTGGACTTTTTCCTTTATCACAGGGTTGTTTTTCAAAGTTGCTGTAGTAATCTTGATGTGTCCGGAGTTCACCAGTCATAATCTCTAGTTATGTCCTCTGCAACAGACTTCCACCAGTAGGCACCACTTTCAGTATTTCTAGATCAGGGGTGCTCAAACGGTCGATCGCGATCGACCAGTCGATCGCGAGTGCTTTTTGAGTAGATCTCGAGAAGAAAAAAATGTTTAATAGGTAGGTAACTAAACTACAAAAATTTATTACGTAATAACACTGCTTGCGGCAAAAGGCGGCTTTATCAAAGGAACGCGCGGTACTTGTCAAAGAAAAGCCGCGTTGTTTCTAGACTAGACTGTTGTTTCTAGATCGCGTCATTTAAAATATCTCATATATTGGCGAAACACAAAAAACCATTCGAAGATGGATCGGTTGTGAAGGAAGCATTTATTGAAGCGGGTGAGACTTTATTTGGAGATTTTAAAAATAAAACAGAAATTATGTCTGCTATTAGAGAACTTCAGTTATCTCGTCCGACTGTCACAAGGCGTATTGAAGTCATGAGTGAGGACATCGCAGATAAACTAAAACATGATATCATGGAATGTACATACTTTTCTTTACAGTTCGACGAATCCACCGATATGACAGACACTGCCCAGCTGTGTATTTTTATTCGGATGGTATTCAATGACATGTTGGCTAAGGAAGAATTTTTGACAATCATTCCTCTGAAGGGGAAGACCCGTGGCGAAGATATATATGACGTTTTCATCAATTTTGTAAAAACCTACAAGCTACCAATATATAAATTAGTGTGCATTACAACCGATGGAGCACCAGCAATGACTGGAAACAAGAACGGTTTTGTGGCATTGTGTCGAGCTAATGAAGAATTCCCTTCATTTTTTTCATTCCATTGCAATATACATCAACAAGTTTTGTGTTCAAAAGTTTTAAACACGGAGGAAATTATGGGCATTGCAACAAAAATTGTGAATTCCATCCGTGCACGTAGCACTAGGGTGGTTCAAAAAAAAAAAAAAGTTTTGGGATTTTTGGTCCCCATTGCGTTTTTGCTTCCTCGGTATGTCAGAATGACTCTCCTAAATTTTTAGCAAAAAATATTAATCCTAACCACTTTACCTGGGTCGATTTTTGCCAGTTATCGACTGCTACCGTAAACCAACCTCTAAATTGGGGCCGACGTGATGATTTGAAGGACGGATTTCAATTTTTTTAGGTCTATTTATGGGTTTTCGCATGCGCTGAACACGATGAACCTATTTATTTTACGCTCCGTCCACTAGTTATCCGGTAAACTGGCGGAGGGCACTGCTTGAAGATAAGTAAAAATCGAAAATTTCACCGAAAATGCTGTCGCCTGGTTAAGAATCGTACTAGAAACATGCTATTATGGTCGGATAATATGCTTTGGCATGTTCTGAACATGATTCCGTTTTTTACTATACTTTTTTACTTCGTTTATCGGCCATAAACCTCAAATTACTTGTAGGGTAATAGACAAATTCACCCTAATTTCACCAGAAATTATGTCGCGTTGATAATTTAAGGTCCCAAAATACCTTGTGCCGATAAAATTTGGTATTTTTTTATGTTTCGATATTTCATCGTGTTTAATTTTTTTTTTTTTTTTTTTTTTTTTTTTTTGTATATTTTTGTTATGTTATTCTCGTTAAAATGTTATGTTTTGTGAAACTAAAATTATATTACATATTATTTTCAATTATACTGCATCATTTTTATTTAACAATCCAATCACAGTTCAGACAATTCAGAACTATGAATTTGACCCCGGAAAACCGATGGAAACTAAGGAATTTTACAGAAAAATGGGAAAATTTTAGCTATTTTCTCCATTTAGCCGCTATATTTGGCGAATAAGTACAATGCCGGTTCAGGTCCTTGCCAAATTACCTACGGCTTTGTATCGAGTATCCTGGAAAATACCAAATGTAATCGGCACAAGGTATTTTGGGACCTTAAATTATCAACGCGACATAATTTCTGGTGAAATTAGGGTGAATTTGTCTATTACAATACAAGTAATTTGAGGTTTATGGCCAATAAACGAAGTAAAAAAGTATAGTAAAAAACGGAATCATGTTCAGAACATGCCAAAGCATATTATCCGACCATAATAGCATGTTTCTAGTACAATTCTTAACCAGGCGACAGCATTTTCGGTGAAATTTTCGATTTTTACTATCTTCAAGCAGTGCCCTCCGCCAGTTTACCGGATAACTAGTGGACGGAGCGTAAAATAAATAGGTTCATCGTGTTCAGCGCATGCGAAAACCCATAAATAGACCTAAAAAACTTGAAATCCGTCCTTCAAATCATCACGTCGGCCCCAATTTAGAGGTTGGTTTAAGATAGCAGTCGATAACTGGCAAAAATCGACCCAGGTAAAGTGGTTAGGATTAATATTTTTTGCTAAAACTTTAGGAGGGTCATCCTGACATACCGAGGAAGCAAAAACGCAATGGGGACCAAAAATCCCAGAACTTTTTTTTTTTTGAACCACCCTAACGTAGCACGGTGCAACGGCGGCTCTTTAAGTTGCAGTTGGAAGATAGGGAGTCAGCTGAACACACTGATTTAGTTCTTCACACGGACGTCAGGTGGTTGAGTCGCGGAAAATTCCTAGAAAGGTTTCAAGCATTATTGCCCGAAATAACAGCTTTTCTAGACGAAAGAGGTGATGACACTGAGATGTTGAAAAACGAAAAATGGCTGACTGATTTGGCATTTTTGACTGACATCACAATGCTCTTAAACACCATTAACTTGGAGCTTCAAGATAAAGGAAAAACTATTATTGAGATGATTAGCGCAGTAAACGCCTTCAAAAGTAAATTGCAACTTATGATAGATCAACCGAAAAGAAAGGATCTGAAACATTTTCCGTCTTTGAAAGCAAGGATTCCTCAGTTGAATTATGATACGTATGAGGCTGAATTATCAAATATTTTGGGACAATTCGAAATGCGTTTTCATGATTGCAGTAAATTGGCAAATATAGCATCATTTATGAGTTATCCTTTTTCATGTAAAAACATTGAGGAATTAGCTACTGAAGTACCAAGTCAGTTTAATATGAACTCATGTTCTGTTGAAAATGAGTTGGTGCAGATTATATCAGATATACATCTCAAAGCTACAGCATCTGATACAAATTTCTGGTGTTTTATATCTGAAGATAAATATCCGAATCTAAGGCAAATCGCCCTTCAACTGACGGCAATGTTTGGGTCAACTTACTTGTGCGAGTCTGCATTTTCTGAAATGAAGATAATTAAGTCAAAATATCGCAATCGACTAACTGACGATCATATATGTCTTCATGCTTGCGATTGGCACTCAGTGGTTACGCACCATCTTATGAAAAGTATGCTGAGGACATGCAGTTCCACGCTTCAACATCCAAAGTCACTCCTTAGTTGAGTTTAACACCATATGTAACTCTTTTGTTTTGTAACAACGAATAAACTCGCAATTTTGAATAACTAGGAGTTTTTTCATTGTTATTGTAGAGAAGAACTTAAGTAAACCTAACCCAAACCTTGACTAAATAATGTAAATTGTGCGGAAAGCTAATATCTATATATGCCACGGTACACCCTACCTAGGTCGTATGTACGACAACCCTGCATCACACATACTTGCAGCCTCTCAGAGTCGATCGTAAGTAGTCTAAAAATATTGAGGTAGATCGCCAGCAGTTCAAGTTTGAGCACCCCTGTTCTAGATCATCAAAATTGAGATCTTTATCAACATCTTCACCCCCAAAGCTCTACTCTGAAACATCATCAACCAAAATGGCATCAATGATGTCTTCTTCTAGCGAAATTTGGCTGTTGTCAGCAAACAACAAACTCTGAAAAATAAAAATCGGTGAAATTAAATTAGATTATCATTGAAATGGATACTTTTGACTGTTTGAAATTAGGATGAGTATAATTTATTGGTTCCTGATTGAGTCCCCAGAATATCCCTTTAAATGGACGACCCAGGACGGGCACAAAGCCCTGATGTATATATAAATGGACAGCTGTGGATGGGTATAGAGTCCGACTGTCCATCTAAATGGACACTAAAAAAACTGATTTGCTGAACAATTATCACACATATTTTCAAATCCTTATAGAGTATTCTTGTCACCAGGAGACTCTAGCCAACAAAATCCAATGAAAATTGATCTAAAATTGGATTATTAAACTACCAAAACATACCGAGAAATGATCGCTTCGTTTTCTTCTCCACTCTGGGGCTTGACGCACTGATAAGAAATTAATATCAGTGAAATGAATATTAGTGTTGCCACAATTCTATGACAACAGAATGAACACATAGAAAAATCATGGCCTTTGGGGAAACGAGAGCAACTCAAAGTTGTGTCCATTTAAATGGACGCCTGGTCTGTAAAGGAAATTCATGAGCCTTGGAAGAATAAGCTTCTTTCTTTCACAGGAAGCCTCCTCTACTCCAAATCTCATTGGAACGGATAACAGATTTAAAAATAAAAAAGTCCAGTCATGCAGCATGTCCCCATGAGCGAATTTTTGAAGAAAGTTAGTACGTACATAAATAGAACTTCTTCATAATTTCATGGCTGATATTTTCTAAGCCACAGTCAGTATTAAAGCTACATCAAGTCCTAAAACAGTTGAGCGTAAAACATTAAAGAGAACGACCGAGAGAATCGGAGGACGGAATATTTCACCATCAGTTGTGATTACTTTTTACTTTTTTTTTTAACTAGCACCTACCTACGTTTTAAACAGCATGATTCTAGGATTGGTTATACAGGGATACTTCCATAAAAGTAGTTCAATCTGAATTTGGACAATGTTTCATGCAAATATTACCGATTTTTACAACTAGCGAACGGCATTATTTCGATTTTTGACTGATTTTTCAATTTTGAAATTTTTGAAAACTTGATACAAATTCTTATAGGAAATTTTACGCTGATTCCGAATATACCACATGTCAGTATGCTGAAAAAATTATTTCGCACAACAAATCGCAAAAAACAGGCTATTTTGAAATTTTTGACTACATTTTTGAAAATTTCAACCCGAAGATGTAATCCGATCATGCTGGCCAACGAACTTGAACTTTCGTTTTGTGTCCTTAACATTTTAAAATTTGTTTGAAGTTTCTAGCACAATTCTACGGACAGATCGTCTGGAATGACACATACATATATACATACATATATACATACATACATTAAAAAATGCGTTAAACTTCAGAATATGATTCAGAATAGCCTGAAACGGATTTCTGCATAAAATTTTTTCAAAAATTCACATTCTACAAATTTTGAGGCGAGAGCAATAGCTTAATTTAATTCAAAAATTCGCTAAAAGTTCCAGTAATGCAGCCTGATTGTATGAGTGAATTTCCGTAAATTATCTTGCTATTTAAATATATAAAATTGTTTCGAAAATTCAGGATTATGAGTAAAAAGGAATTTTTAGGTCCCAATTTTATGTCCAAAACTCGTTCTAAATTATATTTGGCATTTTAAAAAATATTTTGGATTTTTAAATGTTTGCAGTTTTTATCTATTTTCCGGCAAATATTGATGAAATATGAATAAGAAGCTATTGCCAAATTTTCTTCATTGAAATCCGTTTTAGGGAGTTATGAAATGAACCCTAGAGTTGAACGTCTTTACATACACATTAGGGTGGCCGCTATTTTGAGAAAGGGGGCATTTTGATTACCTCCACCCGAAATTTGGTTTAAAATGTCAAAACAATGACCCCTGAATTTTTTCAGATTTTTCGCATAACAAAAACCTCCGCCGGTAGCTCGATTTTGGTTTTAGCGAATTTTCTTAGAAAATGAAGCTATTGCAATGGCTCCAAAAATTTTAAAATAAAAATTTTCAAAAATTTTCTTCATCGAAATCTGTTTTGAGGCATTCTGAAATGATTCCTGGATTTTAACGCTTTTTTATATGTATATATATATATATATGTATATATATATGTATATATATATATATGTATGTGTCATTCCAGACGATAACTCTCGATAGAATTGAGATAAAAACTTCGTTCTTTCGCCAAAAAATCAAGCATTTCAAAAGAAAGGATGAGTTCGTTGGACAACACTTTTTGAGCACATTAAATTGGTCAAATTTCAAAAAATGTACTAAAAAAATCACTAAAAATAGCTAAAAACGGCTAAAAATCGTTTAATTCATATTTGCTGGTAGACTATTGCTCAAATAAAGTCTATTAACTATGAAATAGAACATTCAAAAATTTATGTAAAAAATTATACTGTAAAATGTACTTAAAATTCATTAAATTTGCTAAAAAATCGATGAAAACTGCAAAAAAGCTAAAAATTTAAAACCTCTATTTGGACTGGAGATTATTATTTAGAATACGTTTTTCGCAATAAAATCAATAGTTAACAATTTACTTGCACTCAAAAAGCTCAAATTTCAAAACAATCTAATATTATATAATACGATGATTTACGGAAATTCGCTCATACGATCATGCTGCATGACTGGTTATTCATTAACATTGCTATTAGTAATAGGTGCCTACTACTTTTAGAATCAAGTATAGGGGAGAGTGGGGGTAATACCGCCACCCCATACAGTTATTTAACCACCAGAGTGACAAATCGGATGGGGGGCAATATGTCGACACATAAACTGGTCGACAAACGGGCAAGAAGCCGTGTCGACATCTTTCAACACCAAGGGTTGACCAATGTCGATTTCACAGGCATTGGAAATATGGCGACACAAAAATACAGCGACTAGTCGACAACTTTCAACACCCCTTGTTGAAAAAGGTCGTCCAAGTCAACCATGGGGATACGTCAACATATTTACATCGACATCCTTCGTATACCTGACATGTAGGTTAGAATGAAGTGTATAGTTTGGTGGTCTGGATGCTCGCAAGCTCGCATCTCAAAAATACATAACATCAAGTACCTAGTCAATCCCTTAGTAAAAATGCAGATTAGTTGGATGTGTAGATCAGAATGAAGTGTATAGTTTCGTGGTCTCATAACACGATCACATAACAGTTTAGAAACGTAAATGTGACTTTTCATTTAATCCTCGGATTGAAAGACGCCATGGGACCAAGGCTGATGACAGGTAGTGGCCAAACAACCCTTTTGTCGTCGTTTAGCAGTCGACCAGTTTCAAGAGGGGTGTTTTTAGCTCATGTTCAACTCCTGTTGTTGAAATACAGCGAAAAACGGATCTCAAATTTTTCGACATAAATTCGTCGACCAGTTTCAAAGATGTGCGTTATCGACGTTCTTCAACACCTGGTGTGGAAATATGGCGACAGGAGGTGTCGACCAGTTTATGTGTCGACATATTGCCAAGTTCCCGACAAATTTTGTAGCCAAATATCGCCATCTTCATCTCAGCAGTAATGTTGGAAAAGTTGGTCTGAGGTCATCAATTTGTTTTTATCAAAGATAAGCGAGTTCACAGGTTTTGAAGCTTGGCGTTCTAGTTTTACTGTTGTCGAATTTTTGTGGTAACAGTTTTTCGTACGTTTATGTAAATTGTTGAGCACGACGACGTCGAAAAATAATCTAGCTTCAATTTCCACCCATTACTTCATGTTTTTTTACGAAAACTGTAGTTCTTAATGATTTTTTATCTCGAAAAGTTTACTGGGGCAATATCGCCACACCGAAATCAGGTCAATCAGGTCAAATGTTGAATTTTTTCAAAGTTTTTTGTTGTAATAGTCACCTGTTTCTAATGATTCTGAGTAATCTTTATATATAATTCCGAACGGTCTTTGAAATTGTGAAGAACTTCGCTGTCCGATTTTAGTGTTAGAATGCTCATTCGAATCAGCACGGCCCCAAGTTTGTTGCAAAAGTGTCACCGTTCGTCTCTATACCCGCCTTGATCGTGTTCTAGGCGGTCCTTATCAACGAGAGTTGTTTATTAGGCTGTGGTGGTAACAACAGTTGCCATCAATTCACGGTAAGTAAGAAACGTAGTGTAGTTACTAACACCAAGAAGAGTTATTTCTGAACGAAGAAATTGAAACTGAAGAACTTAGCGGACTTTATAAATAATTCCGAACGGTCTTTATAAATATAATCAGCACGGCCCCAAGTTTGTTGCGAAAGTGTCGGTTAGTAAGAAACGTAGTGTAGTTACTAACACCAAGGAGAGTTATTTCTGAACGAAGAAATTGAAACTGAAGAACTTAGCGGACTTTATAAATAATTCCGAACGGTCTTTATAAATATAATCAGCACGGCCCCAAGTTTGTTGCGAAAGTGTCGGTAAGTAAGAAACGTAGTGATGGGGTCTTTTCTGATCAGCTGAGTAAGCTAAATTCTTTCCTGTTCACTTTAGGAAGTTGAAATTTGATAGGTCACATAACGCCGCAAATAGGTAGGACTTATATCCTGTTAGTCAATGCTGTTATACGGACTAGATTAGGGCTATATATAATTAGATTATTGCTTATATATAATTCCGAACGGTCTTTGAAATTGTGAAGAACTTCGCCGTCCGATTTTAGTTTTAGACTTGTATCCTGTTAGGTACTACAGTTATACGGACTAGATTAGGGCTTTCCAAGCCCTAACAGGCCTCTAGTTAAAATATAAATTGATGTTTAAAAGACGAATTATATTGTGATAGCTTTGGTATCTCAATAAGCACCTCTATCTTTACCTACTCGTGATTTATTAGATATTTACCTACCTATCTACTGAATAATAATTGTGCAGTACCTACCGATCTACCTAACTTCGTTCCTATATTAACATATTGTTGAAAGATTACACCCTTCATGCTCCCGTTTTGGTTTTGACAACGGACGTCAGTCTTGTGAATTTTGCTGCGACCTGAAGAAGAGCACGAATTTAAAACTTTAAAAGCCGGTAAGATGGAATGCTATATATTTCTTTTTTTTAATCGTTAATGTATGTTAGGCACATTTTTACTCATAATTTAATACAAAATTTTTTCAATGTTCTATTTTATGCTTGATAAACTTTATTTAAGCAATATTCTGCTAAAAAATATAAATTTAACAATTTTCAGCCGATTTGCCATTTTTTTTTTTTTTTTATTTGACCTAATTTTGACAAACTCATCCTTTCGTCTGGAAAGCTTGATTTTTTGATGCAAGAACGGAATTTTTATCTCTATCCTAAGGAGAGTTATCGTCTGGAACGACACATACATATACATTTGCAGCCAGCTCAGAATATTGCCTACGGGCGGCAAATACGGAAATCCGTCCCTGCAAGTACCTACAATTAGGTACCTACCTACCCAAATTCGATACAACATTACAATTTCAAGAGTCTCAATAATCAGTAGCAAAGATATAACTATTCCGTGCTGGGCCACAATATTTTATTCTCCAGCACGGTCAACAGCAATCATATATAAACCTATGTTTATAAAATGGATTGCGTACCCAATAAGTTTTACGCAAATCCGTGTATAATGAAGTAGGTACATGAAGTCGATGATATGATCATGCATTCATGCGGCATGCAGGTACCTTGGAAATGGATGTTGATGAATACTGAAGTCGAGCCGCAGGTGAGTTTGTGCTGATGATATGAAACACGACACTAACACAATGAAACACTTCAATACGTTAACGATTGCCTTTTTCCTACACAGCCGATCGCGGAAACGCGTACCGAGTACGAAGCAATATCACCAATGAACCGGTGCCAAAGCTGCAGTGGATTGGAATCTTCATGTTGGGGCAAAGCCAGCATCCAGGCGGACGACCACAGCACGACCTAACACACAGCCACCGTTGTCGAAGACTGGGGAAAAATTTACTTGACATTCAGTAGCTAGCTTGTCCCCCCACCATTGGCCCCTGGACACTGTTTTTTCTGCACAGCTTTCATCGGTTCAGTTCCCTGACTGGAACGGTTCCGAAGAACGTCACCACATTTCAGTTTGTCCCCCCACTCTACCCGCTTCTTGACAATCTCTAACCGTTCTTTTCTCGTTTTTTCAATGTTTGTATTAGAGAATGGGTCCCAGCTCGGTTTTCATGCACCCGGGATGATGATAAGCGTATAAAAACCTACCTAATGTCTTATTTTACAAAAAAGTGATAAAATCAATTCAATTCAATGATTCCTTTCAAAGTTAGAAGGCCTTGCAGGCTTGCAGATGATTTCTGAACATGTAGGTAATGATTCCCGGTCATTGCTCATGAATAACAACTATGTACTTACGACTGAAAGGTTTCTTTTAATGTAGGCACCTACCTGTATTATTTCTTTTTTCGGTACCTAGGTAGATAAGTAAGGAAGGTTGGTAGATACCAGCGTCTACTTTGAAGGGCTATTTTGATATTTTTGTGTCAATCTACCTCTCATATGATGCTTAAGTATTGTAAAGAGTGGGTAGCTGTACCTATTTCCTACCTACCGATGTCTGGATGTCCCGCATAAGGTGGTCAGTAAGTACTTCAGGGGTCGATTCAGAGCTCATTTCTGATCGAAAGTTCCTTTTAAGAGATTTTTTTACGCTTAGTTTTTGAGCAATTCAATATTTGAGATTTTTTTCGTATTTTCGACCTTTTGTCAATTAAACGACCCTTAATTTGCAGTGTAAATTCGAATCTAAGGACACCTTGGAAAGAGCATTAAATTTTCTATCAGATAAATTCCTGAGCTTTTTTACGGTTCAAGATTTGAGACACGAAAAAGCCCTCTGAAAAGAAAATTTTACCTGATTTGGGAAACCATGACTTCTTCAATCGCAAATTGAACTATGAGAACCAATATCAAGAACGGTTTTTCAAGACAAGAACGGTAAAAACTGCACGGAAATGAGAGCTTACATTTCCAACGGTGTATTCAATGTTAATTTTCTAATTAGAGGAGGAAACTACTCATGTTTTAATGTTGAACAATATCGTTTTTCTATGAAATCAAGGGTTTTCTTGACAAATTACCTTAAATGAATATACGAGTTCGGGATCAGTTTCTACGTATTTTTTACGCTGTATCGAATAGCACTTGCATATCTCCCCAAACCGAGACAAAAGCGTGAAGTCCTTCGACTATTTAATCAGTGTCCTACAGTCTCCTCTCCTCCAGACAGGTACCTACTCCCAGCCACAGGTTTATGGGCCAGATAAATGGCTGTAGATGCAGATTCAGAAAATTTTTTTTTTTTTTTTTTTTTGAAAATCCCATTTTGCTTGTTAGAGTACCTACCTACCTTGGTCCTAGTTAAATTTTGTAAGTATGGAGGTACCTACTTATTATGTTGGTAGCATTTTTTGATGCTGTGAAATTGCAATAAGAATGCATTCAGGAAGTGAATAAATTTTTCATCTTACCAACTTTCATTCAAAACTTTTAGTCAAAATTAAATTGGTATGCGATTCGCTCTAAAATGAATTTGCCATTTCCATGATTGATTATTGCTTTTTCTTTCAATCGGGTGTGTATGCAAGGTAGGTACTTACACCTGATGTACCAGAAAAATATGCCAACACACCGAAATGAGTGGATGGAGGCCATAAGGGAAGGAAATAGCGAAGGACAAAAACGTTTTGAAACTGTGTTTATTAATTATCGTAGGAATAGGTAAAACGAACACTCCATCACTTACAACTAATGATATTATGAAGCATATTATAGGTAACTCAAATAAAATGCAGGAAAAATATGAGTAATATTAATCACAAAAGGTATCACTCAAATGGTTTGATTGTGAAAAAGCGTAATGGAAACTGATAAGAGTGATAAGAAGTTCGAGCTGCTCGACATCGAGTTCAAAAGGCTTCCGAAGAACTAGTTCGGAGCCGTTCCGGTCAGGGAACTGAAAGCTATGGGAGCTGTTTGGAAACAACTGCGACCAGGCGCCTATGGTGGGGGGACAAGCTTGCTACTGAACGTCAAGTGTACAGCCGACACACCTGTAACTGCGCATGACTGCCAAGTTCTTCGAAATTGAGCTCCAAGAGCAGCCCCAGAGCAGCACGTGTTGCTATTTGGTTCCGAGAAAGCGAGAAGGACTGGCTGCCACACAAAAGAGCAAACAAAAGAATTTCTTAGTATTGGATACTTCTGTGTATTGTGGAACCTTCAAGAGGCTTGGCCATGGGGAACTTGTCAGAACCAATCAGATTCTTTGAAATATGGCTCCACGTGGATGCCACATACTAGTTTACACACACTTACACTTTTCTTAGAAGCTCTTTCGTTATGAAGGGTCTTAGGGTGGAAAGGTGGGGATAAGCCGGGGCCCACACCGTTTTTTCAGGTAACCAGGACCTACCTATCAGACCTAGTGATGGCAATATTTCATGAAAAATCTTTTTTTGAAAACATCGATGTATCGAGCTCATTAAATCGATGGGATACAAAAATCGAGCCCAAAATATCGATTTTTAAAAACATCGATGTTTTAACATCGAAGAAGACAAATTTTGTTAAAAGAAATATAAAGTACTTGAATTTAATATAAAGAAAGTAAGGTAATAGGCTACAAAATGGTAGTTTCTGAAAACGAACATTTAAGGGTTTAAATAAAACAATCATTTCATTTTGTTGCTGTATTAGTGTATTTGTTAGCATTGAAAATACTAAAGTAATAGATTAATCAAAGTTATATAATAATGATAATAAGTACAATAACTTATTTTAGACCCAACACACTATGTTATGTGTTTAAGGTAATATAATAAACCTAAAATGTAATAAAAAAATAAAAACCAATAATTTAGGATAGTAAAAAAAAAAAATAATATTCAAATTCACGATTCTTAAATATTCTCGAGACAAAATTTTGATTTAAGAGTCCTCTCTACCCCTGGGTGTTTTGGAACATAATAGGCAGACAGACAGACAATTACCATGCAACAGAGGTAGAATCAGTGTGTATTTTGCGTTGTAAGGTTTCGCGCGGTCCCATTTTGAGCGTGTATTTTTCAAAATATCAATGCAATACGATATTATTTAAATAAATCATAGTCTAAACTACTGTGATTGATTTTTTATTTTTTTAAAAAAGGTCATAAAACACGTTCTATTGATGTCCAAAGTTGACCATTTTTCGAACATTTTCAATTGAGTAGAGAAAAAAAAAAAACTATTTAAGTTATCAAAAATCCAAAAAGCAATCCGAGTAGTTTGGACCTTTCCCGCTACAACTATATTAAATTAAAAATGTTCCCTTAATTCCTGGGGCGTCTTTATGGGACCGCGTGAAAGCTGTTATGATGAGTTTTGGCAGGGGGTAGAGAGGACTCTTAAGTAATCTAGGGTTAAAACTGTTTAGTCTATTAAAAAGCTGGATATTTTAATAGACAATTTCTTTCAAAACAAAATATAGAGCTTGTATATCTGAATTTCCGGTTCGAGATTGTCGGTAAAGCTACAGAAGTAAAAGCTTTATTCCGGCGAGTTAAAAAAACGATGGTTTGGGATGAAAACATCGATGTTAGATAAATATCGTACAGCAAAAATCGATGTCTAAACATCGATGTTTGAAACTTAAAAAATCGATTTTTCGAAAACATCGATTTTTTTTTGCCATCACTAATCAGACCACGAAATTGTCCCGTTTACCTCTCCTTTCCCGCCGAGTGGGTGGGACACACCTGAAACACTAATAAACTAATATATCAATCTTGTAACGCCGGAAAGCCTTTACAAATAAATAATTTATGTCATAAATAAGTCAAAAATGTATGTATAAAATTATGCGTAAAAATGTGCTTAACATACATTAAAATTTGCTAAAAAAGTTACAGTCATGCTGCATGATCATGAGCGAATTTTCGTAAATTATCGCATTGCGTTTTGTTGCATTGTTTTGAAAACTAAGGACTTTGAAAAAAGGTAAAAGAAAATGTTAACTAATATTTTATGACGAAAAAATCGTTCTAAATAATATTCTGCGATTCAAAAACAGATATTGGATTTTTAGCCGTTTTTTGCTATTTTTAGTGATTTTTTCAGCACTTTTTTCGAAATTTGACCAATTTAATGCGCTCAAAAAATGCTGGACAACGAACTCGTCCTTTCGTTTGGAAAGATTAATTTTTTGGCGCAAGAACGGCATTTTTATCTCAATCCTAAGGAGGGTTATCGTCTGGAAGGTCATATTTATATGCATAAACATATGAATAGATTTTAAACTCTAGAATTCGTTTCAGAATGTCTCAAAACGGATTTCAATTAATGAAATTTTGGAGCCATTGCAATTGCTTCATTTTCTACAAAAATTTGCTGAAATCGATAAAACTGCAAAAAAGCTAAAAATTCTAAACCTCTTTTTGAATAGCAGATTAATATTAGAAATACGTTATTGCCACGAAATTAACAGTTAGCAATTTCCTTGATCTCAAGAAGCTCAAATTTCAAAACAGATTAACATTATACAATGCTATAATTGACGAAAATTCGCTCATACGATCATGCTGCATGACAAGAAATATATATATATATATATATATATATATATATATATATATATATATATATATATATATATATATATATATATATATATATATGTATATATGTATGTGTCATTCCAGACGATAACTCTCGATAGAATTGAGATAAAAACTTCGTTCTTTCGCCAAAAAATCAAGCATTTCAAAAGAAAGAATGAGTTCGTTGGACAACACTTTTTGAGCACATTAAATTGGTCAAATTTCAAAAAATGTACTTAAAAAATCACTAAAAAAAGCAAAAAACCGCTAAAAATTAACAAATTTATATTTTTTAGCAGAATGCTACTCGAAAAAAATTAATCGAACATGAACTAGGACATTTAAAAATTCAAGCACAAAATTGTACTGAAAAATGTACTTAAATTTCATTAAAATAAGCTAAAAATCGATAGGAGTACATGAAAAAATTGTAAAAATCCACAAAATCGTTTGTTCATTGGAATATTACTGACAAAAAGTTAATTTGCTATAAAATGTATAATAAAATTTTTATTTGTCCCTAAAGTGCTCAAATTTCAGCAGAATTTAACTTAAATGTAATACGACCGTTTATGAAAATTCGCTCATACGATCATGCTGCATGACTGGAACTTTTTTTTTCCAATATCAGACTTTTGAATATAACTTTTACAAACTTCTTTGTGAAATTGGGAAACTTCGTATACTTGCGTTTTTGGGGACGCTGAATTCGAATATGCAGTCCAAGCAAGTTGACAGCAACAACTTTTGATAGTTAGGAATCTCACAAACATGTCAAAAAACGACAATTTTTCAAAATTCATCCTAAAATCATGAAAATTCGTATTTTTACGTCCTGTTTCTGTTAGAATTTTCATTAAATTTAACAAACCTTCTGGACGTTGGAAAGTGAAAACGAGACCTTTTGGTCTCTTTCTACTTCTGGTTTCTCCGTATTCGGATTTCCGAGCGAATCGGTGTGGTGCTGCCTTCTATAAAAATAATAAGTTCCATTCCCCTAGCAACGGCTGGGTTGTACGTGAAACACTCAGCTGATCTGGGATCGGTCAGTTGTGTTCAGAAGTCCCTCAAGGGCCCACATACCAAATCTCAGAATCGTGGGATCATTAGGGAAAATTACTCTAAGTTAAACCATAATTTTGATGTAAACTTAGTAAAGTAAGCGGAAATCATCAGAAATGCTTGCATACGAGTCTGCAACACATTGGGACATTTTCATGTGTGTTTTCTTATTATTTCCTTATCATTAGGGAAAAAACTGGATTCTAGAGCCACTCAGCTGATCTGGGATCGGTCAGTTGTGTTCAGAAGTCCCTCAAGGGCCCACATACCAAATCTCAGAATCGTGGGATCATTAGGGAAAAAACTGGATTCTAGAGCCACTCAGCTGATCTGGGATCGGTCAGTTGTGTACAGAAGTCCCTCAAGGGGCTACATACCAAATCTCAGAATCGTGGGATCATTAGGGAAAAAAACTGGTTTCTAGAGCCACTCAGCTGACTTGGGATCGGTCAGTTGTGTTCAGAAGTCCCTCAAGGGCTACATACCAAATCTCAGAATCGTGGGATCATTAGGGAAAAAACTGGTTTCTAGAGCCACTCAGCTGATCTGGGATCGGTCAGTTGTGTTCAGAAGTCCCTCAAGGGCCCACATACCAAATCTCAGAATCGTGGGATCATTAGGGAAAAAACTGGATTCTAGAGCCACTCAGCTGATCTTGGATCGGTCAGTTGTGTTCAGAAGTCCCTCAAGGGGCTACATACCAAATCTCAGAATCGTGGGATCATTAGGGAAAAAACTGGTTTCTAGAGCCACTCAGCTGATTTGGGATCGGTCAGTTGTGTTCAGAAGTCCCTCAAGGGCCCACATACCAAATCTCAGAATCGTGGGATCATTAGGGAAAAAAATGGATTCTAGAGCCACTCAGCTGATCTTGGATCGGTCAGTTGTGTTCAGAAGTCCCTCAAGGGGCTACATACCAAATCTCAGAATCGTGGGATCATTAGGGAAAAAACTGGTTTCTAGAGCCACTCAGCTGACTTGGGATCGGTCAGTTGTGTTCAGAAGTCCCTCAAGGGCCCACATACCAAATCTCAGAATCGTGGGATCATTAGGTAAAAACGTCATTTCTGATGGTCATAATCATCGTTGTGGCCACTTGGGACAATTTTCGTGAGCAATTTTCGTGAGCAATTTTCGTGAGCAATTATTTTCCGTGACGTTTTTTTAGTTTATGTGCCAAAGCAAAGACATGAAAATGTCAAAACCAATTTCGGGTGGAGGTAATCAAAATGCCCCCTTTCTCAAAATAGCGGCCACCCTCATATACAGGGTGTATCAGATACGGCTTGCCAAAGTTCAGGGATCGATTCTACTACTGATTCGCAACAAAAAGTGCCTCCTAGACTTTATTATTATTTTTTTTTTTAGAGGTTTCGTTTCCTAGTAGTTTAACTCTTGAGATTTTGACATGGATATGTCTTTTGGCTGGGGATCAAGGAATTTTTCGCGACACTTTTTTTTCGCGACCGACACTTTTTTTTCTCCACACAAAATGCAACGCTCCGGTACTTTTGACATTTTCATGTTTTTGCTTTGGCACATAAGCTGAAAAATTGTCACGAAAACTTGCTCACGCGATACCAATAAATAAAATAGACTCACTGTGTTGCGTAGAGAACAATCAACTGTTTTCTTATTTTGATGCTTGGGTGTTTGGGTACATGAACTAACAACCTTACTTCACTACCTTGTTGTGTTGTGGTAACAACAACGCTACTGGGGTAGGTGATGTAGCCTGGCTCGAATTCAATAAAGTACCCACGGGTGTCGGAACAATGAGTCAACACGATCGCGAATTCAATTAAGTACCCACGGGTGGGCGGTTTCTCTTATGGCCCATTCAATTGCTCTGTACGCCCCACCGTGCAATGCACGGGTGAGATCTGCCTAGTAATAAATACAATAAGAAAACACACATGAAAATGTCCCAATGTGTTGCAGACTCGTATGCAAGCATTTAAGTTCCTCAGACTGAGAAGAGAACGCGTTGCTGAAAATGTGCGGATGGCGTTTTCAATTGATTTTTACGTTCAACCAATGCGTTACTAGCGAAATGTAACTCCCATAGTTTTCATAGCAGGAAAATCGTTCGCCACTTTTTGGAATTCTCTAATTTTATCATAACATCTCATGATCCCTAAGCCATTGTTGGGTCAAGGAAAGCTGATTTATTACGCTAAGTTATAAACTAACATCAATAAGTAACCATAATGAACTAATAATGCGAAAAGAAGGCACTATATGGTAGGTACTATTGAGTAGTAGGTACTTGTAAGCAGTAGGTACTAGATTTGACATGGATATGTCTTTTGGCTGGGGGTCAAGGAATTTTTCTCGACACTTTTTTAGCATGAATATGCTTTAGCCGTGACCTAACTACCGAAAAATGTCCCACGAGAGTGCAACGAAAGTAGCGCCAATAATTGTGATGATTTCCGCTTACAACCGAGTCGTTGCTAGGGATATGATACTTCGTCGTTTTTCATCCCACAAAATTCGTTGACCATTCGTTCGAAAGCTCTCGATTTATCCAACCATAATATATTAACTACTACGTAGTGCGTGGCCAACAAGCTGAGTTATGAGCATGGTTATTTGAATAATTGTTTACACACAGGTGATCATTCTCAATTATTGATATTGTGAACATGATTGCAACCGCTTGTTAATTTCTGATGATTTCATTGAGCTGGTGTTTCGATTATGTGATTCATAGCAGGTGATCCGAATATTGCGAGAACGGTTAGATTTGTGAAGCGGTGGTTAAATTATTTTAATAGGTAATTTCTATACTTTACACTATAGGAAGCTGTAATTTCGTATGTAGCCTCTTTAGCCTCTTTCTATAATAAAGTGAATGTTTACTCGCGAGTTTCTATTAGGAGATCATCATCTCACAAGAGCTCAATCGTCGTGATCATTTTTATAATAAAGTGAGAGCGAGGAGCTAAAACATGATTCCATGTTTTAGGATTGATGGCAGAATGATAAACAGAGTTCAGAGGCCGATGGGGGGTCGGGTTCAGAGAATCGACGAGGAGTGAGTCGTGTACGGCTAAAGCATATTCATGTTTTTTAATTTTAGCCGTCAGGCTCAAAGGAACTGTTTTCTCCACACAAAATGCAACGCTCCGGCACTTTAGATTATTATTAACTCGAAAAGTGAAGGCTAGGTAGAAATCAATGAGGTACTACCGCAATGTACTTCTTTCCCAACATCCCAACAGAGTGGAAAGTAATGTCCATTTTTACTTTCCCAACAGAGTGGAAAGTAATGTCCATTTTTACTTTCCCAACATCCCAACAGAGTGGAAAGTAATGTCCATTATTACGTTCCCAACATCCCAACAGAGTGGAAAGTAATTAATGTCCATTTTTACTTTCCCAACATCCCAACAGAGTGGAAAGTACTTAATGTCCATTTTTACTTTCCCAACATCCCAACTATCTAAACGCATTTATTTAGATAGGTATTGCAATACAAAAAAAGTTACACAAATCAATAAATGCATGCTACTCCCCACTATAAGTCGTAGACTTGTGCTGTGGGGAGAAGTAATATATAATCAGCACACTCATTCAATATCTTATTCAATAATCATCTTGTAAGTAAATATAGGTAAATCAGAATCAATAGGTACATATACATCGAGTAAACCAGAATACATAGGAATTATTCAGTTACCATCTTAAAGTTTTAATATTATCTAATGGGTCTCAGAGTTCTTTTTTGAACTTTTCAATTTTAGAAATAGAGCGGAGCTCATGGGGTAGGGCATTGAACAGTTTTACTCCCCGGTAATCATACGCCCGTTGGCCATGGTGAGTCCTACGGAAAGGCAGTTTCGAAAGAAATTGCCCACAAGTTCTTGTTTTTCCCTCATCTAAAAATTTCAGGTGGTTGCTATGTAAATCTTTATATATTTTAATTATAGTTATCTTGTCAATTAGCTCTCCCAATTTGAGTACCGCGAACTCTTTAAAGAGAGCTTCTGTCGAATATCTTGTCCTTTTAGCGAATTTTTGAAGAAAATTAAGCTATTGCTCTCGCCTCAAAATTTGTAGAATGTGAATTTTTGAAAAATTTTTATGCAGAAATCCGTTTCAGGCTATTCTGAATCATATTCTGAAGTTTAACGCATTTTTTTATGTATGTATGTATATATGTATGTATATATGTATGTATGTATGTATGTATGTGTCATTCCAGACGATAACTGTCCGTAGAATTGTGCTAGAAACTTCAAACAAATTTTAAAATGTTAAGGACACAAAACGAAAGTTCAAGTTCGTTGGCTAGCATGATCGGATTACATCTTCAGGTTGATATTTTCAAAAATGTAGTCAAAAATTTCAAAATAGCCTTTTTTTTGCGATTTGTTGTGCGAAATAATTTTTTCAGCATACTAACATGTGGTATATTCGGAATCAGCGTAAAATTTCCTATAAGAATATGTATCAAGTTTTCAAAAATTTCAAAGTTGAAAAATCAGTCAAAAATCGAAATAATGCCGTTCGCTAGTTTTAAAAATCGGTCTTATTTGCATGAAACATTGTCCAAATTCAGATTGAACTACTCTTATGGAAGTATCCCTGTATAACCAATCCTAGAACCATGCTGTTTAAAACGTAGGTAGTAGGTGCTTTAAAAAAAAATGTAATCACAACTGATGAGTTTACTCTGTGCATGTGTTAATAATTTGATTCCATGTTTGTCTATCAAAATCATAAACTAAAATTCTCAACACGATCAATAGCGACTGAAATGTCGAAGATTTCTTCAAAAATTCGCTCATGGGGTCATGCTGCATGACTGGACTTTTTTTTTTTTTAAGTAAGACTTTGATTAAGAGCTTCTGAGTCAGGAATAACGAATCAAGAAGGGACGCGCTACATCCTCCCCAACCAGATGCACCATAGATCATGAGCGACTGAATGAGCGCATAGTATACCATTCTACGTCTATCAATATCTAAAAAGTTCCTCAGCTCCCTACACACATGGATCATCTTTCTCATCGAGGATGTCACTTTTTTCAGGTGTTTGCCCCATCTTAGGTTCTGATCAACTTCCACGCCTAGGTATCGAACAGAAGCAACTTGTTGTATTATTTCACAGCAGCACTGAAGGCTATCTGCACATTCCGGTACATGGCATTTTAGGTTCTTTATCTGTGGGATATCACTTTCTCTAAACGGGAAAGTTGAGAGATTAGTTTTAGAAAAATTGATCTTCATTCCCATACTTTTAATACAATGAAGGATTTTGGTCAGACATGATTCAGCTTTTATGATAACTTGTTCCCAGGAGTTACCCGTTATTATAAAGGCTGTGTCATTAGCAAAAGACACTGACTCTCCTTCAGACTCCATGTTAAGAAGTCTGTTCATGAATACTATAAAGTAAATCGGCCCGAGGACAGTTCCTTGAGGGATTCCACAGTTGCAAAATTCATGGTCAATGTGCTAAAAAATCTATACATTTCTTATTATAAAGTTGTTAGGTACCTATCAGAATATCAGCATTCTGATGGTTTCCTCAAAGTTGGATTTACTGTACGAAAACAATGACGTAGCCTTTTTGGTGATGGATGGACGAAAATGCAGAATAAAATAACACTGGTTGTAACTTTAAAAAAAAAGTTCTAGCCATGCAGCGAGCATGATCGTACAAGCCAATTTTTGTAAATTATCAAACTACCTATATTATGTTACATTTTTTTTGTTGAAAATTAAGGACTTTGAGGGAGAAAAAATTGTTAACTACCTACCAACTTTAAGGCAAAAAACTCGTTCTAAATAATATTTTGCGGTTCAAAAAGAGATTTTGGATTTTTTTAAAAATTTTTTTGAGTTTATATAGATTTTTTAGCACATTTTACTTAATGAAATTTAAGTAAATTTTCGAGCATAATTATGCACATACATTTTTTAATGTTCTATTTCATAGTTAATAAACTTTAATTGGGCGATATTCTGCAAAAACAAATTTCAACTACTACTCTACGAAAATGCGCTAACAAGGATTTCTGGGTTATAGTAACTTTTCTGAAAGGCCGCTAGAGCGCTCTGAAAATCCCTGGGATTAGAGCCAGTTTATTCTTTTCCCATTGGTCAGCTCCATACTTGCTTCCCGCGTTTGCGAATCACGAGGTTATACTTGTGTACTCTTCAGCAGGTTATGTTGTGATACGCTGATTTTGATTTTCTGCCTGCTTCTGCTTAGATATCCAGATTTTATTAACAAGTTCGTCTAACATTTACGTGGTTTCAATGTTTTCAAATTAATACAAATGTATAACATTAGAACTCCGGTTAGATTGGATTATTGTTTAATTTTTTATTGAACCAATTTTGATACTTGGTCAAGTATGGCCTCTGACGTTGCTACATGGCCAACGGAATTCGCTGATTTCAAAGTAAGTCGCAATTTTCTATCGGTATCATCTGCAATAATTAGATATATTGATATCTACATCAAGTATCGATTCACGTATTCTTAGTATTAATTTCTTGAAAAGGCATCGACATTCAACATGTTAAGTACATTCAATGAACCTTATCTTCAACGGTTCGCGCTTTGGCGCGCTTACTCTTGTAGGTATACGTTGCTTTTGATATCCCCACATATATCAACCGATTTCAAAGAAAACTGAGGTTCTTTGTTTCTTCTATATAGGGGCAATTTTTTGTATAATATCTATCTACCTACCTTTCAATTTATCAAGAATCATGTCCCATAGGACAACCATATAGGGATGGTGTCTTCATTTCTTTGGTTAAACGTACTTTCATGTTTGCTAAAAATAGTATTTTAAATTAATAACAGAGGATCAGTGATCGGAAGGTACTAAGTGTACCTTGTGTCAAACGTAGGTAACTTGGCACTTTCACTGTAGGTAGGTAGGCATTGAAGAATTGTTGGATTTTAAGAAGCACAAACAATATCGAGCTTCAACTGAATCATTTCTTTAATTCGTGGTGATAATCTCCGAACAATACAGAGCATGTATGTACCTAGATTCACCTTAAAAACTTTGTTGGTACCTACACCATTAGTCGTATCCTGTTCGAGGTAAGTATCTACTTACCCAAAGACAAATCCCATACCTCTTAGATAATGTGTAAATTACTATTGTTCACGTTGGTGTTCATAAGTACTAAATTATTCTTGCTTAAGTGCTTTTCAATGTGAATATCAGAAGAAGGGTACATTTCACATACCCTTAGTGATAGTTAATCACTCTGGGGTGTGTACTTCCAATAAATAGACAACCTCGGTCAAGCTCACAAGGTTGTTATACTGGGGAAACTACAAGGTGGATACAACTACCACGATGAAGTAATTTCCTAAGGCAATAAACCTAGGAAGGAATACTGATTACACGCCTCTATTATCCCAAGGATTGCTCCGCTTATAATTTATATTCAATGTTTGAATTCTAAAAATATAAGCCAATAAACTACGGAGTGACGTAGAACGAGGAAACCCCAAAATCTCAATGTAACTACAACTAAGTTAACCCCATCTTGTTAATGTTGTCACGTTACCTCTGTAGATGGACATAAGACTAAAAAAAAGTCCAGTCATGCAGCATGACCCCATGAGCGAATTTTTGAAGAAATCTTCGACATTTCAGTCGCTATTGATCGTGTTGAGAAATTTTAGTTTATGATTTTGATAGACAAACATGGAATCAAATTATTAACACATGCACAGAGTAAACTCATCAGTTGTGATTACTTTTTTTTTTTTTTTTTTTAAGCACCTACTACCTACGTTTTAAACAGCATGGTTCTAGGATTGGTTATACAGGAATACTTCCATAAGAGTTCAATCTGAATTCGGACAATGTTTCATGCAAATATTACCGATTTTTACATCTAGCGGACGGCATTATTCCGATTTTTGACTGATTTTTCAACTTTGAAATTTTTGAAAACTTGATACATATTCTTATAGGAAATTTTACGCTGATTCCGAATATACCACATGTTAGTATGCTGAAAAAATTATTTCGCACAACAAATCGCAAAAAACAGGCTATTTTGAAATTTTTGACTACATTTTTGAAAATTTCAACCCGAAGATGTAATCCGATCATGCTGGCCAACGAACTTGAACTTTCGTTTTGTGTCCCTAACATTTTAAAATTTGTTTGAAGTTTCTAGCACAATTCTACGGACAGTTATCGTCTGGAATGACACATACATACATATATACATACATACATACATAAAAAAATGCGTTAAACTTCAGAATATGATTCAGAATAGCCTGAAACGGATTTCTGCATAAAAGTTTTTAAAAAATTCACATTCTACAAATTTTGAGGCGAGAGCAATAGCTTAATTTTCTTCAAAAATTCGCTAAAAGAGTGGATTAGTTTAACAACTGGGAAAACATGGCGGCTTTTATGGAGGTGGAGGCTCACAGAACACCTCGACAAATTATCACTGGCAGAAATGGCGGCCTTTAATATGAAAGTTGATTTTAATAACATCCATAAAGTGACATAAGATCCCCCCCCCCCCCATCTGATCTGATTGAGTCTGTGCATGGATGTTATTGGATGTCATAGGCCTGGTGGTTGGGCCAAAGCCTAGAGTCTGTTTACTGCTGCAATGATTTGATTGCTAGAGGTCTTCAGCTTAAACATTTTATTACAGGGGCTTAGTTAACTAATTAATTATGGTTGAATGCAGCATATGAAACAAATATAACAAAGTAACGTCATTATGTTGTTCTGATGACAAATCATTAGAAACACAGTCTATGGTATGATAGGGCTGAGAAATATCGGTGGATGAAAGCCAAGAAGCAGGCTACCCCTTACCCCTTCACCCCACTCCTCTTGTATTCTACCCCAATGGCTCGGTACGTCTCATCCATCTACATGCCAGGTGAAATGCTTATTGTCGGTACTAGCTCTCAGAGTTGGGTGGGGTAGGGTTCCTCTTCTTTATGTGTAAGTCCCTGCTATAGGGCTTAACAGGTTACCATGCTAGTTAGGTGTGACTACGTACATTGGAAGGCAGGCCAATTGAATGTCACCTGGCCTTCCAATCCTATCGACACAGAAGCCTATCTTTCCCACAGGATTTTCAGAGTGCTCAAGCGGCCTCCCAGAGCGTGAGCATCCCCTCCTCAGTAGTGAATCACTGTGATTGTCCAGCTAATCTTTATTTTACTTCAAGTATTTTTGGTGACGTAAGGTACCATTGAACATTAGTTTTCCAGGAGGCTGCTAGAGTGCTCTGAAAATCCCAGAAAAAAAAAGCCCTGAGCTTATCGCTGTAGAAAAGATAGGCTAATCTATTGACGTAGTCATTACTGGCAAGATAATGTGGTGAACCCCTGTGAAGGGTCCTCCTCCCCCCTGCAGGACATCACCTCTCTCCCCCTATGTCTTTAGTCATAAGATTAAGGGGAAGTTCTAGGTTGGTCAGTGGAAGCAGATTGCGTTTTCTTAATCTGCCAATATTTGTCGGCTCTACTCTGTGGCAGGTACCTACTGATCTATTTTGAAGATGGATTTATAACTAAATGGATGCTGGCTGCTGCCTTTATGTTGATGTATACTGAACATAGCAGATGCATTGACCAACCCAAAGGGCATTTGAGGCCGTTCATATATACATTATATATAAGTGTATTTCCTTTTCACTTATTGTTAGCTTGAAGATAGGTAGATATGTGTGTGATCTTAATTGTAAAATCCTTAAGGCCTTTACAGACCAAATGTTAGCGGAAAACATTGTTATTAACATAACATTGTAGATAACAAAAATGTTGGAAACAAAAAGTGATGATCTGGAAAATTAGTTACCAACATTGTTGGCAACAATGTCGTCAACTTTTTTGTTGCCAAAAATTCATCCATCTGCTTTTTTGGGTCTAGTTTTCTAACAATGTTATCCACAATGTTGTTAACATTCAAAGTAATAACATTTGGGTGTGAACAAGTAGGTGTTCTCCAGTACTCGATGGACTATGGCTGACTTAGCAACTGCTGCAGCGTGCGTCGTAGTATCCCAAGCACTTTCCAAGCATCACACTTTTTCTGTTTGTCTTTGTACTGAGGCAGCTGCACGTCCCATAAGCATCTCTGCTTTCTATATTCCTCAATCAACCTTACTACTTCGTCCTTTTCCCAATTCATTATTCCCACTTCACTACTTCCCTTGTCACTACTGCACATAATTAATCAAAGAAACCAAAATGTCCTCCACAGTTCGTCGTCAGTGCAACAGTGTGAATCACAGTCTACCCTTCTCCCACCAATTCAAAGGCTCAAAATCCTGTGAAACACAATGTTACCAGAAATCCCGGTTTGTTATCGCTCATGGCTCGATAACAAAACTCAGTGTTGACAACAGTGTTACTAACTATGTTGACGGAAAAAATAACTTTGTTACCGAAAATGTTGCCAACAATGTTTTTGGTAACATTTCGAAGGAGGAATTGTTGTCAGCATTTTTCGTGCGCCGTAACAATGTTATTAACAATTCCGATCGCCCGATGTCGATAACATTGTCGTCAACAGTCTTGCCTCCAGTCTGAAAGAAATCTTACTGAAAAATGTTAATAACAATGTTTTCAACAATGTTATCGTCCGGTCTGTAGGCACCTTTAGAGTCGAAGTACCTACAGAAATGAAATATTGAATACGTAGACCTTCACTAGAGTGATTTGGATGCATGCTTAGCCCATATGTTCAAATCTTTATAACTCATTATAGTGATGTCTGGGTTTTAATATAAAGAATGAAGTTTTCGCATTATATAGAGAGATATTTTATTCAACAAGTTTCTGTTTAAAGTAAAATCGAACATTCGCGACTTCAGTCTTAAAAACCCATGAACCATGAGCCAACGTAGAATTTCATGAAATAGACATTAATATGATCTTGATATGTACCTTGATCACTACATGATACCACAATTATTTTCAAAATTATATAGTGTATTGGAAATTTTTATACTTGGTTCTTAAATCTATTGAAACAATTTTTGTATCTTAGGTAGGTACCTATCTGTCTCATGTAATTTAACATATTTACTGCTGAAAATTAACATTTTTTCAATATCATTCTTCGATTTCTTCCTTATTAGTCTTCTTTCTGACTTATTACCGCCTTTGTATTCAAGTTTAATTATTCCACGCGAGGCAAATTGTGTTATGCATTAGGTGGCTCAACCCCTGCAGAAGGACTTGATTCCAAACTGTTTCAGCTCCATAGCCTGCCGGTGCCGACGACTTAATTTCCCTCACCCACAGGAGACCACAGGCGGCTACCACGGCCACCACAGGTTCAGAAACTTTTAGCTCTCGCTTCGTTGAAGCTGTTCCACTGAACATGCACAGGGATTCCACATGAACTGCTTACCACTCATCAAGGAGCAGTTTACTCCTTGAAAAGGTTTAGAGTTTCCTGTGGGTGACTGAATGCGTATGAATATGGCATATAGTTCCTTCAAGTTCTATAGTGCCTACCCAGTATTGTAATACCAGCTTTTATAATTCACTAACGATTAATACCACGTTTCGCCATATTTTCTGAGACACACAAAATGCTTTTAATGATTTCCTTTACTCTCTTGTTCATCCTAGAACGCTGAAAAATTGATTCATAGCCACTTGGAGGTTCTATGTCGTTCTTGAGTTTATTTTTATCGAAAGTTAAGATAGTGCGGATACACCAATCATCGGTGAATGCCCTGACTACAAGCTTTTCGCTCGCTGCTTTTTTGTATTACTACTAGAACGCCATTAGAAATTTTCCCGAGTTTTCAAGCAACCTTGAAACCAAACGAACACAGAACTCCCCTCGACCTATTCCCATCATTTTCTATGTTCATCTCATATAGTTTGAACAAAGTGACTCAATCCAAGAAAGTTTAGTCATTTTCCAGTGATGGGTTTTTACCAACCCACATGGGAACTTTGCGGTCGATGGGTTTTATTTGTTCAAAGTGTCCCATGAAAAGAAAAAGTTCACGAACTCAATCCCCTTATTGATTTAAGCATGAAAACCCAAAAACTCAGTTAAACTGTTCCAAAAGTGTTAAACTTTTTTGTGACATTCCGTTTCCACAGTAACATACACAGTGTATTTTTATTATTTTCAGAGGCTAGACGCAGTTCTCAAATGTGGAATATGTTACGACTATATGACCAACTGCATGATAACTTCTTGCTCACACACATGTAAGACTTCCATTATATTTATTGCATTATTATCATTTAATATTGATTAACAGAACGTTTCCATTTGTTTTCGTCACGTCACGGTGGGGTTTTCTATTGGTTTTCACGTACAACCAATGCGTTTCTAGGGAAGTGTAACTCCCTCAGTTATCATAGCAGGAAAATCGTTCGCCACTTTTTGGAATGCTCCCATTTTATCACAACATCTCATGGTCCCTTAGCCTCTGTGATATCAAGGAAAGCTGATTTATTACGCTAAGTTATAAACTAATATTGCTAAGTAACCATAATGAACTAATAATGTGTAAAATTAATCATTATTAAATTATCTGACTGTAGAACTGTAGGTCTACCGTCCGTTTTGACATGGATATGTCTTTTGGCTGGGGGTCAAGGAATTTTTCGCGACACTTTTTTTCCCGACCGGCACATTTTCTATTGATTTTCACGTACAACCAAGGCGTTACTAGGGAAGAGTAGTAGGAAAATCGTTCGCCACTTTTTGGAATGCTCTCATTTTATCACAACATCTCATGACCTCTAAGCCATTGTAGTGTCAAGGAATGCTGATTTATTACTCTAAGTTAAAAACTAATATTGTTTTGTAACCATAATGGAATAATCTTGTGAAAAGAAGGCACTTCATAGTTGGTATACAATTGAGTAGTAGGTACCAACTGGTAAGCAGTAGGTACTAGACATATCCATGATCTTTAGTTTTTCCCATCAAGGGAGAAATTAAAATGCTTGATTTACACTTTACAAATGGATTTTCCTATTTTTCTTGGTTTGACATGGATATGTCTTTTGGCTGGGGGTCAAGGAATTTTTCGCGACACTTTTTTTTTTGACATAGATATGTCTTTGGGCTGGGAGTCATTATAAAATTTGCGTAACGACACCAAAATTTGTGACGACCCGGCACTTTAGATTATTATTAACTCGAAAAGTGAAGGCTAGGTAGAATTTCTATTGATTTTTCACGTACAACCAATGAGTTACTAGGGAAGAGTAACTCCCATAGTTTTCATAGTAGGAAAATCGTTCGCCACTTTTAGCGAATTTTTGAAGAAAATTAAGCTATTGCTCTCGCCTCAAAATTTGTAGAATGTGAATTTTTGAAAAAATTTTATGCAGAAATCCGTTTCAGGCTATTCTGAATCATATTCTGAAGTTTAACGCATTTTTAGCGAATTTTCTTAGAAAATAAAGCTATTGCAATGGCTCCAAAAATTTTAAAATAAAAATTTTCAAAAATTTTCTTCATCGAAATCTGTTTTGAGGCATTCTGAAATGATTCCTGGATTTTAACGCTTTTTTATATGTATATATATATATATGTATATATATATGTATATATATATATATATGTATGTGTCATTCCAGACGATAACTCTCGATAGAATTGAGATAAAAACTTCGTTCTTTCGCCAAAAAATCAAGCATTTCAAAAGAAAGGTTGAGTTCGTTGGACAACAATTTTTGAGCACATTAAATTGGTCAAATTTCGAAAAATGTACTAAAAAAATCACTAAAAATTGCTAAAAACGGCCAAAAATCGTTAAATTTAAATTTTTCTTAGCAGAATTATAGTCAAAACTAAATAATTGTCAACGATCAACTAGGACATTAAGAAATTTTTGCTCAAAATTATGATGAAAAACGTACTTAAATGTCATTAAAATTTACTATTTAATGTATGTATGCATATATGTATATATGTATGTATGTGTCATTCCAGACGATAACTGTCCGTAGAATTGTGCTAGAAACTTCAAACAAATTTTAAAATGTTAAGGACACAAAACGAAAGTTCAAGTTCGTTGGCCAGCATGATCGGATTACATCTTCGGGTTAAAATTTTCAAAAATGTAGTCAAAAATTTCAAAATAGCCTGTTTTTTGCGACTTGTTGTGCGAAATAATTTTTTCAGCATACTAACATGTGGTATATTCGGAATCAGCGTAAAATTTCCTATAAGAATATGTATCAAGTTTTCAAAAATTTTAAAGTTGAAAAATCAGTCAAAAATCGAAATAATGCCGTTCGCTAGTTGTAAAAATCGGTAATATTTGCATGAAACATTGTCCAAATTCAGATTGTCTTTAAATCTACAAGATTAGTTTAATAATAATAAAGTATGAGTACCTCCTAATTATTTTTAATAATTTGATTCCATGTTTGTCTATCAAAATCATAAACTAAAATTTCTCTACACGATCAATAGCGACTGAAATGTCGAAGATTTCTTCAAAAATTCGCTCATGGGGTCATGCTGCATGACTGGACTTTTTTGGAATGCTCTCATTTTATCACAACATCTCATGACCTCTAAGCCATTGTAGTGTCAAGGAATGCTGATTTATTACTCCAAGTTATAAACTAATATTGTTTTGTAACCACAATGAAATAATCTTGTGAAAAGAAGTTTTCTTAGGATGCGTATGCTGGGTATTTATTTTGCGTTTCAGGGCTTGCTGATCAATTTTGGTTCCCTGTCCGTCTGTCTGACTGTCTGTCTGTGGTAAATCCTGGTCAGGCCTAAAACTATACCATGCTTCAGTCCGATTTCCATGTATGTTTGAGGAATTATGTGAGTTAGCTGCTTGATGTTCCCCTATAGTTTTCAAAGCCATCGGATCAACAGTAACTTGTACGCATGCACTAATGTGAATTTCTCATCATCTGTTTTTCCAATTTCGTTCAAATTCGGGGAGTGGATGGGTATATGCTCCAGAAAGATTCCCTATGAATTATATCGCGATTAGTGGAACAATAACTGTAGCGCATATGCCAAACTAAAATTGATCTACACAGACATAACCTCTTGACTAATGGGCCGATTTTTATGAAATTTTCAGGGATAGTGTGGGTTTGGTCCTATTCGGTCCCCTATAAATTGCATTGCCTTGTTGCCTGCGTTGATTTTAGCGAATTTTTGAAGAAAATTATTAGCGAATTTTGAAGAAAATTAAGCTATTGCTCTCGCCTCAAAATTTGTAGAATGTGAATTTTTGAAAAAATTTTATGCAGAAATCCGTTTCAGGCTGTTCTGAATCATATTCTGAAGTTTAACGCATTTTTTAATGTATGTATGTATGTATGTATGTATGTATGTATGTATGTATGTATGTATGTATGTGTCATTCCAGACGATAACTGTTCGTAGAATTGTGCTAGAAACTTCAAACAAATTTTAAAATGTTAAGGACACAAAACGAAAGTTCAAGTTCGTTGGCCAGCATGATCGGATTACATCTTCGGGTTGAAATTTTCAAAAATGTAGTCAAAAATTTCAAAATAGCCTGTTTTTTGCGATTTGTTGTGCGAAATAATTTTTTCAGCATACTAACATGTGGTATATTCGGAATCAGCGTAAAATTTCCTATAAGAATATGTATCAAGTTTTCAAAAATTTCAAAGTTGAAAAATCAGTCAAAAATCGAAATAATGCCGTTCGCTAGTTGTAAAAATCGGTAATATTTGCATGAAACTTTGTCCAAATTCAGATTGAACTACTCTTATGGAAGTATCCCTGTATAACTAATCCTAGAACCATGCTGTTTAAAACGTAGGTAGTAGGTGCTTAAAAAAAAAAAAAAAAAAAAAAAAAAAAGTGTAATCTCAACTGATGAGTTTACTCTGTGCATGTGTTAATAATTTGATTCCATGTTTGTCTATCAAAATCATAAACTAAAATTTCTCAACACGATCAATAGCGACTGAAATGTCGGAGATTTCTTCAAAAATTCGCTCATGGGGTCATGCTGCATGACTGGACTTTCTTATCATCTGTTGGTCTAATGATGATTCGTTACCTATGCGTGTAAACTCGAGCTCCATCAAGATAGTGAGATATTATCTATTCTTGTAATTCTGATTCTTGTTTTCTTTTCTTTTCCAGATTGCTCATTATGCATCCGTAAATTTATGCAATACAAGAATCAGTGCCCAGCATGTTTCGAAGAAACATACGAAGTGCACCTTAGGAATAACCGTCCCCTTGATGAAGTCATCACCATATTTGTAAAAATGAAAGATAAACTCCAAAGAACGTTGAGGCTAGCGACGATACCCATCCCGATAAAAAATGAGGCGAAAACTGACAAAAAGGAAGAGCTAATATTGCATCCGAAAACTCCTAAAAGCAGAAGCGGTTTTGAGCCGAAAACGCCTTCTTCCATCCGATCAAACATGGGTGAGGTCGCTGTTCAGTTGTTCAAAGATCAGAATGAAGAAGCCGGTTCGCCCGTTCCTGGGTCCAGCAGTAAAGACAGAGTTCCGAAAACCCCGACTCCCTCGCAGTCTGATAAAGCTGGTGATGACGTTGTCTTGAATGGTATCAAAATACCCGGTATCTTTAATGCTCCCATCTCCTTCCCGAAAGTTAGAAAGCCCGATGAAATGGCGCAGTGTCCCGTTTGCGAAGTTGAAGTGCCTGCTAGAAACATCAACATACATTTGGATTCATGTTTAGCAGCTGAAAGTGGAGTTCAGTAAGTTGATTATTCTTTTGGAGCTATTGGTCCTCTACCTTGTGTTTACAGTTCTGTTATGAATAATATTGCTTTCCCCCCTAAGGGCTAAGGATAAGTTATGGCCCATATTCTCGTGACGTCACGCCTGGAGTTGGTTCGCGTTTTAGCCAAAGTCGGCCATGAGACCGCCCTACGTCAATGAATCGCTACCAACCTATTTCTCACAAGAAATTTGCCGTCCCACGTCAACATAATTCGTGGTTATAAGGCCATTTTTCAACAGTTTTGTTTTGAAAGAGTATAATATTGTAGCAATACAAAGTTTCAATTCGACTAAATGTTATAATAATCATGCCTGCCAGCACAATAATTGATTGTAGATTGCTGTCAACAATACCAATCTAACGTGAACGAGTTTTTATTTGGACAAGGAGCCTACTAACTATAGTAGTTAATCAGTGTCAGAAAACTAAAGAACTTCATTCGTTTAGGCTTTGAGAATAATTAACCTGAAAAATAGTAAAGAAAAGATGATTGGAAATTCCTCAGGTGTCTGTACTGCTGTGTAGGTACCTAGCCATTGCTCAGGTAGCTTCATCAGCGTTTTATTATAAGTTCGTAGTACCATGCTTAACTGAGGAAGCTTTACTTGTTATATTGAATGAATAAAAGGAGAGATTTGATAGTTTGTCAAAATAAACAAGGCAGGTTGTTGCTACACCAAGAAACGAAACTATTAAGGTAGGTACGTACGTCCTACCAGATTTGCTGTTGGCTTAAAGTGCCTAAACAAAGTAGGTGGGTCGTTGCTTAGCCGACGAATATAACCGTCGATTAGCAAGTTTGTCAAATATCGAATCAGGGATTATGCAACATGAATTAAAAACCAGCTGCAAGGAAAAAACCTTGAAGTGCATTCCTCTGAAGGTAAGATGTCATAAAGACGGCATTGGCAGAGCAGTTATTGCCCGAGTTTTGCAGTTACGCAAATTTTATGGACAAAAACGGTAATTAGGTACCTACTTTCGTTTTGATCAATGAAGTACCTACATGAACAAGTAATAATATACGGAAAGTATGTAGGTATACCTTACCTCTAGGTACTTACCTTTCCACATGTGATACAACTTACTATTCCCGCATAACAGAGCTCTCATAACACATCCTTTCACAAGACCACTTTCACAGTACTCTAAAGATTTTTAGTTTCAATTGATTCAAAGAACAGTTCTAAAACTAGATAGGTAATCCACAACATCTTTGCGGCTGAAGTCTGGATCATCTAGAACACTCTTGTATGTCAACTCCCCAACACACATTTCATATGGATCTCTACCCCACAGATTAAATCTTGCGTTCGTAGCGTTTGAGGTCAACACCTGATAATAACTTGATGTCATTTGCATACAATTTATCACCTTGCATATTACAAATAATGAAAATATTGACTCGGAACTAGGTGAGACTATGTTATGCTGTTGTCCAGCTGTGCCTACAAATGGCGCATTTTCGCATATGTTTACTCGTCACCATGACAACAAGGTGAAATAATTCGATTTCGCCTTGCCTCGATGTAAGGATGCGCTAGTGTCCAAGTCTCGAGAATATCACCCATACAGGGTGTCTCACGTTATATCCAGAAAACTTTACCATGTATTCTGCAATTAATTTCCGATCAAAAGTTCCTCGTAGAGATTTTTTTTAACGCTTTGTTTTCGAGTTATTCACTTTTTAAAAAATTTTTCGTATTTTTTACCTTATGTTACTAAAATGGCCATAGCTACCTTGATTTTATAGTAAACCTAAAACTGAGGATGCCGTTGGAAAGAGCGTTAAATTTCCTTTCAGATAGGCCACCTAACGTGCTAGATTATGCAGCTAACATAATCAGAAATCTACCCTAAAGTCATAACATTTTCAGAAATGAAAAACTATGTATTTTTAACTCGCTAGATGGCATGGATAATCCCATGGAATTCTCTCTTCTACTGGAAAACTTCCGCAAACTGTCAGCTTTTGAATGGTCAAGTCAATTTTACTTTTATTTTGCTAATTGGGGGAGAAAAGTAGGTACCTACATTGAAAAAACATGATTTTCTCCTCTGAAATCGAGGGTTTCCGTGAAAAATTGCCTGCCCCAAGATACTACTAGTTTTTGACCAGTTTCTATGTATTTTTTCATGCTGAATCAGAGATCAGGTCATACTCAGAGATCGCCCCAACTTCGTTATAACCGAGTTTTACACTTTAATTCACGTGTTTTTAGTTTATTTTTTATGCTCGATTTTATGTATTTTCAAGATTGAAGCTAGTTAGCATTTTCTTAGGGGGGCCATTTTTCACGAAAAACCTAGATGTCATTGGATAAAAACATACAACCATACTTTTCTCCCCCAATTAGCTATGCAAATGTGAAATTGACTAGACCGTTCAAAAGCTGACAGTTTTCGGAAGTTTTTCTAGTAGCAGGCCCGAGAATTCCGTGGGATTATCTATGCTGTCTTAAATAATACGTAGTTTTTAATTTTTGGCAATTTTGGTTTATTATTTCCAATCATAAGCCTATGTGATCGTGTATAACCCCCCCCTCAAACTTTGTCACTTTACGTTTCAAGGTCCGCCGTTCGCCGTCCGGGCCATAAAAGGCCTAAGAATTGACTTTAAAACCCCGTTCTTTCGCACATAGACTCCATTTGGGGTCTAGTTGGTCCTAACGTTTAACCATCCCGATCGCTTTACTCGCATAGATGCTATGGGCCAAAAACGGGCGAAAAAGTGTCTTTTTCGAGGCTTTGAGTGTTAGACGTGTTAGAGCACGCCTGGCACGCTTGGCAGGGGGTCACAGTGGGTGGTGAGGGGAGTGAGAGAAGGCGCCGCGGCACCTTGTGGTGGCTGGAGTGACCAGGGGCGTAGCAGAGGGGTGTAGGAGAATGGATATTTATTACTTTTACGTGTTATACCCATATAATACACCTCGGCACCATGAGGTGGGTACAGCGTTCCTTCGAGACGGAAGTTAGTGAAAAACGTTGTCTATTTCCACGAAAAATAAAGAGTTACAATATTAGATCGTTTTCGAAGGTTAGGCCATCATCAGTAACAAACAATAACTTGTCCATTATTTTTCGTGGAAATAGACAACGTTTTTCACTAACTTCCGTTTTGTAATGGGTTTCCACAACTTCGTCGCGAGTGATTTAGTTCGTTCCTTCGAGGCATGAATATATATGTTTTTTCTAGGTCATATTTGTGTGTTAATACCAATGCTTTTCCTACGCATATTTAATAACATATCCTCTCAACTTTTCGTACTTACTTAGATAATGATATTATTAAGGCAATAACTATTTGAATAGATAGGAGCTCAAATCGAGAAATATAAACATGCGTACATAATTATAGAAGTATAGGTTGTGGCAACTCGAAATAGGACACGCCAAGGAGTCTGGACGGGCCTTATGACGTACGCAAGCCAACTAAAACTACGATCAAACTCAATTGAAAAAATAATAAACCTCTGTGAAATAATTTGCTGCGTTTTTTACTTCGGGGCAGGTTCCTGACTATGTTACCTGCATAATCTAGCAAGTTAGATTGCCTATCTGAAAGAAAATCTTTCCCACAGCATCCTCAATTTTATGTTTAGAGTAGTTATGGCCATTTTAATAGCTTAAGGTCGAAAACATGAACAAATTCTTGAAAATGGAATAATTCGAAAACCAAGTGTTGAAAAAAATCTCTTAGAAGAACTTTTGATCGGAAATTAGTTGTAGAGTACGTGGGTGAAGTTTCGTGATACACCCGTGACACACCCTGTATGATGGGCTGAAAACAAATTTTTTGGTTTTCATGTAAAACATGGGTCTCTACTCTGTCTTCACGAATCGCTGCGGTGCCACTGCAGCGGCAACGAGTGGAATTCCCACTGCCGAGATTTCAATGAACCATTGTTCACTGTGTTGTCCAGGTACCTTGTGTTTTTTAGGGGAAAGTTTTGGTATAGTTTCTATTTTTGGTTCTGTGGAATATTTCAGGCTGCTAAACGCAAATCTGAGGTTCGCCAACAAAAATTTTGACCGGAAATTTGCTTTTTTTGTAAAGAAAACTTGGAAAAAATCGATTTTTCCCTGGTTTTCGCATAGCTGACAAAACTATGCGGTTTCGGTAAAAAATAAATGATGAATAAATGAAAGAGCATTGGATTTCGTACGTTTTATGTGCTTACAGTTTTTTCTACGACAAGCCATTCAGCCGTTAGAATGCCACGAAAATGGGGGTCAAAAAACAAAACCTCAAAATCGGGAATTCCGTTGGGAAATCACTAATTTGTGCGATAATTGATCATGTACTATGCGAAAAACTGTCACATAAAGTGTTCATATATATGTGTGTATGTACATGAACGTATCAGGGTGCTGTGCTGGGGCCACTTTTGTTTTCAGTCTTCATTAACGACCTGCCTGGTGTCCTCAAGTTCTGCAGCTACCACCTTTTTGCAGACGATTTTCAAATCTACATTACCAGTGAACTTGGGGATGCAATGATTGACTCCATCAGGAAACTTAACCATGACCTCTCTAGCGTCTCCACCTGGGCCAGGAACAATGGAATTCTGATTAGAATTCACCCCACAGTACCTCAAGCGCCGATTGGTGACAGCTTTGGTTCTCCCCCATCTGTTTTATTGCTGTTCCATTTTTTCTTACTCTTTATCTGCCTCTCTAAATAAAAAACTCCAAGTAGCCTACAATGCCTGCCTACGTTATGTTTTTAATGTTAAGGCACGACATTCCGTTTCTGGGCTACAGATACTTTGCTTACCCTTGAGTAAATATTTTATTTTTCGCCACCTGAAAACGCTATATTTAATCTTGAGCGGTTCTTTGCCTAACTACTTGGACAACCTGACCACGAGAGCTGCCTCTTCGAGGTCAAAAGTGCTGATGATCTCCAGCCATTTCAGTCGAACTATGGCCAGGTCCTTTGTAGTGGCTGGGACTACGGTTTGGAACACCCTCCCATTGTCTGTTCGTGCGTCCCCTTCCATTGGTCGGTTTTTAGGCTATCTTAAGCAGCACCTGAATACTGACAATTGAATAACCTAATATTATGTGCACCCAACCCCTCCCCTCCCCCCCTTTTTTTTCTTCCCCTTACGATGGATGCTTAATTTTCTTCCTCTCAAATTCTTCTCCTTTTTTTTTTCTCTCAATTAAGTAACCATAATTTTTGTTTCTTTTTTTTTCCCCCTCTAACTTTTTCTTGTCACTATTCGTTAGCCATAATTATTCTACGTTTTGCCGTCTTATACAGTTTATTGTACCTTCACCATACGTGGTTCATGTGACCCGCTATGGACAATATTTACATGTCTTTGGGTTAATAAATGTTTTATTATTATTATTATTATTATTACGTATATGCTTGTTATGTGGTATCATTGGAATGTTAATTAAAAGTACTCATGAAATATTCATCTCATTTTATGAGGTTATTCGTTGGCATGGGTATATTTTTGCGGTGAGTGCGGGAAAAAGTCACGCCTCGCCCCTGAAGTAGGTATAGCATAAAACAGCGGTTTCCCGCCCAAATTTCTGAACTAGGGAGTTTTTGGTTTTTGACTCCCATTTTCACGGCATTCTAACGACTGATAGTAAAAAAAACTTCAAATTCGTAAAATGTAGGGAATTCATTATTCTTTTGTAGTTTTGTCCAGACCAAAAATAGACATAGGGTAAAGGGACATCTCACCAAGAAGTTTTAATACTAAGGAATTTAAAAGTGTTTTACGGGCTTGATCAATTTGAATTTTGAGGCAAAATACCTTCTCAATAAAGTATAAAGGCGGGAAAAGGTAGGTGGTTTTTTGAAATCTGGAGAAGGTTACCCAACAGAACCTCGTGTTGTAATTTCTTTGGAGCTGTTTCTTGTGATTTTGCTAAGGAGGTCAGCGTTTTATTTCGCTTTACCATGCCCTCCACATTTTCATATTAGATTGTTTCCATGGTTTTTCTCAATCAGTTTTTTTGTGTAGATTGCATTTATGCTATCATTTTTTGGAAATAATTAAAGATAACACGTTAAAATGCAAATGTCAATTACTAGTTCCCAAACTGATGCTCCCCTCAGTGATTGACAGTGTTGTCAATATGGATCTCTATTCGTTCTTTATTTTTAATATTTATATAAATACATAGCAACTCACAAGTTGCTAGTTTACCATTGGAAAATTATTGTGCCTATGGTATCAAGAAAACATTGTACCTATGTTGTGATGAAACATAGGGTAATATTTTCAACTTTGTCTTTATGAATATTCATATTAATTTTATATTTAGATTAATAAAACTAACTTCAAATGCTCAATTTATTTGTAACATGTTGAAATAAATGTTTTCTTGATTCAAGGAATCATTTATTGCAGAAGAACTGCTGTGTCAATAAAAAAAAAATCGGTGTGCGTCGGACCACACGGTGGAAGTTATACTTCTGTGGCCATAATTTATAATTAATAAATAAATTATGAATAATAATTTATAAATTATAAATTTATAATTTATAATAATTATAAATTTATAATAATTTATAATAAATTTATAATTATAATATTTATAAATTTATAATAATAATCTATAAATTTATTATAATTTATTAATTATAATTTATATATTATGAATCGATAGTTCTTAAAAATTTGTTCTTAAAAATTTGTTCTTAAAAATTTGTTCTTAAAAATTTGTTCTTAAAAATTATAAATTTATAATTTATAATAATTATAAATTTATAAATTTATAATAAATTTATAATTATAATATTTATAAATTTATAATAATAATCTATAAATTTATTATAATTTATTAATTATAATTTATATATTATGAATCGATAGTTCTTAAAAATTTGTTCTTACTTTTCTTACTTTTCTTACTTTTCAGCGTGACGCGGTTTCTCGACCAACATCCCATCCCAAAGGGTCTAACTCCTCCTCCTCCTCCTCCTCCCTCACTCCTCCTCCTCCGCCTCCCTCCTCCTCCTCCTCCCTCCTCCTCCTCCTCCTCCTCCTCCTCCTCCTCCTCCTCCTCCTCCCTCCTCCTCCTCCCTCCTCCTCCTCCTCCTCCTCGATTAATCGATAGTTCTTAAAAATTTGTTCTTACTTTTCTTACTTTTCTTACTTTTCAGTGTGACGCGGTTTCTCGACCAACATCCCATCCCAAAGGGTCTAACTCCTCCTCCTCCTTCTCCCTCCCTCCTCCTCCTCCGCCTCCCTCCTCCTCCTCCTCCCTCCTCCTCCTCCTCCTCCTCCCTCCTCCTCCTCCCTCCTCCTCCTCCTCCTCCTCCTCCTCGATTAATCGATAGTTCTTAAAAATTTGTTCTTAAATCCGATAGTTCTTAAAATTCAGCGTGACGCGGTTTCTCGACCAACATCCCATCCCAAAGTGTCTAACGGGCGCAAAGAAGTATAACTTCAAAAATGTGGCTGTAAAATACTGGGTCAAAAAATTGATTTAAAAAAAAAAACGAATTTATGATGTTTTTTGGCTTGAATTAGTGATTTTTTCATTATCGAAGAGTTTAAGGACATCCTGATGGAGCAATAGAACATACGAACAGAAGTTTGAACAAACGAAAAAACATAGCTTAATTGCTTGTGTCAAACACTGTGTGATTGCAAACACTGGCACCACCACCCTATGTGTGGCATCAAACGAGAAGTCACACCCTGCAAGTTTCACTATTACACTTGAACCAAAGATAAACTGAAACTCATGCCACATCTTGTCGCCCAAATGTTATTTCCATGGGGTAATTTGGTTGTCTTGTTTCGGAAAAAAAACTTAGAATAGCTTATAGCATACAGTGGACAAACAGAAATTCTAATTATATTCCTGGATTCAACAAACTTTGACGCAAACCTTCAAACTTTCCCTTAGACACTACAATGGTTCATTATTGAATAATATATATAAATTTTACCATGCGCAGTAAATTTTTATAAAATCATATAAATTTATGTACTGCAGTGTAGCCTTGTTGCTCTTGGCGCACACACTGTAATAGGTTCAGCTAGGAATTTCGTTCCCACTTACTATCATTCTTAGTATTCTGCCTCTATTCTACGTGTATGTCTACAGATATTGAAGTTTCGGCAAAATTTTTACTGAAAATGACAAATTCCAATGATAAACATTGCAACTTTAGTTTTAAAACATTTCTTATATCGACATTATTATATTTCATATATTACACCACATTTTTCAGTCCAAAGAAGTCTAAGCCTCTACCGAAGAGGGAACCACTTCCGAAGAGATTGTTCTCACTTCTGAAGGACCAGGCTTTGAAGAAAATACTAAAGGATTACGGGCTGAATACTCAAGGCGACAGAAAAGCTCTAATATCTCGCATACAAAGGTAACATTGAAACATGTATATAATATGCATAGTATGTACGAGGCACGTCCAGAAAGTAAGAGTACCTACTAGATTTTTCTATAAAAAAAAAAAAAAAATTTGTATTTGAAAAAAAAATTACAGGGTTTTGTAGGTTAACATCTGCGCAGTCTGAAGAAGTTCAGGACTTCTTCCTCTTCTTGTGAGCGCAGGCGACCCAATTCACTTTGTGCTGTTGTGCCAATTATAAAACAGGCTGGGTGAAATGACCGAACAAAATAATAACTGGAAACACAGGTTTTATTAGAATAGGTAGCAAGTTCATCAGAAGCACAGCACGGGTAAGAGAACACGAAACAATATGGCTATTGCGCCAGGACTACCGTTGGGAGACGAGTGGGGGAAGAGGGGATCCAGCGACGTCACGATTACGTGGTATGGCTGAGGCATCGCAGTGAGAAGCATGGGTATTTTCTCTTCCTGGGTTAGACTACCCCCACTCGCCGAAAATTCCTCGGCTTTCCGATCGAACATCTCAATGAAATCAGATAGCGATCCACGGAAAAATCTCATGCTTCCCAATTCCCGTCTTATCGAAGCCTGAGCAGATAAGCCGGTTCGCACATACGTTTCTTTCAGTGCATTAAACATTTCATGGGACGTTTTCTTTCCACGAATGCAGTCCAGTACCTTATTGTCGATGCACTTCACCAGCAGGTCCCTCGCCTCCAAATCCTTTTTTCGATATTCATTGTCCTTCATCCCTTCCTTTTTGGGATTCAAAGCTTCCAGGGCACCGGCTTTTTCCAAAACCATTTTGAAGCGATATTCCCATTTGGAGAAGTTGGTTCCATCGAAGGGTTTCAATCCGGTCGAGAGCGTGATAGCATTCGCCATTTTACTTCCGCGTTCCAGCTTCACTTTTCACGAACCGAATTCCCGCCGCGAATTTCACACAACTTTCGCACAACTTCTCAAAAATAAAAATAAATATTAACTGGGCCCATAACCTATAAAACAGGCTGGGTGAAATGACCGAACAAAATAATAACTGGAAACACAGGTTTTATTAGAATAGGTAGCAAGTTCATCAGAAGCACAGCACGGGTAAGAGAACACGAAACAATATGGCTATTGCGCCAGGACTACCGTTGGGAGACGAGTGGGGGAAGAGGGGAATAATGATTAGACTGAAGGGGGGAGATTGCATCTTCTAACACCAATTGTTTTGGCACACATCTTGCACACAATCTTCTGAATCCGAGAGTTTCAGTGATTGTTTCGTGCACGAGAGATCTGGAGAGTTGTGGAAACATTGCAGCAAGTTCATCCACTGTCAATCGGCGGTCTTCACAGACAGCATCCTCGATTTGTTTCACCAACTCATCAGTCAACATGGAAGGCCTCCCACTCCTCTGATCGTCATGAACATTCGTTCTTCCTTCGCCGAATTCACGACACAACTTGAAAACGTTCGTTCTGTTCATGACACCTTCGCCCCTTTGATCCATGAATAAATTTCTGTTTTGCGTTTTACCCTCTGCGACAAGGAACCGGATGACGAAGCGCACCTCACACTTGGCGGGATTTTTTATCGACATGGTTCACGCAAACGGTTACCACAAAGGGAGTTTTGATACTACCGAGGTCATTCAGTGCTCGTTGTGTTCAGGAGGACCTCCTACATCATGCAGTGTGACCAACATTGAAAAAAAAAAAAAATTCCCCCGCACATACAGGCCTCAGTACTCTTACTTTCTGGACATGCCTTGTAATAGTGTACATACTGCAATTTCATTTAACAGGGCAAAATGAAATTTAATCAATTCGGGTGCATTGTTTTCCTTCCATTCAGTGGCGGCGGGTGAGAAAATTTATCGAGCAAATCAGTCAAATGATTGGGAAGTGGAATAGAAAGCTGTTGGCCGTTTATCGAATCCAACCCAAAAAGTCGCTTCACTCGCAAAAGACGCTATGCCCCAAAATGTATATCATCCAATTCGGGCTAAGTTAATAGAGAGTACTTCAAGTATTCATTTTTCTCGTTTACGAAAAAAACTTTCCGAAATGAGAAGAGATTTTTGTTACATGGAAACGCTTTTCAGAACAGGAAGTGTCACTTTTCTCGTGCTCAGATTTTTTGGAATCGAAATTACGTGACGACGACGTGACCTTTTCTCCAGGATAGCCCTATCTTATCAACCAAAATGCAGTTAGTATGGACACAACCTTTCACACGCCAGATTGGACACACCCGACAAAATCGCCTGAGTTTCCTGCTTTTGTGCTGTCTTTTGTTGTTAGTTGAACCTTCGTATTTGTAAAAGTAAGCAACCATTGCAGGTTGAGGCTTTTCGTCCGACTGCCTTGGGCATTGTGGACGTCTTCAGCTTGTGGTCAGAATTCATTCTAATGAATTCGCTTAAAGCTACTCATTGCCTCGCCCCTTTGAGTGGAGAGGGGTTTGCCGTATAGAAGCGTGAAAATTTCTTGGACTTGAGATCCTTACCTGGGCAGTCACCCATCCAAGTACTCACCACACTCGAAGTTGCTTAACTTCACTAATCGCATGAGAAGCGGTTCATTGAAACGCCTAACCCCTACGGCTCCTTTGTATTTGTATTTTGTTCATGTTTATTTTCCCCGCACCTGAACCAGAAGTGTCATTAGGGGCATTTTGTTCGTGCTTTTGACGTTTCATCACGACGATCACAGCATTTTCATCTCAAGATTTTTCAAGATATAAGCTGTCAAGGTTTGTTACACGTTTTAAAGATTTCTGTTCTTTATGGCAGAATTTTTTTGTATGCTGTAGAGGTGGTAGCTGTTTCTTATTTCATGTTATATTTTGAAAATTGTCTACTAAGTGAGTTTTAATCAGTGATTCACTACAAGAGTCACGTTAACATCACTATAATAGTTCTCTTGCTCTTGGGCTTACAAAACACCACGAGAAATCAATGCAAAAAGGTTCGCATTCATCGTGCTTGCTCTCACAGCTTGTTTTAGTGTTTATGAGAAATACGAATGATAGAAGTACAAACTCTCTCAATCATCCAAAGTTCAACCCACACAATAATAATCGGATCGCCAACACCTAGTACAGTGCATTTTGTATAAATTGAAGTTGAAGCTTCTTCATGATACTTCAATATTGTTTGATTTACCATTTGCTTAGTATTTTTCGTGTTTTTTAATTAGAATTGAAAAAAAGTTGGGTTGGCGGTATTGCTTCCTCACAAATTGTAAAATGGACATATAGAATTAGTTGAAGAACAAAGTACGAGTCGAAATGATTGAATGCAAAATATAACAGTATCTAATAAATGTGTGAACGTGCTAACATGCAAATTAGGGCTATAATTCATGTTTGCATATGCGGAAATCATCTAAAGGTTAACCCACATGATAATTGGATATTTCATCAGAATAATGAAATGAAAAGAAAATGAGATTCAAGCATAAATAGTTTCATTATTCTCGGAGTGTCATCCAGTATTGGTTTTCGGTATGTACAATAGTTACCTATTATTCAAGTAAATGTGACCAAATACAAAGGGGCATCACCCTGGACCCATCAGACTCTAGAGTTTGAACAAAATCGTACCAATAGATGATTAGAAATCGACGTTTTAAGAAATTAACGTTTGAGCATTCGAACAGACTAATACCATTCAACGGCAATGCAATTTATTGGGGTCCGTCTGGAACAGGGTTCTTAACCTTGAATTGACAAGCCACTTATGAGGTCCAAAAGTTTTCGCGAACATTTGTTTTGTTTAAAAGTAATTATTGATACAGTAGTTATTTAGTACTATTTGTTATTCGTGTAGATTTTACATTATATTTTAAATTTTTACTTCAACATTATAATGTGGTGGTTACGCTTGCTTGTTTTCCACCACTTAGAAGACATTGCAACTTTACTTGTTGTAACTGCCATTTATAGGTTTACCTACTCCGTGCGTGAGAAAAGATTAATATCGTTGCTAGAGTAGATTGATAGTATAAAACAAAGAGAAAAGTTCCCCCGTAACATCAGTGTCTCTGTGTATTGACAAAGAACTTTTGCACCATACTAGCATCTGTTTTTGGAAGAGTGGTTATACTGTCGTTTTATGACTCTAACAGGTAGATTCTGAGATCTCTTCGATACCGAGTGGATTAAGTACCATTTTTTGGATTGTCATTGGTCAGTCATTCAAAATATGCAATAATGTTTTCGTTATCAGTTGTATAGACTTCAGTTTTCGAGAAACAAATCGCAAATAGGTGGGTACGAACATACTCGTTTTTCCCCGCTTGCCTACTTAAATGTTTACATAGTTGTAGTGTGCTATGCTGGATAGGGAATTAACAGCATAGACCGAACATAAGAGTTGGGAACAGGGGTTCACAAAACTACAAGTCTTTCTGGTGGAAATATCGAACTCTATTAATCGTTCTACAACTGGAATACGAATGCCCCACGTCGCGCTACAATTTCCCGGCATCAGGCATTCCCCTCCTCCTTCCACATTTTCCTGACCCACTTAAATCAGCCGAAATCAGCATCATCGGAAAGGGAGTCCGTTTAGTCAGTGAACCACTATCAGTGACGTCACCCACCAAGGAGTGATACCTTATCTTGTCTTTGGCTTCTTCCAACTCCTTCCCTTCCTCCATGACTAGTGGCCGGCATGGAGGTGGCTGCATGGAGGTAACATTTCCCTGGGCTTAGTCTCGAGCCCGTCCCTGGGCTCAAATTAGTTAGGGCATTAGCCAGTTGCCATCAGCTACTTGCCAGCAGGGAGCCTCAGGTCGTGGTTGGGCCGAGTTTTGGGAGCAGTTCGGGGGCATAGTCCATTTGGCCAAGACAAGACAGGTACCACCCCAAGGGAGGGGGTCGGTCATGACAGGTTCCATTGGGCCAGAAGGTATGGTCAAATTTTGGGTAGTCGATTATTGGAGGGGAAGTGCCTGGGTCACCTGAAACGGTAAGAGTCTAGGGATTTTGTTGTACAGTTGGCCGAAAGAGTCCCTATGGCGATCGTGGTAGGCGCAAGTAAGTAGAGAAAAATTAATGAATTGAAACAATAAAGCGGATCAAACAAAACCGGTTTGAATATTATAATCATAAATACAGAAATATAAGTAGGTACCATCTTTATCGAGTTGCAACTGGAATTTAAACGAAATATTAATTTTTTCGAGAGAAAAAAAAAAAATTAATTAATATTGACAGATGTGGCAAGATCGAGGCAACAATGTCAGAAATTTCGTTCGAATTTAGCAAATTTTTGTTTAAATATAGTGATTACTGAATTAAAAATAAGTACCAAATCGTATGAAATACAACTTACGAACTAATACTTTAAAAAGTGATAGCCACCACGACGTGTGGTTGTGAATCATAAAATAGCTCGCTAAAAAAACATTAAATAAGATATGCGCCAAAGTTTTATACTACTAATAGTTCATATTAATTTGTGAAAAAACATGGAAAAAATCAATTATTAATAACTACAAAGAAAATGCCCGTGTATTGAGGCAAGTTTTTCTGACAAAACACTGCACTGATGGCAACTTCGACCTGAACGTGAAAAAATGATAGGACAGTGAATTATTCAGTTTTTTAAATATTTTAAATAACAATATTGTTACAAAAAAATTAAAAATACAATAAATAGGGACATGAATTGGAAACAAATTATGGATGAACAGACTTAACTATGACATTACCTAATTACCTACCCTCCGGAGGTCAGTCAGTCATGGTCTTACTTAATAGTTGTCCGTCATTGCAGCGCCGCGTTAGTTTTCCCTCACTGGAGTTATAGGAACTAAGCAGGGACTTAAGCACGGTTCACCACAAATATCAGGAAGGGGTGCAGTGGGAAGGAAAATGCAGTGGTTGGGAGCACAACAACAACATGTATATATATACACAAAGTAAGGTATAGACAAAACATGTAGCCCCCAATTTAATGTACAGAGAAACGATTTTCACTTCTCCCCCTGAGAAGTTCCAGCCACCTCCGTGTGGCATAATGTAGGTGCTGGCTAAAACCCTGTCAGGGAGAATAGGAGTGTATACGAATATATGGCCAACATGAATTAAAGAGAAAAAAAAAGCGTAAAATTAAAGAAGCATAGTAACGTAACATATCATTATATATGTGTAATGACCTGGAAACATCCTGGAAATATAATTAGGAGAGGTTCAATTAGCACATCATAACGTAGAATATAAAGATTCATTAATGAACATAATAAATCATAACAATAACGGATATACATATGTAATGAAGAAAAACGAGAAATATCAATATATTGACATTCTAATGAGCATATTAAACGAATACATTATATATTAATGAGGCGGTGATGGTGTGGAGGCCTGCCCTAATGTGCCTGCCGGGTGGCTAACAAGCAGGAGACTAACATTCCACTCACAAAAATTAACGCAGTGGACGATAGACCAGTGTTTACCCAGCCCCATTGATTGTGTTTCCAGCTTGAGTCCGTCACAATTACCTGCCCCAATCCCTTGAAAGCAATTCCGTGATGGTCCTTGCCGTGTACATGGTGGAGGAATGACAGTACCACAAGGAGTTTGGTAATTAAGGCCATTGAAATTAATTGATCACCTGGAAAAGGGTGCTGTGAGTATATGGTTCATACATCTCGACAAAATAAGCATTTTATAAAACATCTTGTTTGATAAATTTCTATCATGAAACAAAGTGAGATAAACATAAACATTATACTTAAGATCTAATAATAATATTATTGTTATTATTCCTCATCACTTGAGAAATCAATTCCGGCCAGTTGCCTGTAGTCTTGGCGGTTACCCCTAGTGTAATAACGCTTAGGAGTGGCTCCTTGACAGGAAGGCCCTGCTGTATTGGGGGTGGCCGGACTAGCATTATGGGGTGGCACTGGTAAATCAGGTACAGGGGTACTAAATCCTAGGAATGGTGAGCCTAGTGTATATTCGTTCCCCCCAGGGTTATTTGATTGTGATGCATGGGCCGATACATTTTCCCCGTCCCACCAAAGGGATTGGTCCTCATCATTCAAATAAGTTAGAGGAGGAGCCCTAGTTGGTTGGTAAAGGGTCGAACAACCTGGTGAGGAAGTATCAAACCCTAGGAATGGAGTACTCAATGAGTTATCCGCTCTCTCAGGGGCTCTACCAATGGGTGAACATGGGGGAGTAACCGTTGTTGGCTCATGATTTGTTGGTAATATTGAGGGGGGTCGTAGGAGTGAATTCACCCGAGCAACAGCATGCTTAATTCTATTGACGTGAACACGTTTCTGCTTCCCTCTGACTTGAATGATTACGTTGAGTTTGGAAGGGACTTGCACAATTGTATAAGGCCCTTGCCAAGGTCTACTGAATTTCTTTACTCTTCCTCGCTTGATGGCGGGGTTGTGCAAGTAGACCCTATCGCCAACATTGAAACAGCGGTTTATTGCTGCACGATTATAGGTTTTTTCCTGCCTTTGCACTGCCGTATGTTGTGTTGCTTCCACATTCTGCCATATGCGTTGTAGTGTGGAACGGAGCTGTTCTACATGGTGAACATAAGGTTCGACATCCTCTCCTAAATCCATCTCACCCGGTGCTGGTAGCCTCATGGGCTTGCCATACACAATGTGGTATGGTGCAAACCTGGTAGCCTCATGGATGTTGGAGTTGATCACCATTTGTACCAAGGGTAGACGGTCGTCCCAGTCATTTTGGGCAGAATTCACGTAATGAGACAATATGCCAGACATGGTACGATGTATCCGTTCTACCCTCCCATTGGACATTGGGTGGTAAGCAGTTGTGCACACTCTTCCTACCTTGAAGAACTGGCAGAAGTGACGCATGAGTTCAGATGTAAAATCAGTACCTTGATCTGTAAGCAACTGTCGAGGAGTGCCATAACGCCCAAAATGCTGAAGCAAAGCCTGAGCTACTGCTTCAGAGGATTGACTTGTCAATGGGTAGAACTCAATATGTCTAGAAAACTGGTCCAGAACGCTTAAAATGTATTTGTTACCCCTATGTGTTAGAGGGAGTGGGCCCACAATGTCAGCACTGAGTTGTTCAAAACAACCAGAAGGCTCTGATAATTTCCCCAGTGGTGCAGTTTTTCGCCCATAGTACTTTCGCTGAGCACATGGATGGCAGGACTTGACATAGTTGGTGACGTCCTGGCGCAACCCAGGCCACCAGAATGATTGCCTAATCCTACTGAGGGTGGTGTGAATACCTCCATGGCCCGCCTGAGGGAGATTATGGTGAAGCTCTAGGACGAGGTGTCGCAGGGAAGTGGGGACTACAATTTTGAGTCCAGAGCTAGTGATTTTACAAACAAGCTTGCTTGAGGACAGTTTGTATTGATCAGGTTTCCCTAGGAGTGATTAAACATCTTCCTCCTTATCCTGTTCTAATTTGATCTCATCAATCTGAATGGTAGGGAAATGCTGAGTATTTGCGGTGAAGCAAACATAACAACGAGACAGGGCATCTGCGTTTTGGTGGGCTCTACCCGCTTTATGTACAATTGTGAAACGGTATTCACTCAGTCTCAAGGCCCATCTTGTGAGGCGAGAATTCAAATCTCTGTGAGTATTGAGATATTTGAGAGCTGAGTGGTCTGTAATTACAGTGAACTCAACACCCCACAAATATTGGTGGAAGTAGGTTATACCGTACACAAGGGCTGCCAACTCGAGGTCAGTGGCACAGTAGGAGGTTGCTTCCGCATGGTTTGTCCGGCGAGATGCGTAAGCTATTGGGTGTTCTACTCCCTCTACTGATTGGGAAAGTACACATCCCAAACCCTCCTTGCTTCCATCTGTTGCCAATATGAAAGGCTTGCTGAAATCAGGATAACTTAGAATGGGTGGTTGTAAAAGCATGTTTTTAAGGGTGGTGAAAGCTTCCTCACATTCCTTAGACCAGACGAATTCTACCTCCTTCTTCGTGAGGTCTGACAGAGGCTTTGCGATTGTGGAGAAGTTCTTAACGAACCGCCGGTAATAAGAGCAGAGCCCCAGGAATGATCGCACTTCCTTGAGAGTGCGAGGGATCGCATAGTCAGCCACTGCACTGAGCTTCCTGGGATCAGGAAGGATACCCTTCGAGCTTACCACATGGCCCAGGTAGGAAACTTCAGGTTTTGCAAACTGACATTTGGCTAGCTGCAATGTTAACCCTGCTTGTCTGAGGATTTGGAGCATATCTCCAAGGTCTCTGGCATGGGACTCTATATCCGGAAGGAAAAGAATAAGGTCATCGAGGAATGCTAGTGCTCTCTTTGAACCTAGCTGTCTAGTCAGGGTCATCGCTAGACGTTGAAATGTTGCCGGTGCCCCTTGAAGGCCAAAAGGAAGTCTAAGATATTCATAGCAACCTCAGGTGCAAGGGTTACCTGATAGTAACCAGATTTTAGGTCAAGAGTTGTGAAATACTCTGAGTGACCAAGCCGATCCAAACACTCCTCAATCCTAGGTAGCGGGAAGAACTCTGGCTTTGTTATGGCATTCAGTCTACGATAGTCAACACACATTCGCCACTGAAGCCCTGATCCTGATTTCTTAGGAACCAAGACTACTGGAGCACTCCAAGGACTAGTAGATTCTCGTATGACTCCTTGGTCCAGTTGTTCCTGAACCAACTCACGTAGAATCGGTTTCTGGGCATGGGCTACCCTGTATGGGCGAGCTCGGACTGGGGGGTTGGTTCCTGTATCAATATTGTGGCTTACCAGATTGGTACAGCCAAGTGTTTCATGACCTTCAAAGCTGAAAATGTCAGCATACTCCACCAAGGTGTCATGAAGAGTTTCTTGATCTGCTGGTGGCAAGTGGTTTAACATGGTTACTAGCATTTCTGAAAATGATGCCACTCGACCATGGTCATCAGTTACTGTAATGGAAGGCTGGGTGGTTGCTGTGAAAGTGGTAAATGAGCAAAGTTCGGGAGCCTGCCAGATACTGTAATCTACTGTGCTCAGCTCTCCAATGGTCTTACTTGTATGTAAGGATACTTCCTTGTGAGTAGGATTAATTGCAAGAGCCATTGGGTTCATCATGGAGCACACAGACCTTGCGAGTAGTAGACCTTCACAGTGTTCAGTTTGTGGTGAGAATACTGCTGCTAGCTCGGGTGAACTTTGGGATACAGGGGCGGGTTGACTTGAAAGCAGTTTATTCAGGGGTCCATGCATGAGAGGAATTATAGCAAGCGAGTTAGGAGGCACTTTTACCTCTTCCCTCACTAAGGCAAATGTTCTCACCACATTCTGAGCCATGAGAGGTGCGTAAGGCACCTCCGGACGTGTGGGAGAAATTCCTTCATCATTTACCTCAGTCCATGTTATTATACTGTTTCTCCGAACATCAAGAATGGCACCTCGCTCGTATAGGATGTCATATCCCACGAGCATAAGGGCAGCGCGGTTCAGGTTGCAAACAGCTGCTCTCACTAGGAAAGGTTCACTCCCTTCAATTTCTACCCTGATAGTAGCGGCGCCCAGGGGCTGGACAGGAGTTTCACCAATTCCCAGGATGGTAACATGGAGTGGTTCTAGGGGACCTGAATAAACTGAAGGGTCAATTATTGTGATTTCTGACCCTGTGTCAATAAGAACTATCCCTGTATGACTGCCTACTTTACCAGGCACGGTGAACAAAGCTTTACCACCCTTGTTGACTCAGAACACCTGCCTCCCTTCCTTATCGAATTCAATTACTGGGTCGGCGGGTTCAACCCGCCTGCCCCATTTGGGGGATGGCTCCCTGAACTTGATGGCTTGTTTAAGTTATCTGTACTCTGGGGTACTGTTGGTCGAGACGCTGTAGTTCTCTGGGACTGTGAAGTTTGAGCTAGGGGTACTTGCCCAGCACGTGGCCCACCATGCCTATACTCACATTCGGATGGGTAGTGGTCACCGGTGTTGCAATGGTAACAATGCCTCTTACGACCCCTAAAACGTCTGTTCTTTGAGTCGGGGAAAGTTTGGGCCGGGGGAGTTGCAGGTTGGACCTCTTCCTTTTGTTTCCCTATGGGCTTGGGTTTGTTGGATGGTGCTGAAATTGCTAGTGTACGCACCACTTTGGGCTGACTGGTCTGAGAGGGAGGTGACAATATATTTTCTACCTCTACAAGGTCCACGGCTTTGGCAACTGCGTCTGCTAGAGACGTGCACTTGGACCGGAGGACTTCTCTTGCAACATTCTCAGGTAGACCCCTAGCAAAGTACTCCCTCCCCAATTCGTCAACTACCTCACTTGTTGGGTGGTAGGCCTTCATCAGGATGCCACGTATCCTACTGGCAAAAGCCTCAATAGCTTCTCCTGGCTGAAGGCGTGCCTTAGAGGCCTGATCTAGGTAGTATGATTTGGAGTGGGCACCTTCAAATCGCCTGCGGAGTTCTCTTTCGAGACTGGCCATTGTAGCTGTTTGTGCTACAGGGAGCTCCCGAAATACGAGGGCGCTTGCTGCCCCCTTCAACCTGCCCTTGGCAATTAACACCCAGGTTGCCTCCGGAGCAGAACACATGTTTTGCACATACTTAACGGCTGAGAAGAAATCATCGAGGCTTTCGCCCTTGCCCCCTGAGTAGTGTGGAACATGTATTCCCGTAAGCTTAGACAAATACCCAAGGTCCTTGGGTGCACCAGTCGAATCAAGAATCTGCGCACCCCAATGAGTCTCAAGATAGGGTAGGGTATGTCCAGTACCCGATGCTACTCCATGCGGCGGAGGTATGGGAGCACTGCAACTATTCCCCTGTGGGTGCTGGGTGAAAGTCTCTCTGGGTGGTAGGTAAAAGGTGGAGTTAGCGCACCCTCCCTGAGTGTAGGGTGGCTGGAAGGGCTGGCTAGGGCAACCCGTTGGAAGTGGCTCCCCCTGCCCAGGGTGCAACCCATCCCCAAACGTGACCCTTCTGTGGGCATTAGTTGTGGGAGTGCTGTGCCCTCTCCCACCATATAATGTATTACCTACAACTCGGGGTGAAGTAGATCTACTCCCCGCTGCAACAACATTAGGGTCACATTGTGCACCCTGCGAAAATGGGGGTTGAACAGGTGGTTCATGGTAATCCCGTGGTTCGGCCTCCACTGGTGCTATCTTCTCCTCAAAGACCGCCTCCCGAATGTCAGTAACAACCCCTGTCAGCGTGTCAAGCTGCCTGGCTACAGCCTCAATAGCCTCACGCTGGCCAGCTGATGTATCATCGGCCTGACGGAAACCATTCTGAACCTCCTCACGGAGTTCATGAAGCTCGTTCGCCAGATCTGCCTGCTTAGTGCGGATACTGGCCAGCTCCTCCAGCACCAGCCCTATGGTACAGTGCATCAGGTCCAAAGTGACCTGTCTGGGAGCAGAGCCGCCATTCACGACCCCACCGGCATCTCCCTGGCCGTCCACGGCTATGTGCTGCCTTTGGTCACCATCCTCATCCTCGTCTAAGCCTACAAAACACAGGGGATCTACATCGTGCTCATAAGGGGTAGACGAAGCCCCCACCGCTCCAACCCCTGCCGAGAATGCGTACTGATCCCTGTGCACAGGGGAGGGGATCCCCGGTGGGCCTTCCATAGGTGGAAGGGAAGTGGATGACCTAGTTCTTCTCCCCCTGCGACCCACTCCCATCATGAGCCCTACCTGGGAAATCATGTTCTGACCGAGACCTGGACTCATATTGAAACAAGACGTACAACAAAGGCTCAGGTCGCAAAAAACTCAGAAAATTATGGTCAAAAAGGAGCAAGAGAGAACTAAACGCAAGACAGATGATTCTGACAACAAGACGGGGGGGGGGTTAATTAAAAAACAAATAAATAAAGAAAAACGTTGCGACAAAATCCTTACAAAAACAAGGGGTAGACAGGGAAAAGAGATAGTAGGTACACAACGACAAACACCGGGAAGGAGAGAAATAAAAATGACCTAGACTGAACGATTTAACCGAACAGTAATGTAGTGTGCCAAATTAGATCCTTGAAATAAAAATAAAAAAAACGTACGAAGTAGCAATATGCACTTACTGCACACAAAATTAACACGGTAATTTCAGACAAAGGGGAAATACCTAAGGAAATACCTAAGTAGGTCAGTCTCAAAAATTAAACAAGAAAAACTAAATTCCGGCAGTAGGGGAATAAATCCTGTATCCGCAGTATACAGAAAGCTTAAAGAAAAAGGATAGTCTTTACTACTCCGAGACTACACTATGTACCTACAATGACAAACACGTGTCGCACCTGTACTACCGAAGTACCTATTTACTAACAACTATGCAGAAAAAAAAAGCATAAACAGAATCCAGTACCATTAAAAATACCAACCAGCAAATGAAATCTTGTAGAAGTGGGAACAAGAACGTACCTACAACACGCGTTAGCTAGGGGGACACTTAGCCCAAGTGAACGCTAGTGTTGAGGGAAAAATTCAGTCCTATACACCAACTCCGAATTAAAAAAATTAAAGTAAGAGAAAACAGGGAAATGATCCACTGAAAAACAGGTCGGATGACTAAGGGAAGGACTTCAAACAAGCGGTAAGTACTTGGCGATGTAAAAAGTAGGTCAATAACCTGACTTAACACCTAAATCATAAAATTAATAGAAAGTACAGCTAGTACTTACCTGAGAACGTGTTCGAATCGCGAGACTGCGCCAATATGTAGTGTGCTATGCTGGATAGGGAATTAACAGCATAGACCGAACATAAGAGTTGGGAACAGGGGTTCACAAAACTACAAGTCTTTCTGGTGGAAATATCGAACTCTATTAATCGTTCTACAACTGGAATACGAATGCCCCACGTCGCGCTACAATTTCCCGGCATCAGGCATTCCCCTCCTACTTCCACATTTTCCTGACCCACTTAAATCAGCCGAAATCAGCATCATCGGAAAGGGAGTCCGTTTAGTGAACCACTATCAGTGACGTCACCCACCAAGGAGTGATACCTTATCTTGTCTTTGGTTTCTTTCAACTCCTTCCCTTCCTCCATGACTAGTGGCCGGCATGGAGATGGCTGCATGGAGGTAACATAGTGTATCAAGTTTTCGAAAAAGTCTCACGGACCACTTCCGAGTACCTTGCTGACCACTGGTGGTCTGCGGACCATAGATAAGAACCACTGTCTAGGAGCTGAACCGCACAACCCCTGAAAATGTCATAAAAGTCGGTCCATTAGTCTCGATGTTTTGTTGTTCTTTTGTCTCCGCCAATCGCGATATAGAAATTTTCCTGGAACATATACCCATCTACTACCCGAGTTTGAACGAAATTGGAATAACAGATGATGAGAAATTGACGTTATGAGAAATTACATTTGCACATGCGTACATGCTACTGTTGATACAGTGGCATTGAAAATTATAGGGTAGCGTATTGGTGTAACTCACACAATCCCTGAAAATTTCATCAAAATCGGACTGAAACTTGGTATAGTTATGGGCGTGACAAGGATTTACCATAAACAGACGGACACGGAACCAACATTTATCAGCAAGCTCTGAAACGCAATAAGCAAGTGGGAATTTTGATTTTGGAGGATAAAAATTTGTTCACTTCTGTTATGAAATGTGTAAAGAGTTGAGCATTGAAACCTTATACAACGCTTTATTGAATCATAAAACTGTTGTAAAAATTATTGGAATGAAATTGGAATCAATGTAAAAGTTAATTGGTAACAAAGTTGCTAACAAGGATGTGAGTTCTGAAGTGCTAATAATATTTCATTACAACTTCTTTCACAAACACAAAGCTTCCATACGTAGTGTGGTAGTGAGGTAGTGAGTAAGCAAAAATACACTTCGTATGCGTTGTATCTGCTTGTTTTAATCTAATTTCTTATACATTCATCTTTTCTCACTCTCACGTGCAGTCAAGAAATGTGAGAGAATAAATGCACTGTACTAGGTGATGGTGGGATGATTATAGGCTTTGCCCGAATGGGATGATATTATGCATTTCGTAGCTTGGCCATAAACGTGACGTTATTTATCAGACAGAGTTTTTATGTGGTCGTGGAGGAAAATGTTGGAATGTACCAGCTGATCAGGACGGTCCTGATCGGGGAGGATGATTGAGGGTCGAGGTTGTCAGTTATTTCAATTGACTTTTGTTGTCCCAGAGAGGCTCCCTCTCAAATTTAAAATTTTAAATTTCCAATAGTGAACAGGAGAGAGCTCACTCAGCTGATGAGAACAGAACCCCTCAGTCTATTTGTCTCTTTTTGTCCCAGAGTGGCTTCCTATCGAATTTCAACTTCCTAGAGAATTTCATATTCACCCCCTTCCTTACAACCCCCCACTGCCACTACTTGGCCGTAACGGCTCCAAAACCCTAAAAGGCACTTTGTCAGGTCAAATGTAGCCCATGTTCCAAATTTCATCAAAATTGGCTGAGGTGAAGTAGTAAAAGTGGGTGGGTAAAGAATCAGGTGTGACAGGAGGGGAAAAATAAGAAAAATTAAATTAAATTATGAAAGTAAAAAAATATGCATTTTGACGCCTCTTTTTAGCTTACAAATATAGTATCTATTTACTATTACATTTTTATCGTCAGGCGACTCAGGGGGGATGCCCCTCCTAGGATGTGCTAAGGAAATTAAGTCTGCTTGGACAGGGTGAGGTCAGGAGGAGGCCAATGTTGGGCCGAAGTTCCACTTTGGTACTTATCTCGGCGCGTCTCGTTGTTTTTTTTTATTTTATTTTTTTATTTTTTTTATAATGCTTGGCAATGTGTGATTAGCGTCTTGCTTGATTGGTAACATTTTTGCAAATGGCTTTTGAGGTGCTAACTAACTAATATCTGACGAGTTGTATAACTAATTATAAAACAAATGTATTGAATACTATTTGCACTACATGAATGAAATAACAGTTCGATACTAAATATACTATTACTGGTAGGTACTTAACATCCTTGCAAGTCCTCCCAGAAAAATTGGAAGGCCAGTACCATCGACGAACAAATTTCCGAGAGAGTGTGGAGAATATCAAGAACATGCAGTGGCATATTTACATATATCAACCTTATTTTACTCGATATCATTAATGAGTTCATGATCGTTAACCCATCTTGATTATCAAAACGTCATACCATTCGTACTGTGTTTTAGATATTTGATACTGTTTCAATACCTCAGTTTATCAAAAAATGGTTTCGGAACTATCTCAGTGGTAAGTGCTAGTAGGCTCTGGGACTAACTTGTTGGGTTTTGATGCCTGATCCACGTCCTAAGTATAATTTCTCAACCAAAACAAGAATGTGAAGTCATTTCGGAATGTTATATTGTTCTGCATTCACATCGCCTACCCTTTATTTGGCCAAGAAAATGTTTGAGTATTCATTTGTGAGCAAGTGAGAATGTGATCCTGTGGACACAGCCTTTTATAGTCACAGGTGAAGGGAGATTGAATCCCATTGGTCAAGAGAAAGGAAAGGGGCAGGAGGTACAACCAATTAAGTGCAAACAAAGTGACGGGGGATTATAGCTAATTAGATGAAGTGAAAGGGGGAAAAAATAACTAAATATGGTTTCAACAGTGTGAAGGGATAATTCCAAGCTTTATAGAAATGGACCTATCAGTGGTGAAATATATTGAGGTATATCCTCATTTAAACATTTACCAGATCTGTCACTTTTGATAATTTCGAATTTTTCAAGTACATTCAACATACCTCCCTTTGGACAAAAATGAAGAAATTCTACAAACTGTCTATCTGTCAAATCAAAATTGTAATTATGATTGTTGCAACTATGATTGGGATTCATTCGTTTATTCATACTGACAAAGTCATGCCTGTGATGCCTAACAATTTTGAACGCGTTTTGCTTGCTGCCAAAGTATACCTGTACTTATGTATCAGTAACCTATAGAATCAATATAATTCCTTTATAGAGGACAACCTCTAAGCTCAAATCAGAACTTCTGTTTTAGCTTTCAGGTTTATAAAGATGCAAAAAGTTTTCACTTCATAATAACAAGTATATATACGTTATGAAAAATTAATTGATGAAATCAATGTATTGTAAAAACGCTGCAAATTATTACGCAAAGGTTTATTATTTATGTATTAGACATCCCTTCTACGTAGATCTCTGGTCCATAATTATTAAACGCCGCGTATAGTATATTTAGTATCGGAACTCGGAGCTTCGGACCTCACAAATGGGTTCAATCCATTACAGCAGCGGAATCTCACAATTTTACGCTTTTTAATATAGTTGATAAACAAAACAATTTATTACCAAGTCATCTTTCCAACACATAAAAGTGTTACCTATACTGTATATTGATATCATCTAATTGGTCAAATTTCAAAAAATGTGCTGACAAAATCACTGAAAATGGCTAAGAATTGTTAAATTGATATTTTTTAGCATAAGATTGGTCAAATAAAGTTTATCAACTATGAAATAGAACATTCAAAAATTTATGTACGAAATTATGCTAAAAACTTGAACTTCATTAAATTTTGTTTTGAAAAATCTATAAAATTTCAAAAAATAGCCTAAAATCCAAAATCTCTTTTTGAATACTTTTTTTCCATAAAATTAATAGCTAACATTTTCTTTTCACTCATAAATCTCCAATTTCTAGAACAAATTGAAATATACAAAAAAAAAGACACTTTTTCACCTATTTTTGGCTCATAGCACCCATGAGAGTGGAGCGATCGAGCTGGCGAGAAGTTAGGACCAACTAGACCCCAAGTGGAGTCTATGTGCGAAAGAACAGATTTTTTAAGTCAATTCTAAGGCCTTTTATGGCCCGGACGGCGGACGGACATTTCAAATTTGGATTCTACGCACCTTGAAACGTAAAGTGACAAAGTTTGAGGGGGGGTTTTGGTTTAAACCAAAAATGGATTAAAAACTTCTTTCTCTTTTCTTACTGGGCAAATCCTGTTGGTCCTGAACATACGCCACTACTTCCTTTTGTGTTTGTTACGAATACGGTGAAATTGAAAATTCAATGTGGTTTCCTTGAGAGGAGTGAATCCTGGTTTGAATTCTCTTTATTCTTTCAGATATACTGTCATCTACAACGCTGAAAACGATTCACCTAATCCTAGACCAGTCTCAGAGTTGGTGGCCCAGCTGGAACGTGAAGAACGGGAGGAGAAAAAACCCAATACTCTCTTGAAATCCTTGTCCAGGCAACAGCAACAACAACAGCAACCTGTGAGTTATGCAGTTAACAATATGGACCAGGAATATTAAATTTGTGGGACTTTAGGTATTGTTTATCAAGTGGAGAAGGTAGCTAAACTGCATTTGGTAGGATGTCAAGGATGTCAGGGCCAATCAAAATGGATCACTGACTTTTATTTATGATATCAACTCTTTTCCTTAAGTCTTCCTTCATGTACTGTAGTCCTATCTCCTGTGTCTTCTGGGAGGGGGTGTTCTGTAACTTTTTGAAATAGAACCAACGGTGGAATGATTTTCCACTGGACTTATTTGCCACTAACAGGCAAAACGCAGGGAAAACACCAGTAGTAAACTAACCAAGAGTACTTAGTTTCAGGCGGTACTACCAGGGGCAAAATGATTACAAATTTCATCTTTTTTCACTTAAACATTAAGGGCTACTAAACTCATTGATTAAACTTATATTCAATACATGAATGATAAAAAATATAAATCAATGAATACAGAGTGATATAGGACGAGGAAACAAGCTGTTGTGGCTTGAGGGACTAAATAAGATACTCGGACACCGACTTTTGAATAGACACAATACGTATATTCGTTAAACACAGTTTAGAAAAGAGAGACTGGGGGACCGCGGTACATACTGTTCATTGGCATAGATGAGACTGGGCTCGAACGTTCTGAGGCTTGAAGGCCGGGGAGGGGAAACGTAACAGTTACAGAATAACATATAACAATAACAGGTACTACACAATATTCTCCCCCACTCAAAAAAAAACTCAGTCTGAATGATGCCTGAGGTAGGGTGGTCTCTGACGCCGACGAGATGACCTGCGAAGATCTGGCGGAAAAGACTGCGGCGATGGATCATGAGACTGAGGCAAAACCCCATCAGTCGGTGGAACTGGTCTTGGAGGTGTTCTCCGCCCTGGAGAATTTGGTGCCTGAATCCCAGAGGTACCTTCAGCAACAGGAATTCCTCTCCTAGGCTGCGGCAAGTGGGTGGTTCCAAACGTGACATGCTTCTTTGGAACAAGCAAAGCAATGAGCTGGTTGATGTGGCGTTTCAGCAAACGACCAGAGTCTAGCTCCACAATATAGTGAAGCTGACCCAGTTTCCGAGTAATGGTGCTGAACTGCCAAACACCCTGGTTTCCCAGATGGATCCTGGCCTGGACCCTCTCCCCCACTTGAAGGGAATGGACATGTGCCGAAACTCTGTTAGCCTGCACTATTGCCTTTTTGTTTGGAAGTAGTGCGTCTAGGTGAATGCGCAACTGCCTCTTCAAGTAGAGCTCTGCTGGTGACAGACCCGATGCCAATGGTGTCGCGCGGTAACGGAAAAGAATATTTCTAAGTTTAGTGGAGAGAGGAGCAGGATCATCAGCAGCAGCCTTGAGACGACGCTTGAGGGTCTGGATACTGCGTTCTGCAAGGCCATTTGTTGCAGGGTGACTCGGAGCGCTGACAATTTCCCCTCCTACCACTCCCTCGTGTGTTGAGCTAACTAGCTTTGTGACAAACAATGGGGAAACCACAGCTATTACTGAAGAGGGAGGGCTAGCAGGAGCATTAGCAGGGGGACAAAAGGACATAATAGAGGATCAATGGAGAAAGCAGTCATGGGAGCAAGGCAACATTGACTACATGGGTAAAGATGCATTCTTCAGTTTTTCATCACCATATTTCTACCCCACACAACCAACCGACTTACTTAAAGCAATACAGGGCCCCAGATTTGTCACATATTGTAGAACATTCCATTGAAGAAGCATCTCACCCTTACTCTAACATACGAATGAGCAAAAGAAAACACAATCCCATCCTCGTAGCCAACTTGTTGTGGCTTGAGGGACTAAATAAGATACTCGGACACCGACTTTTGAATAGACACAATACGTATATTCGTTAAACACAGTTTAGAAAAGAGAGACTGGGGGACCGCGGTACATACTGTTCATTGGCATAGATGAGACTGGGCTCGAACGTTCTGAGGCTTGAAGGCCGGGGAGGGGAAACGTAACAGTTACAGAATAACATATAACAATAACAGGTACTACACGATACAACCAAATCTCAGTCTCTAAATCTAGAGAGCAGTGTATGTTCGATGGCTGCCCAATGTTTACATTGTGTCAATAAAAGATTAATTACTCAATTATAAACGGTCAAAAAATGTGAGTTGAAGTTAATAGAAGGTGCAATTATGATAGGTAATGGATCAATAAAGAAGAAGGTGTGGAAAAGGTGTTCTTTGGATGGGTAGGAATTAGCATATTTGGCGATGTTGCCAACAGGTGAGTTTGAGTTTGGCAGCTCATAAGTTGCAGATTTAAATCCCGTTTTCCTAACAATTATGATGTGTACCATGTCTCCGTTCCCTCCAAGTGCTCGCATAATCCATCCGCGTTCTCTACCCTTGATACTCTGATTGTTACGATATGTGGAGGGAGTAGTTCATGGTCGCTCCTGATTCTACAGATTAATCTTATAAAGTTTCTACCATATTCATGCTCGGACCAGGGCTTTCTTTTGATCACAGGCTGTACGATCTTGAAAAACCTTCCCTTTTCACTTGCTTTAAATCTATGCTGCCATTCAGAGAGTTGCTTCTTGAAGAAAACTGCATCCCATAATATCCAGCCAAATTGTGTCGAACACAGTTTGAATAGTTGAGCTGGTTGGACAAAAAAGTAGCCATTTGAGTTTCAAGTCTAGTCATGTTATTTTGCCTATTGGTGTTTTATTTCTCATAAAATTATATGATTACATGATTTACCGCCACTTCATTATTCAGTGGTAGAGCAGCATCTTATTATAAGAAGACGGTTGTGATGAATGAGAATAAATGCCAGATTAAACTGAAGGAATGTTGATAACAGGAAAAGCAATGTTTGCCCTTGTGAATATGTACCAGTCTTTATTAGCATTTTAATGATTTATAGATTTTGTTGATTTCCTGATTTACCAAATATAGTATTTGTTGTGTTTCACCTGCTTCATTTTTATTTTCAGCCAAGAGTCAATACCCTTCGCAAAGCTGATCCTGAAGTCATTGAACAAGCCAATAAAGCTTATCGTAAGTTTGATGCAATTTATATTCTCCCTATAGCGCTGTTATAGATATGTAGAAATATCATACATATTATATATATATATATATATATATATATATAGATATGTAAAAATACCTCATAGTGAAGTGACACAATAAGTCAAAGAATTTGCAAATCAGCGGAAAGCTGATCATTAGTCGCACTTCTATTATTAACTTTATCATCTTCCTTTCTTTCTGATTTAGAACATTCCAGAATTTATGAATCCTGATTAAAGAATCCTGGAACTCTTTTCTTTGGTTGTATTGATTGTAGCTGATTAAACATGATGTTCATTCATTTTGTATGCACTCATTTACGCTGTTTTATTCCAGGTGAAGAGAATAAAGACAGCTTCAAGAAATTAATTGAGCAAATGAGAGCCAGAGAAGGGAGATATATCAAGCCAACTAAACCCCCTCCACGAGTGTACAGCGATGATGAAGATGATCCGAACAGAAGTGTTGCTTTCAATCCAGATGTACCTTCAACTTCTAGAGAATCTGACAATCACAGTTTGTATTCTCAGGCCACGCAACAACATTATGAATCGGATTCAGACATTTTTCAAGATGATGATGAAGGTGAAAATGATCGCAAAAAAGGTTTGATTGACTGGAGTAAGACGAGCTTATCGGAGAAAGAGATTGTGGCTGTAAGTGACAGTGACGAAGAACCAGAAGTACCTATTACGCCAGTAGATTCTTCTGGTGAGAAAACTGATATAGCATCCATCCGAAGACTAGAGCAGACAGCTACTCCGATCAAAACACCGTCAAGCGCTCCTCACGTACTTCTTTCACCAACAGAATCTGAAAGGCTTGCGGATGATGAAGACAGTAATCATGAAGACCCAAACAAAACAGGGATCATTGAAAATACTGTGAACTCTGTGACCAAATTGAAAGGCAAACAGAAAAACGTAGAATCTTCAAACGACGATTCTTATAGTACAGTTGCACAACGTAGAAGTACCACAAAAACACCTGCCAAAAATTTCGATGATGGAGGGTCTGATGATTCCATTGATGAGCTTTTTGATAATGTGTCGGTCGATAAAAATATAACTCCTCGTGTAACTCGTTCCAGCAGGAAATCTTTTGCAAGGTCTCAATCCAGTACTCCAAATTCTACTTCTTCTCGTGGTACTAAGAGAAAATCGAAAAGCAGCCCCAAGAGTACTGCATCCAATCTGCTAGAAACGTACGACTCCGTTTCTGATAAAGGCGAAGGTAAGCTACTTGATGGAGTGTTAACTAGCATGAAACAGCTTATCAGCTTCTATACATTTCCAGAATGGTTTTACACAGGGTGGTCATAGGAACCTTCTCCTACAACCTCTTTTCCTGAAGGTGCCAGGGCTGAAGACAAAATATCATTCTGCTACAAGAGTAGACTTATGGTATCTTTTTGAGACCTACGCGAAATGTAATCGTTCTAAAACCCTAGTAATGCCCCTTAACCCTTTTGCTTCTACATCCTAACCTCGCGTGAGTAGCTCGCCAACACTGAGGGTTCTCAGGCGAGTGTGATTTATTGGTTCTACATGTTTTGACACTCAGTCTGCACTGCTGTACTGAATACTTTTTTGCGTTGGTTATTCATTTTTTAATTTTGTATGTCATCTATAATGTATTATAAACATAAGAACGGGTAAAAAAATGAAAAATGTTGGAGAAAATTTACTTGCCTACCTAAAAATTTCCATCCCTGAATTTTTTTTTAGTATCTAACTACCTAGCACTTTCTTCACTTTTCTTCACAATTTAGACATTTTTCTTCACTCAGGTTATTTTTAAAACAAATCTAAGCATAAATTTTAAAAGTTTTTCAAGGCATGATAAATTTCAAAACATGGGACAACACACAACCACATCGCAAGCAGATATGAAATTTGAACTCAGAACGTTGATCGTTGAAGCAAGAGCAATAATCCTCAAGGCTCAAACAAAAATTCATTTCTCCAGTTCATTCACCTGATTGAATTCATTTGTTGGTGCAGTCTCTTTAGTGACCGGGGGGGTGCTGTTACCTACTACTAAACGTCTTCCGAGGTGAGGCATTGAGAAAAACGTATATGTACGGGGATAGGTCCTCAAGAGCGTTACAGAAAACCGTAAATATACGGGCACAGATCCGTGAGACCTTTCAGAGGACCCCTTAAATATACGGGGTTAGATCTGCAAAGACACTCATGGAAAAACGTATATATACGGGCTTTGAATCCCTAGAAGTGTTAAATGCCTACAAATCCTTTTAGCTACCATCTTAAAATATATCATTTTAATTCTATAAATTATGTGAAATGGTAATCACATAGTGATTTATGCCTCGCACGATTCAGCCTGAACAGTAAAAGTTAGCTTCTGCCAAGCTCCAAAGTCCGCGTTATTATGTAAACGCTTTTACCCTTCTGGAGCCAAAGCTCATGTCATCAGTTAAGGAACCAAAATGCCCAAGGACCTCGTTTTCGTGTATTACATTATTTCATTATAGCACCATCTACTGAAACTTACGGAAACTCGTTTTAAAAACACCTATTAGGAAGAGCTGTAAAAATGTGAGTTAGCGCTAGCGTAGCTTCAAATCAATCTTCATACCCTTTATGTTTTTGAATGGAACAATGAAAACTTATGTTTCCCAATATTAATCCCGAATATCCCTGATCGATAAAGTGATCCGAACTCCCGTAAAATTGTGAAAGTAAATAAAGTTAATCACAATTATGCTGTGTAATTCATATTTTGTAAGCACTGCAATTGATCACTAGCGCCCTTCGCGTCCTGCGGACGACGAAGTAAATGAACGTCAGTCTAATTTCTAATGCTTTCCGTTTTTCATACCGCTGTCATCATTTTTACCTTGTTATCTTCTCACAATAAATTAATTGTGTTCAGGATCCCGTCAAACTGTGTTTTCAGTTTCCCGTGATTATTAACATAGTATCATTCACATAAAGGGCAAGGTTCTGCCTCGAGGTTTGTTACCTGTACAGATCATCCACTTCAAAAGGGTTGTAGAAGAATTGATAGCTACTTCATTTTTTGATATTAATAGAGAGTTTTTGTTCTTCCCGTAAGATTTTCTCCCGTTGACGTGTAGAGCAGCGTCTAGAGCAAGCAGCAGGAGATGCTATCTCTTCACGTGATTTTTACGCGTATTTCTACACGTATACGTGAAAAACCAAAAGCTAACGTCACGTTAACGTCTCTTTAAGTGTTTCAGAAGCTGTTTCGTATTCTTTTCGTACAACCTATTCTTATTTAAATAATTAATTGCTTTATAATTATTTATAAATAGGTACATAAATTATTAACACATTTATTGCTTAGCTTAAATGGCTGAATTTTGTAGCGGAGCACTTCACTATAACCTCTCGACTTGTTGACCAACCAACATGTTGTTGGCAACCACACTGTGGTTACCTTTGCTGATAACTGCGTAACTGCGGTTACCTTGGTCACACTGATTACCGGCAACTGTTGTTACCTTTGCGTCAGGCTATGATGACTACCCGTAGGCCGAAATTCCAACGAATGCATTTTCCCGTGCACGTGTAGATAGGCCTTTTTCCCGTACACGCGTAGTTCTACACGTTGACGTGAATATTCGCGCATGCGCAGTTGGTATTTCGGTCTATTTGCTTACAAGGGTAGAAAATTACGGGAAGAACAAAAACTCTCTAATGTCTTAGTCGACGGGACAACCGGAAATTTTGTTACACAAAGAAAAAACGTCACGCAACCTATAAACAAGTTAGGTCTTGTTGACATTTTCATGTCTTTGCCCTGGCACATTGCACAAAAAACTGTCACGTAACGTAACGTAAATATTTTGACGATTTCCGCTTACAACCGAGTCGTTGCTAGGGAAATGGTACTTCGTCGTTTTTCATCCCAAAAAATTCGTTGACCATTCGTTCGAAAGCTCTCGATTTATCCAACCATATTATGTTTACTACTGCGAAGTGCGTGGCCAACAAGCTGAGTTATGAGCAAGGTTATTTGAATAATTGTGTACACTCAGGTGATCATTCTCAATAATTGATATTGTGAACATGATTGCCACCGCTTGTTAATTTCTGATGATTTCATTGATCTGGTGTTTCGATGATTTGATTCATAGCAGGTGATCCAAATATTGCGAAAACGGTTTGATTTGTGAAGCGGTGGTTAAATCATTTTAATAGGTAATTTCTATGCTTTACACTCTAGGAAGCTGTAATTTCTTATGTAGCCTCTTTAGGACATTGACTTGACGATGCCCAGGGTCCGGATCAGATGAGTGGCTTTTGAAGCTAATTTCTATGTTTTACACTCTAGGAAGCTGTAATTTCGTATGTAGTCTCTTTAGCACATTTACGTGACGATGCCCAGGGTCCGGATCAGCTGAGTGGCTCTTAGAGCTTGCATAAGAGTCTGCAGGGGGGTAGGTGATGTAGCCTGGCTCGAATTCAATGAAGTACCCACGGGTGTCGGAACAATGAGTCAACACGATCGCGAATTCAATTAAGTACCCACGGGTGGGCGGTTTCTCTTATGGCCCATTTAATTGATTTGTACGCCCCGCCGTGCGATGCACGGGTGAGATCTGCCTAGTAATAAATACAATAAGAAAACACACATGAAAATGTCCCAATGTGTTGCAGACTCGTATGCAAGCATTTCAAGCTGCTTTGTCTTTCTTATGATTTTTACGTACAACCAAGCCGTTGCTGGGGAAATAAAACTTCTTTAGTGTTTATGGGACCAAAATCGTTCTCCATTTGTTGGAAAGCTCTCGATTTATCACGCATTTCTTTCGTACTTTTTTTTTAATTCGATTTTGGTTTATTATTTTCAATAATGAACTGTGTAATCGACCAAGAAAAAAAATTTTTTTTTTAACCCCCTCAGAAAATTTTCTGGTTTCTTTCAAGATGCGTAGAATCATGAAAGCATATTTTTCAAACGCTTGGACGTTGATGTGATATACCCACAGGACAGAGTTTGCAGTATTACTCTGAGCTTGCTTACCAGTGTCTCGTCCAACCCAGTTGTTGAAGATGAAATAGCTGCATCTAAGAAAAAACGCCACGCCGTACTACCATCATTGGTATTGCCGAATCCTTGTTTCGGTTTGTCAATGTTCAGGCCTTTAAGAAGTTTGATCTCTTTCTGAATTCTGGGTTTTCATGCTTGTATTTTATCTTTAGTGGGCAATGTTTTATGTCCAACTTATATGCCAAGGACTGTATCCAGGCATGCAGAGGTGACAAACCGGAACAATAATTCTCAATCTTATCTGTAAGAAAGCGGAATGGTCTTCCATCCCGTTTCCTATCTTTGGGGGGTGGATCCACAAATGTAGCATTTTAATGTGGAATTAGTCCCTGCCAAGGCATTGCACACTTTTCCGTCTACCATGGTAAATAAACAAGTGTGAAAGACCGATATGCCGATTTCGCGGCAACGAATCAGTGTTGGTTTGAGAGTTGATATTTGCTTGTTTTCTTTTGATTTTCACGTACAATCAAGCCGTTGCTGGAGAAATGAAACTTCTTTAGTTTTCATCGGATAAAAATCGTTCTCCACTCGTTGGAAAGCTATCGATTTATCACGCATTTCTTTCGTACTACTAGTTCTTCTATTCATGTCGTAGTTTTATATTTATTTATGTTATCAATGGATATAGTAAACAATGCTCTTGTTTAGTTGTCACTTGGTTGAGAAGTTAATCTTGGTTATAGTAATTGTAGCACATCACATTGAATTACCTACCTGTAAATTCATATTTGTGGAAGAATTGGGCATCGTCGAGACTGGCTTACAGCAAATTCAGTAATTATTGTGTGTCAATAATTATTTTATGTTTCTAATTGTTATATTGTATAAAACAATAAAATTATTGAAATTACTGTCAAAGTCCAATTCTAAATCTCAACGGACGCGTCGTTCAGCGAGAACTCCAAGCGGTATCACGCCTATCTTGGAAACCAACGAGTCAAACCAGGTCACAACTAGAAAACGTGCTAAAAGAGACCTTTCGCCAGCATTTTAGAATAAGGTGATTATTTAATCTTGTATATATTTTATCCGTCTGTTGATATAATTCGGTTATTATTACTTCAGTCCTTTTTCCATCACAAACCGCATACCAGTGAAGAAGTGCAACATAAATTTTTGATTTGACTAATAAATTACACTGAGTGTGATAATATGTTACTATTAAAATAAATAAGAAGTGTTACCGTACTGTTTATTCTTAGTTTATCCTCTAATGAATCACAATCTGATTGAACCACAGCAGGGGTTCAACCACAGTATTCTTCAATACTCAACACACACACTCACAAATTCTCTACAGTATTGTTGGTTCATTTTGAAAATAGAATTCACTGAAAAAATAATGGTGTCATGAGGTGTCCTCATTGAAACATAGAAAATCAAAATGCTAAGTAGCCTCCCTTATGAGAATCGGTGACAACCGAATCAGTGCAGGTTACCTCCTAACCAGGTTAGAAATAATAAACGATAAAATTATTTGTAAAACCTAACAATAACTCAACTCAATTTATAACTCAAGAATTTCAACAACATCCAAGGATAGTCAAGACATGATAGTAGATATGAACAATAGGAACAACAATCATGTCTTGTTGTTAAGGATGTTCCACTAAAATCAGCCAATTGTTGTCATTTTTCGTTGATACGACTTGAAACTTAACTGTTGATGCATCAGCCTGTGACCATATGTGAATTTCCTCAGTATGGGTGATATTCTCGAGACTTTGACACTAGCGCATCCTTACATCGAGGCAAGGCGAAATCAAGTTATTTCACCTTGTTGCCATGGTAACGAGTAAACATATGCGAAAATGCGCCATTTGTAGGCCCAGCTGGACAACAGCATAACATAGTCTCACCTAGTTCCGAGTCAATATTTTCATTATTTGTAATATGCAAGGTGATAAATTGTATGCAAATTACATCAAGTTATTATCAGGTGTTGACCTCAAACGATACAAACGCAAGATTTAATCTGTGGGGTAGAGATCCATATGAAATGTGTGTTGGGGAGTTGACATACAAGTGTTCTAGATGATCCAGACATCAGCCGCAAAGATGTTGTGGATTACCTATCTAGTTTTAGAACTGTTCTTTGAATCAATTGAAACTAAAAATCTTCAGAGTACTGTGAAAGTGGTCTTGTGAAAGGATGTGTTATGAGAGCTCTGTTAGGCGGGAATAGTAAGTTGTATCACATGTGGAAAGGTAAGTACCTACCTAGAGGTAAGGTATACCTACATACTTTCCGTATATTATTACTTGTTCATGTAGGTACTTCATTGATCAAAACGAAAGTAGGTACCTACCTAATTACCTTTTTTGTCCATACAATTTGCGTAACTGCAAAACTCGCGCAATAACTGCACTGTCAATGCCGTCTTTATGAAATCTTACCTTCAGAGGAATGCATTTCAAGGTTTTTTCCTTGCAGCTGGTTTTTAATTCATGTTGCATATTCCCTGATTCGATATTTGACAAACTTGCTAATCAGCGGTTGTATTCGTCGGCAAAGCAACGACCCTCCTACTTTGTTTAGGCTCTTTAAACCAACAGCAAATCTGGTAGGACGTACGTACCTACCTAAGTAGTTTCGTTTCTTGGTGTAGCTACAACCTGCCTTGTTTATTTCGACAAACTATCAAATCTCTCCTTTTATTCATTCAATATAACAAGTAAAGCTTCCTCAGTTATGCATAGTACTACGAACTTATAATAAAACGCTGATGAAGCTACCTGAGCAATGGCTAGGTACCTACACAGCAGTACAGACACCTGAGGAATTTTCAATCATCTTTTTTTACTATTTTTCAGGTTAATTATTCTCAAAGCCTAAACGAATGAAGTTCTTTAGTTTTCTGACACTGATTAACTACTATAGTTAGTAGGCTCCTAGTCAAAACTAAAACTCGTTCACGTTAGATTGGTATTGTTGACAGCAATCTACAATCAATTATTGCGCTGGCAGGCATGATTATTATAACGTTTAGTCGAATTGAAACTTTGTATTGCTACAATATTATACTTTTTCAAAACAAAACTGTTGAAAAATGGCCTTATAACCACGAATTATGTTGACGTGAGACGGCAAACTTCTTGTGAGAAATAGGTTGGTTGAGTAGCGATTCAATGACGTAGGGCGGTATCATGGCCGACTTTGGCTGAAACGCGAACCTACTCCAGGCGTGACGTCACGAGAATATGGGCCATAAATAAGTTAGGTGTTGTTTTCTTTTGATTTTCACGTACAACCAAGCCGTTGCTGGAGAAATGAAACTTCTTAGTTTTCACCGGACAAAAATCGTTCTCCACTCGTTGGAAAGCTCTCGATTTATCACGTAATTCTTTCGTAATAATTCTTCTATTCATGTCGTAGTTTTATATTTATTTATGTTATCAATGGATATAGTGAACAATGCCCCTTGTTTTGTTGTCACTTGGTTGAGAAGTTAATCTTGGTTAATTGTAATTGTAGACGCGCACATAACATTGAATTACCTACCTAGCTGTAAATTCATATTCGTGAAAGAATTGGGCATCGTCGAGACTGGCTTACAGCAAATTCAGTAATTGTGTATCAATAATTATTTTATTTTTCTAATTGTTATATTGTATAAAACAATAAAATTATTGAAATTACTGAGACATTTTCAATGCTCATAGCTCTTCTCTCATAAGAGAAAAAGTACGAGCGGCCTGCCGCGTTTTTGAAAATAATACTAAATCTCGACGGTCGCGTCGTTCAGCAAGAACTCCAAGCGGTGGTATCACGCCTATATTGGAAACCAATGAGTCAAACCAAGTCACAACCAGAAAACGTGCTAAAAGAGACCTTTCGCCCGCATTTTAGAATAAGGTGATTATTTAATCTTGTATATATTTTATCCGTCTGTTGATATAATTCGGTTATTATTACTTCGGTCCTTTTTCCATCACAAACCGCATACCAGTGAAGAAGTGCAACATAAATTTTTGATTTGACTAATAAATTACACTGAGTGTGATAATATGTTACTATTAAAATAAATAAGAAGTGTTACCGTACTGTTTATTCTTAGTTTATCCTCTAATGAATCACAATCTGATTGAACCACAGCAGGGGTTCAACCCTTTGAGTATTAATAAGATGGAGGGCCATTGCTCTGAATTCAACGCTGTTCTCCCGTCAAGGCATAGGTGCCACTACTGTCTTGTTGGCTTTGCAATTTACTTGTTCCCGCCACACTTTTTTCAAATTCAAATGACAAAGCAGTTCATTGTAATTGAGGTTTTGTTTGATATTACTCATTATTGTTACATTTTAGTATTAATTATGTATGTAGACATAACTGCCTAGATGTTAGTATGTTCATACTTTGGTTCGCATGCCCAAATCTTGGTGCCTCCTATTTCTTTTTTTTGGGGGGGGGGGGGGGGGGGGGGACACAGAACAGCTGATCCACCTTCATCAAACATCCACTAGAGTGTACTGGCGTCATTTCATAACTCATTCCCACAGTGTAAAAAATATGAAATAATGGTGTTGAATAGCGGTGTACATGTACGGTGATCAATTAGGATATAAATCTTAAATAAGAAATATGTCCTAGGTATACAATTCCCATTCATTCACCAAACTCAACATCGCATCTTACATCAGCTGATCAGTGTTCGGCCATTTTGCCCATGGTCAATTCAAAAGCCAAACGACAGTAGTGGCACGTATGGTTTGACTGCCTGAAACATCACTAATAGCCCTCCATCTTATTAATACTCAAAGGTTCAACCACAGTATTCTTCAATACTCAACGCACACACACACACACTCACAAATTCTCCACAGTATTCTTGGTCCATTTTTAAATAGAATTCACTGAAAAAAAGTCCAGTCATGCAGCATGACCCCATGAGCGAATTTTTGAAGAATATTACCGATTTTTACAACCAGCGAACGGCATTATTTCGATTTTTGACTGATTTTTCAACTTTGAAATTTTTGAAAACTTGATACATATTCTTATAGGAAATTTTACGCTGATTCCGAATATACCACATGTTAGTATGCTGAAAAAATTATTTCGCACAACAAATCGCAAAAAACAGGCTATTTTGAAATTTTTGACTACATTTTTGAAAATTTCAACCCGAAGATGTAATCCGATCAAGCTGGCCAACGAACTTGAACTTTCGTTTTGTGCCCTTAACATTTTAAAATTTGTTTGAAGTTTCTAGCACAATTCTACGGACAGTTATCGTCTGGAATGACACATACATACATACATATATACATACATACATATATACATACATAAAAAAATGCGTTAAACTTCAGAATATGATTCAGAATAGCCTGAAACGGATTTCTGCATAATTTTTTTTCAAAAATTCACATTCTACAAATTTTGAGGCGAGAGCAATAGTTTAATTTTCTTCAAAAATTCGCTAAAATGATGGTGTCATGAGGTGTCCTTATTGAAACGTCGAAAATCAAAATGCTAAGTAGTGTCCCTTATGAGAATCGGTGACAACCGAATCAGTGCAGGTTAACCTCCTAACCAGGTTAGAAATAATAAAGGATAAAATTATTTGTAAAACCTAACAATAACTCAACTCAATTTATAACTCAAGAATTTCAACAACATCCTTGACATGATAGTAGATCTGAACAATAGGAACAACAATCATGTCTTGTTGGTTGGAACAATCATGTTCCACTAAAATCAGCCAATTGTTGTCATTTTTCGTTGATACGACTTGAAACTTAACTTTTGATGCCTCAGCCTGTGACCATATGTGAATTTCCCCAGTATGGGTGATATTCTCGAGACTTGGACACTAGCGCATCCTTACATCGAGGCAAGGCGAAATCGAATTATTTCACCTTGTTGTCATGGTAACGAGTAAACATATGCGAAAATGCGCCATTTGTAGGCACAGCTGGACAACAGCATAACATAGTCTCACTTAGTTCCGAGTCAATATTTTCATTATTTGTAATATGCAAGGTGATAAATTGTATGCAAATTACATCAAGTTATTATCAGGCGCCTCAAACGCTACGAACGCAAGATTTAATCTGTGGGGTAGAGATCCATATGAAATGTGTGTTGGGGAGTTGACATACAAGTGTTCTAGATGATCCAGACATCAGCCGCAAAGATGTTGTGGATTACCTATCTAGTTTTAGAACTGTTCTTTGAATCAATTGAAACTAAAAATCTTTAGAGTACTGTGAAAGTGGTCTTGTGAAAGGATGTGTTATGAGAGCTCTGTTAGGCGGGAATAGTAAGTTGTATCACATGTGGAAAGGTAAGTACCTACCTAGAGGTAAGGTATACCTACATACTTTCCGTATATTATTACTTGTTCATGTAGGTACTTCATTGATCAAAACGAAAGTAGGTACCTAATTACCTTTTTTGTCCATAAAATTTGTGTAACTGCAAAACTCGCGCAATAACTGCACTGCCAATGCCGTCTTTATGAAATCTTACCTTCAGAGGAATGCATTTTTTTGAATGCAAGGTTTTTTCCTTGCAGCTGGTTTTTAATTCATGTTGCATATTCCCTGATTTGATATTTGACAAACTTGCTAATCAGCGGTTGTATTCGTCGGCAAAGCAACGACCCTCCTACTTTGTTTAGGCTCTTTAAACCAACAGCAAATCTGGTAGGACGTACGTACCTACCTAAGTAGTTTCGTTTCTTGGTGTAGCTACAACCTGCCTTGTTTATTTTGACAAACTATCAAATCTCTCCTTTTATTCATTCAATATAACAAGTAAAGCCTTCTCAGTTATGCATAGTACTACGAACTTATAATAAAACGCTGATGAAGCTACCTGAGCGATGGCTAGGTACCTACACAGCAGTACAGACACCTGAGGAATTTTCAATCATCTTTTCTTTACTATTTTTCAGGTTAATTAATCTCAAAGCCTAATCGAATGAAGTTGTTTAGTTTTCTGACACTGATTAACTACTATAGTTAGTAGGCTCCTAGTCAAAATAAAAACTCGTTCACGTTAGATTGGTATTGTTGACAGCAATCTACAATCAATTATTGCACTGGCAGGCATGATTATTATGACATTTAGTCGAATTGAACTTTGTATTGCTACAATACTATACTTTTTCAAAACAAAACTGTTGAAAAATGGCTTTATAACCACGAATTATGTTGTTGTGGGACGGCAAACTTCTTGTGAGAAATAGGTTGGTTGAGTAGCGATTCATTGACGTAGGGCGGTATCATGGCCGACTTTGGCTGAAACGCGAACCTACTCCAGGCGTGACGTCACGAGAATATGGGCCATAGCTTCCTCACTCGTCTCGTTCTTAAAATATTGTAGGTAGTAAAGCTCAGCTTATAGCTGATACAGCGCCGAAGTAGATGAAATGCATGCATCTTGGGACAAAATAGAAAATTGACTAATATGGCTAAATTAAATAAATACTAGAGAATCCCGCTAATTCGAATGAAACAAATGCATTTCGGTCCCTTGCTAATTCGAACAAAGTCCGGGAGGTCTTTAGGGAGAAGAGGAGGTTTTGGAACAACAAAATGTGGATGAATCCGAAGTTGACAACGAAGAAGAATGCAATCAGCCTGTCAAAATCATAACTGGGAAGTAGCAAATGCAGCGATGAAATTACTTCGCCATTACCTAGTCCGAACTGACATTGATGATTATGTTTTTTCTGCCCTTGCACTTCTGAAAAACTCTGTAAATCGTAACCGAACAGTAACAATGGTACAAAAGAAAATCACTGACTTTTTTCAATGCGTTCCTGTACCTACGCACGATTTGAGCACCTAATTTTACGATTTTTTGTAAATTAAAAATTTTTTTTTTTTTTTTCGTGTTTTATTTATTGCAACTGAAACATAGTACACTTCATCTAGCAATATTTCATTTCATGATAAGCTCACTAAGGGGGGAGGTTTACAGCAAAACCTGGCCCATACTTGTATCAAGTACAGTTAAAAACACTGGATTACACTTGCACTATTTGCACAGCACAATTAGGTCCAGAGGTTTATTTCTCTTGAGTCGCCGAAGTTCTCCTTCGTTGTTTAAAACGTTGAGCATCTCCAGGTTCTCGTGTTTGTGGAGGCGATGTTCGTGCTTCCTTGCATATTTGGCGATAATTTCGGTGTAACAACCTCTAGCTTTATTACTTGGGTGTAACGTATGATAACACGTGAATCCTCTCATTTTGATGTATGACGTCCGAGTGAAATGGGTTTCAGAAATAAGTAAGATGTCTATCTTGTTGGAGTGGAGAAATTATTCGACTTCCTTAATGTGATTTAGCAATCCGTTTGCATTCCATGTTGCTATTCTTAAAGTCGGTCCCATTAAATTAGTCCATAGCTAGTAAGTCCTTTTTCTAGCTTAGTTATTCTTTCAAATAACTGTTTATTGGTATGTTTTTGTTCATCCAGTCTTTCCAGTATCTGTGCCAGCATTTTTTCTGTGTTCGATACATTAACCTCTTTTTTAGCAACGGTAGCATATGAAACCTTTGAAGTAGTTGCTCCTGTCATGGTTGTAGTAAGCGATTTCCGCCTATTAAAATTCCTCTCAACTGAAGCATCGCGCTTGGTCTGTTCTTTCAGTTGGGGTTTAGTAATTTTGTTTCTCATTCTTTGTAGCTCCTTAGCTACCTCGCATCCTCGATAATTTGCTGGATGATTCCCTTTGCAGTTGACACATTTGTAAATTAAAATGAACCGCTCGTTAATTCAAATTTTTTTTTACCAACTCCCGTTAACCGAATGCTACGGCCGAATGTATTCAGGGTGGAAGTGTTACACGCCATGCTATTCTCGAGAATACTCGGGCTACTCGAGACTGCTTTGGTGTGCTATGCACAAATATATTTGTGCTCGCTCCCTCGATCTACTGGTTGCATTTATAAGTCTTCATTTCACCAGGACCCCTTCAGGGAGCAGCACTGCTTGGATCCAACGATGTTTAAAAACGATTGTTGCCATCTTATTTGCTTGATAACAGTTTGGTTTGTTTTGATTTCCCTGGCATTCACAAAAAAAGTGAACTCACGATGTTGCGTTGCTTTTATACTGAACAGGAATTATTGAATATTCTCGAAAAAGTGATGACGAAGATGAATTATTTCGTGTTTTGTTTTCTAATGGTTCAACCACGATGGTTCCCCTTTCGATGTTCCTTGTTGAGTTACCTGTTTGCCGACGTCCCAATGATTCCAGCAGTGATTCTGATGACGAAGAGAAACCAAAAGCCGAACAAGTAAGGGACTATGCATGGGATAATTCCGAACCAAGTATTGTTTTTCACAATTTCATGGACAATAGAAAGACTAGGTTCTGGCCAGCAACATCAATGATCAATCATCCAGATTGACCAAATTCCATGTTGCTCGTAAAAAAGTATTTATCACAGAGAACCTGCATGAGCGTAGAAGCATGCAGATAGCCGGCGCCAGCTGGCTCAACAGGGTGCAGCACCTAAAAGGTTAATACGAACTCTCAATAATTCAAAACTTTCGCTAATTCGAATTTCTGAGCTTGTACCTTGAAATTCGAATTAGAGGGATTTCGAATTTACTGTAATTTTTCTTTTCTTCAGGAATTTCGACCAAAGTACTATCCACTCTATCTATTATTGTCTAGTCAGTGGGGTTTCACTGTGGCTCGAGAAATGCTCAATCGCTGATCAATCTAACTTCAAGAAAAATATCAATGATGATAATAATTTTTGGTGAACTGTTACATCAGTGCTGCCAACCCGTTTCAGCGAAAAATCCTCCCAAATTCACGAAAAAATTCCCCAAAATCCCTAGGAAGAACCAGAAAATCCCATAAATTTGAGGTGCCGTTAAAAGCGATTTTGGAGACAACATTGATCACAAATTGAATTATTAAGTAGGTAATGAAAGGTCACATAACAAGGAAAACAATGTGAAAGAAATTATAGAGCGGATTATTACAAAAAAGTCCAGTCATGCAGCATGACCCCATGAGCGAATTTTTGGAGGAATCTTCGACATTTCAGTCGCTATTGATCGTGTAGAGAAATTTTAGTTTATGATTTTGATAGACAAACATGGAATCAAATTATTAAAAATAATTAGCTAATACTTTATTATTATTAAACTAATCTTGTAGATTTAAAGACAAATGTAGGTAAATATTCATAGATTTCGATGTCCAATGTGGTCAGTATTGAAGGCAGTTGAAATCTTAACAGTATCCTATCATAACATCATCAAATTTTGACATAAAGTTGGTTAAAATTGGTATAAAATTGGTTATACAGGGATACTTCCATAAGAGTAGTTCAATCTGGATTTGGACAATGTTTCATGCAAATATTACCGATTTTTACTACTAGCGAACGGCATTATTTCGATTTTTCACTGATTTTTCAACTTTGAAATTTTTGAAAACTTGATACATATTCTTATAGGAAATTTTACGCTGATTCCGAATATACCACATGTTAGTATGCTGAAAAAATTATTTCGCACAACAAATCGCAAAAAACAGGCTATTTTGAAATTTTGACATTTCATGTCTTTGCTATGGCACACAACCAAATTTTCGTTATGTTACGTAACGAAATATGCTCAATGATTATTATGATTCGTAGAAGTGAGGTAGGTAGGTACCTATATGATTATAGCTGTTTTATTAAATATTGACATTTTATGTCTTTACTATGGCACATAAATGAAAAAGCGTCACGCGGGGGAGCGTCACGCGGGGGGGCGTCACGCGGCGAGCGTCACGCGGAGAGCGTTACGCGGAGATTCCCTAATGATCCCACGATTCTGAGATTTGGTATGTGGGCCCTTGAGGGACTTCTGAACACAACTGACCGATCCCAGATCAGCTGAGTGGCTCTAGATTCCAGTTTTTTCCCTAATGATCCCACGATTCTGAGATTTGGTATGTGGGCCCTTGAGGGACTTCTGAACACAACTGACCGATCCCAGATCAGCTGAGTGGCTCTAGAATCCAGTTTTTCCCTAATGATCCCACGATTCTGAGATTTGGTATGTGGGCCCTTGAGGGACTTCTGAACACAACTGACCGATCCCAGATCAGCTGAGTGGCTCTAGAATCCAGTTTTTTCCCTAATGATCCCACGATTCTGAGATTTGGTATGTGGGCCCTTGAGGGACTTCTGAACACAACTGACCGATCCCAGATCAGCTGAGTGGCTCTAGAATCCAGTTTTTGACATTTCATGTCTTTGCTATGGCACACAACCAAATTTTCGTTATGTTACGTTACGTAACGAAATATGCTCAGTGATTATTATGATTCGTAGAAGTGAGGTAGGTAGGTACCTATATGATTATAGTTTCCCTGAAGATCCCACGATTCTGAGATTTGTATGTGGGCCCTTGAGGGACTTCTGAACACAACTGACCGATCCCAGATCAGCTGTGGTGGCTCTAGAATCCAGTTTTTTCCCTAATGATCCCACGATTCTGAGATTTGGTATGTGGGCCCTTGAGGGACTTCTGAACACAACTGACCGATCCCAGATCAGCTGAGTGGCTCTAGAATCCAGTTTTTTCAATAATGATCCCACGATTCTGAGATTTGGTATGTGGGCCCTTGAGGGACTTCTGAACACAACTGACCGATCCCAGATCAGCTGAGTGGCTCTAGAATACAATACGGGGTTTTATAGGAAGGGGAAAGGGGGTGCAAAGACATTAAATGTCTCTCGTGGTTGCGTACTTGTACGAAAGCTGTATCCACCGTATGAGTTTCAAGAGTTTCTAATACCAAGTTCAGAGTACATACGTTTCAAAGTTTAACATAGTCCCGAGCAGGTTTGTAATGTCCGTAATTAGTAGTGATGACTCCACCATTTTGGCAAGAAATTTGAGAATATACGAATTTCAGCATAATTTTGTACATGCATTTTTCAATATTCTAGTATATTGTTGATAAACTTTTTCTGAATAAAATTCTGCTAAAAAAATATAAATTTACCGATTTTTTTCACAAATGGCCTTCCTGGTGCGACTTAAATCATTATTGAAAAAAACATTTCTCAAAATAGTGAAAATTATTCCTTTGCCACAATTTCTAGCGATTTACCATAATCGTTTTCACATTTCAGTGTATTCATTTGTACTTTTATCTGAACGTATGTGGCTAATGCAGAGCAACTGAATCACAGGAAAACATGATTATTAAAGTATAAGTGTTTTCTTTCATGAATGACGACACAACCAGTTGTAGTTTAGATTTTAGTTTTGCGACGGTTCTGCCTCCAACAGTGGTGAGGCCCTAGTCATGCTACATAATTAGTAAGGGACCAGGAGACCAGAAAATGAGGATAAAACCCCCATTCTTTTCTCGAAATACTTACCTATGTTGAACTAGAGACCAATATAGATCTCACAGAATTAGAAAAATACGTCCGTTTAAGATAATACCATTACAGAGGCTTGAGAAAAGGCATACAACAATTATTTGACTACATTTTTGAAAATTTCAACCCGAAGATGTGATCCGATCATGCTGGCCAACGAACTTGAACTTTCGTTTTGTGTCCTTAACATTTTAAAATTTGTTTGAAGTTTCTAGCACAATTCTACGGACAGTTATCGTCTGGAATGACACATACATATATACATACATACATACATACATACATACATACATACATACATACATAAAAAAATGCGTTAAACTTCAGAATATGATTCAGAATAGCCTAAAACGGATTTCTGCATAAATTTTTTTCAAAAATTCACATTCTACAAATTTTGAGGCGAGAGCAATAGCTTAATTTTCTTCAAAAATTCGCTAAAAAGGAGAAACTCCGTTACCAACAGTAGGCAGGTACTTATGGTGAATCGTGTTGTCAATAAAAGACACATGAGTAATAAATTTGAAAAAGTTAACATCAACATGACATGGATGACCAAAAAAAAAAAAAAAAAAAAAATGTAATCCAACAAGTATGACTAGCAAGTAAAATAGGAAAAAATACAAGTACACCTACAGTGCACAATGTAGGAAAATCCATTTATTTTTCCTCCAAAATTTTGGAGAAAATCATTTTTCTTGGGGTTCAAACTCCTTCCCTTTCCTATATCTTCAATAACTCTCGTCTGATTTGGGTTGGCTAACTGTCGTTCGTGCCTGACACTGTCCATACGTGTCATTTGTCGTTATTCTGAGAACGATCTAGTGGAGGGATCATTTTTTTCATTTATGTTTATGGTGAAATTCACCTGTATGTGAATTCATTCATATGTAAAGTGCCGATTACATGAGCAACAAAAGTTGCGCAACTCCAAAAAAATTGCACTAAAAAAGTTGTACACAACACGAAGCAATTAAGGAATTAATTGCACTGTGTTGCACCAAAAAGTTGAGCAATAGAAATTGCTCAATTTTTTCGTTTACACGGGCGACAACAGTTCGCGCCATGGACGGTGAAGAGGTGGTCGTCGCTGCTGCTGTGGTCGTCGTCGCTGCTGCTGCCAACCAAAGGAAAAAGAGGGGAATTTGGCAGCGCCAGTTTCTGAGCCAGAGAGAATGTGGGTTGGCTCTCACCTCTGAAATTCTTTCACGTCAATATTTGCTCATAAGGTCATGCTGCACAAATAAACTCCTATCTTTGCTACGTTAAAATTCTCTCATGGGGCAATGCTGCACCCCACCAGTGCAGTTTCACGTCAATATTTGCTCATAAGGCCATGCTGCACATATAAACTCCTATCTTTCCTACGTTAAAATTCAGTGCAGTGCAGTTTCACGTCAATATTTGCTCATAAGGCCATGCTTCACACATAAACTCCTATCTTTCCTATGTTAAAATTCTCTCATGAGGCACTGCTGCACCCCATCAGTGCAGTTTCACGTCAGTATTCGCTCATAAGGCCATGCTGCACCCCATCAGTGCAGTTTCACGTCAATATTTGCTCATAAGGCCATGCTGCACAAAGAAACTCCCATGTTTCCTACGTTAAAATTCTTTCATGAGGCACTGCTGCACCCCAGCAGTTCAGTTTTCACGTCAATATTTGCTGATAAGGCCATGCTGCACAAATAAACTCCTATCTTTCCTACGTTAAAAATTCTCTCATGAGGCAATGCTGCACCCCATCAGTGCAGTTTCACGTCAATATTTGCTCATAAGGCCATAGGTACTGCTCAAATAAACTCTCAATGTGATTGGCTGTTTCGTTCCCTCTCCCGACCCAAGGCCGAAAAATTGCCGCAATAGTGCAATAATTTTCCAAACTCCTTGGACTTCATTTCAACACGATGCAACAGTTGCCGAGAGGGCTCGTGGGCCTGAAATGTTGTACAACTCCCGTCAATTAATTGTGTGCAATCTTCGGCAATTTTTTCGAGGAGAGAATATTGTCCAACTTTTTTGAAATAGTTGTGCAATACTTATTTCTGCAATTATTGCCGGAAAAACTCACTCGTGTGTAAACGGGCCTTAAGGCAGTAAAAAAATAATAGAATTCAATGATTGTCCAGTGAAGCTCAAAAATCCTCCAGAAATCCCCTCCCACACTTCATCACCCTAGGGCTCTGAGAGCCCTTAAAAATCCCCCACGTGGGGATAAATCCCCCGCGTTGGTAGCATTGTTACATACTCAGCCTCACCACCCTTTTGACCACAAGAAAAGGTACAACCTCTCTCCTCTGGTGTA
>CM061046.1:1813207-2061902 GCA_030762985.1 Adelphocoris suturalis
CAAGAAGCCCCTACAGTTGCCGCTGCTTTGGTAGAACAAGTCTTCAGTAGAATTGGTGTTCCCTTGGAAATACATACAGACCAGGGGCGAAATTTTGAATCAAAATTGGTTTCAGAAATCGGTGAACTCCTAGGATTTCATCGCACACGCACAACACCTTTACATCCCCAATCAGCTGGGCTAGTGGAACGGTTAAATCGTACGCTAACTAAACACCTGGCCATTTTCGTTAACCATAACCAGACAGATTGGGACAAAAAAGTACCGCTTTTCCTCATGGCATATCGTTCCACACCCCATCATACAACAGCATTTTCGCCAGCCCAGATCGTGTATGGTCATGACCTTCGGCTACCAGAAACACTGGTTAGGCCGCCTGTCAAACCTGTCGAAGTGGGTAGCACATATGCTCTGGACCTACGGACCAATCTGGAAACTGTTCGTAACTTCGCTCAGAATACAGCAAAACTGAAGATGCGAACTCAGAAGGAAGTACACGATCGTCGTGCATGTGTACCGCCATACAAGGAAGGTGACTGGGTGTGGGTATTTGATCCTAAAAGAAAACAAGGTCTCTGCCCCAAGCTACAGCCAACGTGGACGGGTCCGTGGGTAGTCCAAAAGAGACACAATGATGTGCTTTATGATGTCAAACTCGGAAAAAACGAAGAGACGACTTCATTCAAACCGATTGGCAAAAGCGGATGTCCGACCAAAAGAAGAAGAGGGGGATAATGTGGAGTAACCAACTCCACATGAACTGCAACATGTGATACTTCATTAGAATTGTTTGGTTGTTAGATTGAACCGGCCGCCTGTCAAAGAACTAGCCAGCTTTTCACCCATTCTCTGAACTGACCAAGAATTTGACTGGGCATCTATTTGCAAGTGCCCAACGTAATCTTCCCAAGCAGTGTCCCCTTCATATTTCATCAACGGTCCTTCTTGTTTGATTGCACAAACCTCTGGTATCTGTGAAGAAGACTGAGAGTTTAGTGTGCAAGTATTTTGGGGTACAAGTTGACTTCGTAGGTTTCTATTTTGGTTTTCCAACTCATGGATTCGCGTTTCGTACGCAGATTGCTTTTGTTGTAAATTTACAAGCTGCTGCTGAACAGACTGTAAAAGTGATTGCACGTCTCTCACAATGTGACCGTTTGGTTCCTGAGAGCAGGTAGGGCCTTCTAAAAGTTCTGTTTCGGGATGGATAGCCTCTTCATCCGCAGGTCGACTTCGTGTTGATACTGTTCTCCGCATCACGGATTCGTCTATCCGTCGTTTAGGCATAAATACGTTTTTTTTTTCTTTTTTTTTTTTTTTTTTGCTACCCTGGACGGGCCCCTAAATGTAAAAGATCAATAACCAAGTTGGAACAATAACACGTCTAATTTTCTCAAACTCAACACAACAACAGAGATTTTCAATCTAACAACCAAACAATTCTAATGAAGTATCACATGTTGCAGTTCATGTGGAGTTGGTTACTCCACATTATGAAGGAATCTGATTTATAACTTGGTAGAATTATCTGCACCAGTTTTCTTCATGCCGGTCAGTTTAAAAAAAATTTGAAGAGAATCGGTGCAGGCGTTCAAGCGTTATCACTTTGTATGTATCCTATTATTATAATAGATGTGTCATTCCAGACGATAACTCTCGATAGAATTGAGATAAAAACTTCGTTCTTTCGCCAAAAAATCAAGCATTTCAGAAGGATGAGTTCGTTGGACAACACTTTTTGAGCACATTAAATTGGTCAAATTTCAAAAAATGTTCTTAAAATATCACTAAAAAAGGCAAAAAACCGCTAAAAATTAACAAATTAATATTTTTTAGCAGAATGCTACTCGACAAAAATTAATCGAACATGAACTAGGACATTTAAAAATTTAAGCACAAAATTGTACTGAAAAATGTACTTAAATTTCATTAAAATGAGCTAAACATCGACACTTGAAAAAATTGTAAAAATCCACAAAATCGTTTGTTCATTGGAATATTACTGACAAAAAGTTAGTTTGCTATAAAATGTATAATAAAATTTTTATTTGTCCCCAAAATGCTCAAATTTCAACAGAATTTAACATAAATGTAATACGACCATTTACGAAAATTCGCTCATACGATCATGCTGCATGACTGGAACTTTTAGAATGCTCTCATTTTATCAAAACATCTCATGACCTCTTAGCCATTGTAGTGTCAAAGAATGCTGATTTATTACTCCAAGTTATAAACAAATATTGTTTTGTAACCATAATCGAATAATCTTGCGAAAAGAAGGCCCTACATGCTTGGTATAAAATTAAGTAGTAGGTACCTACTGGTAAGCAGACATATCCATGATCTTTTGTTTTTCCCATCAAGGGAGAAATTAAAATGCTTGAAAAATTTAATTAGTAATGGACCAATAGCCATAGAAAAATTTCCTACTGATTTCGGTTGCAAAGTGAAGTCGAAAATCAGTTAATCTTTTTCTCATGTTTGGGTTGTCCCCCCACCCCCTGGATCAATTCCAATAGGTTGTCTCTCCTAAATAAGAAGCCTTGCCTGTACCTAGCTTCTGAGGGACGTCCTAAAAATATATACAAATTATTTGTTTCTTCACTCGTCTCTTTGCTTTGCCCGTTTCGAATTGACTAAAATCGCAAATTTAATATTGTGTTTTTTTTTAAGGTTTAAGCCGCATCTCAACCAGAAGGGTCATTGCGACATTGAACAAGGTGTCCAAAGGGACACTGGAAGTGGCACGATTGTAAGGGGACCATCTTGCCATCCTTGACTACAATGAGCGCCATCATGGACTCCACTGGTGACTCGGAGGGGGAAAAAAAATTAGGGGTACAGTGATGACCACTGTTAGCCCCCAAAGTGGATCAAAAAAGTCCAGTCATGCAGCATGACCCCATGAGCGAATTTTTGAAGATCTGAATTTGGACAATGTTTCCTTTTTTAGTGATTTTTTAAGTAAGTTTTTTGAAATTTGACCAATTTAATGTGCTCAAAAAGTGTTGTCCAACGAACTCATCCTTTCTTTTGAAGCGAAAGAACGAAGTTTTTATCTCAATTCTACCGAGAGTTATCGTCTGGAATGACACATACTTATATATATATATATATATATATATATATATAAAATTCTCGTGTCACAGTTTTCGTTCCTCCGAAACGGCTTGACCGATTTTGATGCAATTTTTTGTGCTTATCCGGTATCTATGAGAATCGGCCAACATCTATTTTTCATCCCCCTAAATGTTAGGGGTAGTCCACCCCTAAATTTTTTTTTTTTGGTAATAAAATAAAAAAAGTAGTTTTATAAGATTAAATTTGTTTGTAAGAATTTCCAACAGAAAAAAACGTCTGCCAAGTTGGGTGGGCAGTATAACTTCCTCAGGCGAGCGAAGCGAGCAGCATCCCCTTCAGACTTTAAACCTACCCTTAGGGACCTACCGTTTGCGAGCGAAGCGAGCAACATCCCCTACATGTTTAAATTGTAATACAACGCATCTACACAGCCACACCTTGCGAGCGAAGCGAGCAACATTTCCTACATGCCACACTTTGCGAGCGAAGCGAGCAACATTCTCTACATATCACGGCTGGACGTGGAGGCGAGCGAAGCGAGCCGGAGCGGCCAGTATATGTATATATATATATATATATATATATATATATATATATATATATATATATATATATATATATAGTTTTGATGAAAGATGAAAACACTCGCGTGTAATATTAATTTGAGGTATCACAGAAGGTAGGAAAAGATAGGAAACACTTAAATAAACTTACAAAATTAAGAGAATATTTCGCTGTGTCAGCGTCGTCAGCTCTAGTGAAGAAGTCTTCTTCACTTCTTCACTAGAGCTGACGACGCTGACACAGTGAAATATTCTCTTAATTTTGTAAGTTTATTTAAGTGTTTCCTATCTTTTCCTACCTTCTGTGATACCTCAAATTAATATATATATATATATATATATATATACATATATATATATATATATATATATATATATATATATATATATATATTATATACATATAAAAAAGCGCTAAAATCCAGGTATCATTTCAGAATGCCTCACAACAGATTTCGATTAAGAAAATTTTCGAAAATTTTGATTTTAAAATTTTTCGAGCCATTGCAACAGCTTTATTTTCTAAGAAAATTCGCTAAAAGAAGTTGAAATGGATGGGAAAACACTATAGCCGAAAGATAAGCGTATCGATCTTCTGAAGGGCCAAATATCATCCTGAGACGGATTGGGGAGTGAGGCTTATTCTCGCAGAAGAGCCGCCAGACAATAAAGAAAGCGATATTCAACGAAGAGGCTAATTTGAGAATGCGAGCCCCACCATTCCCGCGCCTCAGCCGAGCACGAACGTTATAACGAACGATAAAACGAAGCGCCGGCGACACTCGCGAACTGTTCGCGAAAGCTCGGCGGAAACGCGATGCGGCGCAGCGAACGACCGGCGGGCGACTGATCCGGGCGGCGGGGTTGGGCAGATGAACTCGACGACGCATCTCATCTCTCAGCTGCCCTGGGAAACAATGGGGGCGACGAGGCGAGGACGTGCCTGGTTGAGGATTTCAGGCACGTTGCAGTTGTGACGAGACGGAAGCGAAAATGGCAAAACGTTCGTTACCTTTGCTAACAAATGCCAGTCGTTTTCATGAATTTTAAAAATATCATCTATAGGAAAGCGAAACAAAACTGACTCTGAGATCAAATTAAGTGTTCAAAGTATATGAAGTCTGGTTTATGGTAGAGGAGGGGGCAGGGGGGTTGAAAAAATGTATAAAAAAAGGCCAGTCATGCAGCATGACCCCATGAGCGAATTTTTGAAGAAATCTCCGACATTTTAGTCGCTATTGATCGTGTAGAGAAATTTTAGTTTATGATTTTGATAGACAAACATGGAATCAAATTATTAAAAATAATTAGGAGGTACTCATACTTTATTATTATTAAACTAATCTTGTAGATTTAAAGACAAATGTAGGTAAATATTCATAGATTTCGATGTCCAATGTGGTCAGTATTGAAAACAGTATCCTATCATAACATCATCAAATCTTGACATAAAATAAAATAACATACCGACGTCATATGAAAGAAACGTATTCCCACAGCCAATCGATGATGAGCCTTTATATTACGAGTGATATAAATAGTCAGTTGCATTCGAATCTACAGATGCGTGCTAGTACGTACATAAATAGAACTTCTTCATAATTTCATGGCTGATATTTTCTAAGCCACAGTCAGTATTAAAGGTACATCAAGTCCTAAAACAGTTGAGCGTAAAACATTAAAGAGAGCGACCGAGAGAATCGAAGGACGGAATATTTCACAGAGTAAACTCATCAGTTGTGATTACATTTTTTTTTTTTTTTCTTTTTTTTAAACAAGCACCTACTACCTACGTTTTAAACAGCATGGTTCTAGGATTGGTTATACAGGGATACTTCCATAAGAGTAGTTCAATCTGAATTTGGAAAATGTTTCATGCAAATATTACCGATTTTTACAACTAGCGAACGGCATTATTTCGATTTTTGACTGATTTTTCAACTTTGAAATTTTTGAAAACTTGATACATATTCTTATAGGAAATTTTACGCTGATTCCGAATATACCACATGTTAGTATGCTGAAAAAATTATTTCGCACAAAAAATCGCAAAAACGGGCTATTTTGAAATTTTCCACTACATTTTTGAAAATTTCGACCCGAAGATGTAATCCGATCATGCTGGCCAACGAACTTGAACTTTCGTTTTGTGTCCTTAACATTTTAAAATTTGTTTGAAGTTTCTAGCACAATTCTACGGACAGTTATCGTCTGGAATGACACATACATACATATATACATATATACATACATACATACATACATACATAAAAAAATGCGTTAAACTTCAGAATATGATTCAGAATAGCCTGAAACGGATTTCTGCATAAATTTTTTTCAAAAATTCACATTCTACAAATTTAGAGGCGATAGCAATAGCTTAATTTTCTTCAAAAATTCGCTAAAATGTATTAAAAAAAAAGTCCAGTCATGCAGCATGACCCCATGAGCGAATTTTTGAAGAAATCTTCGACATTTTAGTCGCTATTGATCGTGTAGAGAAATTTTAGTTTATGATTTTGATAGACAAACATGGAATCAAATTATTAAAAATAATTAGGAGGTACTCATACTTTATTATTATTAAACTAATCTTGTAGATTTAAAGACAAATGTAGGTAAATATTCATAGATTTCGATGTCCAATGTGGTCAGTATTGAAAGCAGTTGAAATCTTAACAGTATCCTATCATAACATCATCAAATCTTGACATAAAATAAAATAACATACCGACGTCATATGAAAGAAACGTATTTCCACAGCCAATCGATGATGAGGCTTTATATTACGAGTGGTATAAAGTCAGTGGCATTCGAATCTAGTATCCTACAGATGCGTGCTAGTACGTACATAAATAGAACTTCTTCATAATTTCACAGAGTAAACTCATCAGTTGTGATTACATTTTTTTTTTTTTTTAACAAGCACCTACTACCTACGTTTTAAACAGCATGGTTCTAGGATTGGTTATACAGGGATACTTCCATAAGAGTAGTTCAATCTGAATTTGGACAATTTTCATGCAAATATTACCGATTTTGGTTTATTATTTCCAATAATAAGCCTATGTGATCGTGTAGCAAAAAATTTTTATAACCCCCCCTCAAACTTTGTCACTTTACGTTTCAAGGTGCGTAGAATCCAAATTTGAAATGTCCGTCCGCCGTTCGCCGTCCGGGCCATAGAAGGCCTAAGAATTGACTTAAAAAACCTGTTCTTTCGCACATAGACTCCATTTGGGGTCTAGTTGGTCCTAACGTTTAACCATCCCGATCGCTTTACTTGCATAGATGCTATGGGCCAAAAACGGGCAAAAAGTGTCTTTTTGAGGCTTTGAGTGTTAGACGCACGCCTGGCACGCTTGGCAGGGGGTCACGGTGGGTGGTGAGGGGGGTGAGCGGGGGCTGGAGTGAGAGGAGGCGCCGCGGCACCATGAGGTGGGTACAGCGTTCCTTCGAGGCATGAATATATATTTTTTTCTAGGTCATATTTGTGTGTTAATACCAATGCTTTTCCTACGCATATTAATAACATGTCCCCTCGACTTTTCGTACGTACTTAGATAATGATATTATTAAGGCAATAACTATTTGAATAGATAGGAGCTCAAATCGAGAAATATAAACATGCGTATATAATTATAGAAGTATAGGTTGTGGCAACTCGAAATAGGACACGCCGAGGAGTCTGGACGGGCCTTATGACGTACGCTAGCCAACTAAAACTATAATCATACTCAATTGAAAAAATAATAAACCTTTGTGAAATAATTTGCAGCGTTTTTCATTAATAAATGAAATTATATCATTTATCGTTTCGTTCTCTTACTGAGGAAATCTTCAGATCTTGCTTTCTTGACATAGAGTTGACTTGGTGAGCCACTGTTTTATTTGACAAATCCGTTATATTCGGATGTTTATAAATTATTTCCGGGACATACCAAGATCTGAAGATGTCCTCAGTACGAGGACGAAACGTTATCAAATAAAACAATAAATGAAATAATTTCATTTATTTTCCCTGGGCCGCATCCCGACTAATTCCAACAAAACAACGGTTTACTTATAGAAATGTTGAAAATAACTGTGTAGAGAAGCCACTACAATGAGTTGTTGTTTACAGTCGACTGTTGTCAAGAGGATGATAATGTTTCCTATGGAGTGGAGTAAATGATGCTATTGCTTTACGTTAAGAATATTGTAACCGGCTTATTAAAATTGTTTTTAGTCCAATCAACTTAGTTTAGGAATGTAGCCAGGTACGTAAGAAAGGGGAAATTGGAAGCTTGAGATGTGAACATTTATCACGTAAATGAAGCGCTTTCCAACGAGTGGCGATGAAAACTACGGAAGTTCCATTCCCCTAGCAACGGATTGGTTGTACGTGAACATCATTAGAAATTGTGACATATTTTTTGCGTCACGAAAATTTTTGGTTGACCCCAGAGCAAAGACATATCCATGTCAATATTCCCGAATTAGTGGGAAGAAAGCATGCTCCATGTTTTATCATTTCAGCCGAAGGCCCTAAGCGGAAAGCAACCGGGGGTATATTTAAAATTATTTTTAAAGAAATTATATTTTAAAGAAAATTATATTTAAAATTACTAAGGTTAATTGAAAATAATAAACCAAAAATAATTATTGGTTTACCAGTTAATTCTTAAAGAGTACACTGAGAGCACTGAGTCCCACTCAAATTATATTGTCACAATTATCAAACCTGTCAAAAAACTCATTTATTCGTGATGTAATTAGCTTTTCAAGTAGGCACATAATATCTACTCTAATGATTGAGATAACCCCTTAATAAGGACGGCTAATAATAAACTTGTTAACACAAGAGCTGACCAAGTAGAGTAGGTATTCTTAAAATTCTGAAACTCATGGCTTCGGTAAATATTGAAACCAGTAACTGTAGACAAAATATGGAGGCATAAGGTAGTGGTGTGGACAGACAACAGTTGTTGTAATATCGATGAATCACGAAAATGTAAATAGAAAGACACGCAGAAAAGTATTGCATAAAGAAATTTAAACGTAGGTTTGAGAATAACATTCCTGCCTAAAAATACTTTTAGAAAACAAAACCTATCAAATTTCTTAATGCAAAATCTATTCCATGGCCAGATTACTTTTGAACGTATTCGGTTTATTAGAAAAGAACGCTTTCTTTGATATACGATGAGGAAAACATGTTTGAGAGTCTTCGAATTAAAATGTAGAATTCGAACAATTATTTTTGCTGAACTCAGTTGGATTGGTGGAACACTCGCACAGGACAACATAAAAGCCGTTTGGTAAAACTGTCTATTGGTTTATTTTTAGATGCCTGTTTTGATGCTCATGTCGTTGGTGATATGAAAAAAGGGCGAATTCCACGTTTTGGTCGCCCAAGACCAAGTTTGGTTCACCTTGAAAATACAATCGCGAGGACTTTGCCGAAACATGATCTTTGGTGAAAAAAAGTCATTTTCCGAAAAACGTGGAATTCGCCCGATTTTCATATCACCAACGATGTGTTCGCATTGGCACGCGGAGAAATTTCACATGACGATCAATTTTGAGTTATTACGCAATTCCTTAAGTCATCCCGTACACCCTTCTAGGAGCTGCATCTCTCTTGCATATTTATTTATTTTCACGGGCGATGCCCAATTTACAAGAAATTACTAAGATTTAACAATATGCAACAGTTCAAATTATTTCAAAAAACTGCCCAATAACAAGATAAAATATAGATAATTTAACAGGATAAAGGCACGATGGTAACAATCACATCACTTACAATTAAAAGCTACACAATGACAATAAATGAGGGCTAATGTAGACAAACGAAAATATATTAAGATGCTACTTAAGAAGTATGGTTAAATTAGGGAACTTATAAATTCTTGATTGCGTCGCGGCGAAAAGAGGAGAGGCAGGAGTAGAAAACGTCCACATCCACTCTATTCAACCCTCTCTGCATCCGCAGCAGTGGGGCATGGTACAAATAGTTTGTCGCCGCTGAACGAGGGTAGAAAGTACGGCACTCCCGGGCGTGATAGGAAGGAACCGCAAAGCTGAGAACCGCAAGTAACTCTGGAGCGTCGAACATATTATTTACCAGCTTATACAAAAAAATCGCATCCAAGAGTCTCCTCCTATCCTCAAGCGTAGACAGTCTGCACTTGCCCAGAGTAGCCGCTGCATCAAACTCCGACCATGGGACACCAGATTTAAAAGCATAAAAATGCAGAAATCGGCGCTGAACCTTTTCGATGGCCTGCTTCCCGTTGGTGTAATATGGGGACCATACTGATGAACAATACTCAAGGCTCGGACGCACCAAGGAATTGAACAGAATGAGCAAGACACCAGTGTCCGTAAATTCACGAGAGGCCCGCCTGACGAATCCAAGGGTCTTCATTGCCCCGCAAACAATGCGTTCGATATGATAGTTGAAGGTTAACTGGGAGCCAAAATTGACTCCAAGGTCGCAAATTGTTTGGGGCCGAGGCAAAACTTGACCCTCAAGGGAGTAACCAAACTGGATCGGAGTTCGGCAACGGGTGAAAGTCATGGCCCGGCACTTTCCGATGTTTAAGTAAAGGTTGTTCGCGGAGCACCAAGTCTCGAGCAAAGCCAGGGATCCCTGCAAGGCAACACAGTCGTCCATGTTCCTGATGACTGAGTAGATCTTAAGATCATCTGCATAAAGGAGGCACTGCACACTATCCCCAAGCAGAGCGGGAATAGCATCCACAAATACCAGGAACAGCAATGGTCCCAGATGGGAGCCCTGCGGCACTCCAGACACTGCTCCAAAAGGAACCGAAGAAGTACCACGCACAGCTGATATCTAACTATATCTATCAATTCTAAATGCAGCCTCATTGCTGGTGCAGGACTGCAGTGCTAGCTGAGAGAATTTTTGTTCGCGAAAATAGAGGCACGGTTTCCAACAACATTTCTTTCTTGGTCAATTACAAAAGTTCATTATTGAAAATAATAAACGAAAATGTTTAAGAGGAACTTTCGTTCAGTAATGAGCTCTACATTCGAACCCTGAAGTTTGTACAAATTGATGTTTTTCTTGCATACCTACCTACTCGTATGTACTTCAATCTATTCTAAATACAGCTTCTCTACGTTTGGCTATAAGTTGTGAGTGACTCTCGGCTAAAACCTCCTCCTAGAGTTCACTCGTCCTGACGACAGACCTGTAGAATCATTGTGGTATTGTGTCCTAATTACGGTACCTAGCTCAGGTATAAGTAGCTAGGTCGCCTGCACCGAGATAGAATGTGGTGAGCACACATTTCGGGTTGAGAGATTTCTCACATTTCCGCACAACCGTAACAGCGGCAGTGATGGGGTAGTTTTGTCGTTTTCGGGAGCTACCTACAAACGAATGAAAAAATCACGGGCTAAATTCACTTTCAATCACCCGAAAAAGTGAAAGTTGAAATATGATTGGAACTACTTGACAATTTTACTTTACTTCAATGGATATAAGTATTCGAAATTAGCGCAAAATTTCCATTCCAGATTTTGATGCATCAAAATTCTTGGATCAGCTAGAATCGCATTTGGTCCCACTATGCGGTGAACAAATAATATTCAATTATGTTTATACTAACGTATTCGAATAAAGTATGTTTTTGGCAGCGTAATTTGCTTACTGCGCAAATTCTGTTACCAAATAAATCTGTATAGATTAATTTATTAATTGCATTGATTTTTGTTTTCTCTTGGATTACTTATTACCTGTTGCATGAATTAATTACCTACAAACCAAATTATTGTATATAAAAACGCAAGTTAGTGAAAAAAGTTGTCTATTTCCACGAAAAAATAAAGAGTTACAATGTTAAATCGATTTCAACGGTTAGGCTATCATCAGTAACAAACAATAACTGGACACATATTACAAAGGACACAGCTTATACAGTCAAAGATGTAGGGTGATTGAATCCCATTGGTCGAGAGAAAGGAAAGTGGGCAGGAGGTACAACCAATTAAATGCAAGCAAAGTGAAGGGGGAATATAGATAATCAGATGAAGTGTTAGGAGGAAAAATATTACTCAATATGATTTCAACAATGTGAAAGGATAATTCCAAGCTTTACCGAAATGGACATCAGTGTTGAAATATATAGAGGGATATCCTCATTCAAACATTTACCAGAACTGTCACTTTTGATAATCTCTAATTTTTCATGTACATTCAACATACCGCCCTTTGGACGAAAATGAAGAAATTCGACAAGCTGTCTATCTGTCAAATCAAAATTGTAAGTATGATTGGATTCCTTAAGATGATTTGCTAAATGTAGACCTACCCTTATTTTCCCTGAAATCCTCCTGGTGCTCTTCTATTCTTTCCCTGAATTCCCTACCAGTTTGACCGCAATATTCGTAGCCACAAGAACATTTTTAGCGAATTTTCTTAGAAAATAAAGCTATTGCAACGGCTCCAAAAATTTTCTCCATCGAAATCTGTTTTGAGGCATTCTGAAATGATTCCTGGATTTTAACGCTTTTATATATATATATATCTCTATTATTTATAAGAATGAAACTCCGTCTGTCTGTTTGTCTGTCTGTCTGTCGTGTCTATGCACGGCCAAACGGCTGAGTGGGCCGGATCTACGAGTGGGGGGATCTTCTTGAGATTTTCCAAAAGTGGGAGCGAGCGAATTTAAAATTGTTTAATCCCACCCGAACCATGGGCCGTAGGGCGGGAGGGGGGTCGAAGTAAGAATTAATGTGCGCTTTTTGGACTTCCCCGCTTCCCCTACCCCTCTAAACGGCCGTTGACAATTCCGGAAAAATACGGGTTTCGTAGGTTTTTGAACGAGGAAGACGACGGCGCGATCGGATCGCGAAAAAAGTATCGGGAAATGCGTTAAAAAAATGCGAGAATACGGACCCGTTTTCTCGAAAAGTCCGCCGAAAAACTTGGTTTTTTCCGATTAAAATATACCCCATAAAGGTACGTTTTTCGGAACGGTTTTCGCGGGCGAAATACAGCTTTGGGTCCGCCGAATCTGAATCCGAAATCGGATATCGAAAAAAGTGACGGGCAGTCGGTCAAATCGCGAGCGGAAGCGAGAAGAAGCGTTTAACATCAGAAATTAATTTTGCCGTGTTCGCGAGAAGGCTCTACGAAGTCAGGGGTTCGATGAGGCGGGGCTTGCACCTGACGAAAACGGGTTGCGAGCAGGTACACGCACTTACGTCTTGAAGGGTATACAGGTATACCTTGCGAGCGAAGCGAGAGCCATGTCAACAGAATAAATTCGGATTTTTTCCTACAAATATACAGCAATACCTTGCGAGCGAAGCGAGCAACATCCCCGAATAAACTTTTTGTGGTTCCACGTAGTTTCATAAGATTTAATTTGTTTGTAAGAATTTCCAACAGAAAAAAACGTCTGCCAAGTTGGGTGGGCAGTATAACTTCCTCAAGCGAGCGAAGCGAGCAGCATCCCTTACAGAAGTTAAACCTACCCTTAGGGATCTCCCTACATGCCACACTTTGCGAGCGAAGCGAGCAATATTCCCTACATGCCACACTTTGCGAGCGAAGCGAGCAATTGAATGGGGGGTCCGGGGGGCTTGCCCCCCGGCTGGACGTGGAGGCGAGCGTAGCGAGCCGGAGCGGCTAGTATATGTATATATGTATGTGTCATTCCAGACGATAACTGTCGATAGAATTGAGATAAAAACTTCGTTCTTTCGCCAAAAAATCAAGCATTTCAAAAGAAAGGATGACTTTTTGAGTACATTAAATTGGTCAAATTTCAAAAAATGTACTTGAAAAATCACTAAAAAAAGACAAAAAACCGCTAAAAATTAACAAATTTCTAGTTTTTAGCAGAATGCTACTCGAAAAAAATTAATCGAACATGAACTAGGACATTTAAAAATTTAAGCACAAAATTGTACTGAAAAATGTAGTTAAATTTCATTCAAATAAACTAAAAATCGATAGGAACTCTTGAAAAAATTGTAAAAATCCACAAAATCGTCTGTTCATTGGAATATTACTGACAAAAAGTTTCAACAGAATTTAACATAAATGTAATACGGTCATTTATGAAAATTCGCTCAAACGATCATGCAGCATGACTGGAACTTTTTAGTTTATAAACCCCACTTTTATCCTGAACATTAACTTTGTCTTTAACGGAACCTAGTAATGCTCTAAGACTATGTCTAGTTTTAAAACCCACTTTGTAACCCCTCGATGATAGAATTTTGTCGATTTTTTCAGAAATTTTCTCATAATAAGGTACACTTATCCATTGCTTTTCTTCTAAAGTTACATCTTCCCGAGCCAGATTGGAAACTTTTCCCCTACTCCTTTTCCTATGGACCTTATCCCATATGGTATCAACGAGATCTCCTCCATATCCGTTACCGGCCGCTATGCTTTTGATAGTGGATTTTTCTTTTGATAAATTTTGTTCACTCATTGGAATAGATTGTGCTTGGTTGATCATACTATGGAAGGCTGCATGCTTATGTACTAAAGGGTGATTTGAAGTACTATGGATCGTTATATCGCTATATGTATCTTTTCTATAAATTGAAAAACCATGCTTCTCGTTTACCAAAGAGATGCATAGATCAAGAAAATTTAGTTTATTCCCGCCGAATTTGATAAAGGGATCTAATTTATTGATTTTGTTAATGAGAAGAATTTAGTTGTCTTTCTATATTCTTCCATAGAATGATGATATTTATCATCGACATGTCTATACCAATAGAGAAGATTATTTGTGTTACAAGTTGTAAATATTTGTTGCTCAAGATAATCCATGTATATATCTGCAAGCAGAGGAGATAACGGAGAACCCATAGCAACCCCTGGCTGTGTATAACATTGCCCCTCAAATAAAAAGTAATTTTGATTTTTCTGCTTAGCTATAATCTCCCTTCACTTTGCTTGCACCTAATTGGTCGTACCTCCTGTTCCTTTCCTTTCTCTCTACCAATGGGATTCTATCTCCCTTCACCTGTGACCTTTCTAATGTGTTCAGCTATTGTTTGTTACTGATGATGGCCTAACCGTCGAAATCAATTTAACATTGTAACTCTTTATTTTTTCGTGGAAATAGACATCGTTTTGGACTAACTTCCGTTTTGAAATAATTTTCCACAACTTCGACGCGAGTGAACTAGTTTGTGTGGTTTGTATATTATATTCCTTAGTTCTTCTTTTCCTATTTTTCAGAGAACTGTGTATGTGAAGTAGCCACGGAACCTAGCTAATTGCCAGGCTTTTGAATAATTCATCGAGTTCGAGGTTTTTAAGCGGTGTGTACTTACAGGTAGGTGTCTTCTGGTATTTATAGAACGAAAATCGAACGTTATTACTCATTTACACCGTAAAAATATGATTTGAAAATCATGAGACGAGTTCAGTAACCGAGATGTACCACTTGACGTTGGGTGCACAACATGTCCCGCTGTGCACGCCCCTACCGAGCTGAATCGTAACTACGTTTCCCCATAGTCTTATCGCCCGAATATGTTCTCATTTTGACATTATATGTCTTTACTATGGCACATAAACGAAAAAAGCGTTACGGGCGGTTTTCTGACGATTTCCGCTTACAACCGAGTCGTTGCGTTGCTAGGGAAATGGTACTTCGTCGTTTTTCATCCCACAAAATTCGTTGACCACTCGTTCGAAAGCTCTCGATTTATCCAACCATAATATTATGTTAACTACTGCGAAGTGCGTGGCGAACAAGCTGAGTTATGAGCATGGTTATATGAATAATTGTTTACACACAGGTGATCATTCTCAATAATTGATATTGTGAACATGATTGCAACCGCTTGTTAATTTCTGATGATTTCATTTAGTTGGAGTTTCGATGATTTGATTCATAGCAGGTGATCCGAATATTGCGAGAACGGTTTGATTTGTGAAGCGGTGGTTAAATCATTTAAATAGACGAGTCTGCAACACATACGAATCTGCAACTTAAGGCATAAAATGTCCCAATGTGTTGCAGACTCGTATGCAAGCGTTACTGATATTTTTTTCTATGAAATCCTGGGTTTACGTGGAAAATTACCCCTAAGAAAATACGAATTTGGTCTGGTTTCCAAGTATTTTTTACGCTGAATCGGACACTAGCAGATCTCCCTAACTCCGTTGTAACCGAATTTTACACTTTAATTCACAAGTTTTATTTAATCTATGTCTGCAGCTAAAATATACATTATTTGGACAAATAGATCAGAATGATGTGTATAGTTTGGTGGTCTGGATGCTCACAAGCTCTCATCTCAAAAATACATAACATCAAGTAGTCAATCCCTTAGTAAAATACATATTAGTTAGACGAATAGATAAAATGACGTATAAACTACGATTTAAAAAAGTTATAATAAGTAATGGCGTTTAAAAATATGTTTCGGAGGTAGAATTCGAATGCAGAAAAAAACTTAGTTTCAAGCTTGCGACCGAACTCGGGTCCTTCAATCTATATCAGATACGCTATCCGCTACACCACGTAGGACTTCTACAACCAATGAATAAGGGAGCCAATTCCCATCGCTAGTTAACGGTAGTTCAAATTCAGATCGGCAGGGGCGCGCACAGCGGGACATGTTATGCACCTAGTGTCTGTTGGATGTACCTGGGAGGCTCTATTGGTGTTAGTAGAACCCTTAACCCTTTATTGAGCGACTTTTTTTCAATTCTGATGAGAAAAATTTCCTTAATATCCCCCTCCATGTCTTCAATTTTTGATAAAGGGGGGGGGGTTCAAAATGTTTTTCTTGGTCGATTACTAAGGTCCTTTATTGAAAATAACGAACATAAAGAAAATCCAGTTGATCTGACTTCCCCCAAATCATTTCCAGCGCCCCTAAGAGGCTGTGAACGAATTTCTGGGCTCTGGTAGTCTGCCGAACTTTGGTCTCATGAGAAATAATTTGTGACGGATTTTCGTAACGCAATTTTTCGCGTCACTTTTCATAATTTAGACCTCGCTTATCGGAATCTGTCTACTACAATAACAATTTATTGTCCAAGAACTCAAGTACTTATAGAAAAATACACGTTGTGAACCCCCCGTTGAAAGAAGCATACATATCCAAATATCTGTTATCCATACCAATGGGGCTCCGAACACGAGAAGCTCTTGATAGAGCGCAGCACGTCAACAACGACCTTACCGATTCGCTACTCTTTTGTTGCCTATAAGGGCAGTCGTGACGGACAGAAGTTGTTTTTCTTGTTTTGTCTTTTTATTGTTTGTTCGTGTGGTTCTTTATTATAATAATTCATTTATTATTAATATAGTTTTCATTTTTGAAAAGAATTTATGAGGTTGGTTGTGCGGGGAAAGAATTGTAGAGCGAAAAGGGGCGACGCAAGGTACCGACAAGGGTAAAATCGTCAACGACCATTTCCTGTAGGGCACTGCCCCCCTAGCGCTCCTAGCGGTGGACCGTGTTAGTTCGGAGCCCCATTATGCGATTTTTTTCAATTTTTATGAAAAAACTCTCCTTAACAATTTTTGACGTGCTGATTACGGGAAAAATAAAGAAAAAATTCTAAATCAACGTTTTCATCCCTAAATTGAACAACTTAACTTTGTTCCATTTATGATAAAAGAGGATTTTCAAGACTCCTATTTTGAGTGAGATTTTTCTATTTTCCCCCTCTCTGTCTTCAATTTCTGATAAATGGAGTGGGAGGGGGGGTTACCAAATTATTTCTCTTGGTCTATTACTAAGGTTCTTTATAGAAAATAATAAACCAAAAGAAATCCAGTTCCGACTTCCTCCAATCACTTCCAGCGCTCCCCACGAGGCTGTGTAACGAATTTCTATGCTCTGGTAGTCTGCCGAACTTTGATATCATGAGAAATAATACTTTATTCCGGATTTTCGTAACGCTCAATTCGTGACGGATTTGCATACTTTGAACCTCGCTTATCGGATTCTGTCTACTACAAAAACAATTGTCTATGGGGAACCCCCCCCCCCCCCCCCCTCATAATTTAAAAGGAGTATGACGTTTCCGAAAATCTGTTACCCATACCAATTCAAATATTGACTTTTCACCTATTGCAATCCTTTTTGAGAAAATTCATAGATATATTGGTTTAATATCTTATAGGTATGTAAAAATCCAAGTTTGTATGTCCAAGCCTCTATAGATGGCCAAACTGCTGAACGGGTTTTGATAGGGATTGCTCCATTATGATCAGTAAGTTCCAGAAAAGGTCAATATTAGTCTAGAGCCCTCAAGGTCAGCTGAGTAAGATTTGGAGCTAATATTTTTGCTATTCAACATATGAAGCTGAAATTTGGAATGGAGGCCAACTTGCGACGTGTAGAGACGAATCATAAAGTCCAGAGCACACCATGTCAGCTGATTAAGTTCTGGTGGCAATTTCTTTGCTAATCAACCGATGACGCTGAAATTTGGAAAGGAGAACCCTTGGGGCGCCCAGAAACATATCATGAAGTCTGAGCTCCCCAGATCAGCTGAGTAAGATTGGAGCTAAGTTCTTTGCTATTCAACTTATGAAGCTGAAATTTGAAATTGAGGCCTCTTGTGACATTTAGAAATGAATCGCAAAGGCTGATGCTCCCTAGATTAGCAGGGTAAGCTTCAGAATTATTTTTACTATTCAATATATGCATCTGACATCTGAAATGGAGGCCCCCTGGGACGTATAAAAACGAATCATGAAGTCTAGAGCCCCGAAATTCGGGTGAGTGAGATCCGGAGCTAATTTCTTGGTTATTCCACCTACGAAGCTAACATTTGAATAAAATGACCCAGTAACAATTACCCGTAGATGTGGGGCTGTGCAACGCACGGACAACCGGCTAGTTTTCAATAAAGATCTTTTGTGATCGACCAGGTGACTACTGTACTACAGGCATTCCTAACTAGTTTGACTCTTTAAAAGTTCAAAATCAGTTATAAATTAATCAATAACTTTTGTTTTACGGTAAAATTCACATAATAGAACGACTGGGATGTTATTGGTAATAATGTGTGTCTTCAAAGAAGACAAGCCGGTAGGTACTCTGGTAAGGGGGATATAACACCTAAGATATCTCCTATCGTTAAACTCATAAAAGTTGCTCAACCTCCGTACCTATTCTTGGGGAAAATACAAAAGCGTTTTGAGATGGAGAGAGAGAGAGAGAGAGAGAGAGAGAGAGAGAGAGAGAGAGAGAGAGAGAGAGAGAGAGAGAGAGAGAGAGAGAGAGAGAGAGAGAGAGAGAGAGAGAGAGTGAAATTAAGTTTATTATCCATAAAATAGAACATTTAAAAATTTATGTACAACAATTTGCTGAAAATATACTGTCTAGTGTGTGAGCTGGATTTTTATTATTATACGTAGGTATCATATTATGTTACATTGCTCTGAAATATCAGCACTTTGAATGTAAAGGAATTGTTCATGCCAGTCTTACGACCGAAAAACTCGTTCTAAATAATGTTCTGAGATTTAAAAAATATTTTGGACATCTAGCCTGTATTGAAGTTTTTTCTTCAATTTTCAAGCAAATATTATTGAAATTCAAATACATTGCTCTGCACAATTGTGTACATAATTTTTTCGATGTTTCATTTCATTGTTAATATACTTCTTTGACTAAAATTATGCCAAAAAATAATATTTAACGGTTTTTAGCAGTTTTTTGTCATTTTTGATGATTTTTTTGCAAGTAAAAGTAAAACTGACTATACCGTTGAAAAGAGTGTTAGATGAAGTAGTTTTTATGAGATTTGCCAGTTTCCAGGATTTTTTTTTTTTAAGTTGTAAAGTTTTAAAGATTTTCAATAATTTTATTTTTTCAAAATTGTCTAAGTTTGAGCTGATTTAAAAGCCTTCGAATGACACTTTTAAGAACCCAAGTACACTATTCTCATAGGAAATTCAATGCTGATTTCGAAAATGATGTCAAAAGTTGAAATTAAATGAGGCAAAGTGGACAAATTTGAGTTTAAAAGGAAAAAACGCTGCAAATTATTTCACAAAGGTTTATTATTTTTTCAATTGAGTATGATCATAGTTTTAGTTGGCTAGCGTACGTCATAAGGCCCGTCCAGACTCCTCGGCGTGTCCTATTTCGAGTTGCCACAACCAATACTTCTATAATTATATACGCATGTTTATATTTCTCGATTTGAGCTCCTATCTATTCAAATAGTTATTGCCTTAATAATATCATTATCTAAGTACGTACGAAAAGTCGAGAGGATATGTTATTAAATATGCGTAGGAAAAGCTTTGGTATTAACACACAAATATGACCTTGAAAAAAACATACATTCATGCCTCGAAGGAACGCAGGCGCCGTACCCACCACAAGCCGCGGCGCCGGCGCCTCCTCTCACACCACCCCCCCGCTCACCCCCCTCACCACAAACCGTGACCCCCTGCCAAGCGTGCCAGGCGTGCGCGCGTAGAAAAAGACACTTTTTCGCCCGTTTTTGGGCCATAGCATCTATGCGAGTAAAGCGATCGGGATGGTTAAAGGCCTTTTATGGCCCAGACGGCGAACGGCGGACGGACATTTCAAATTTGGATTCTACGCTCCTTGAAACGTAAAGTGACAAAGTTTGAGGGGGGGTTATAAAAATTTTTTGCTACACGATCACATAGGCTTATTATTGGAAGTAATAAACCAAAACACGATTTTGCTGAAAAAACATTTAAAAACTCATATCTCCAGGACGGATTGAGATAAAAATATGCGGTTGGCGGCATTTGACTACATTTCTGATGCAGTTTCTGAGGCAATTTCGCCACTTATCCGGATCCAAATGTTATAACCCAGGAATCGTATCAGAATGCCTCAAAACGGATTTTGACGAGGAAGTTTTGAAAAATTTTGATTTTGAAATTTTTTGAGCCATTGCAATAGCTTCATTTACCACGAAAATTCGCTAGAACACAAATTCATTATGTAAAAGGACGACTTCAATTTGGAAAAGCTATAGTATGTTAATTATGTTTTCGTAATAGGTATGGTTACGAGAATTCTCTCATACTCATGCTGCAAGACTGGAACTTTCAAGTTCGATTACATTTATCATTAAAGGTGGTGAACCAAAATTCAGATATCGTCCTAAAATAATTAGGATCGCAGCTCGAAACTTTGGTTTTGCAAATTTTGGAGATATTGCAAGTTAGCTGAACTTTCTCATAAGGGAGGTAGGGAGGGAAAGAGAGAGAGATAGTTTATTTTGCCATCACACAGAAGTGCATAACAATAGTCATAATCGGGGAATCGATTCTAGAGCTCATTTCTGAGCGAAAGTTCCTCTTAGAGATTTTTTCTTCATCATCTTAGTATTGAATTATTCAATTTTTCAAGATTTTTTTTTTTTTTTTCGTGTTTTGTACATCATATGACATTAAAACACAAATTAAAACACAAATCGGCCAAAATACAAAATTAGAAAAGTTATTCAAAATCGTCGCTTTTTCTTCCAATTTTCTGCTTCCAGTATGGGAGATTTTCGGCGGGCACTCTTCGGAAAAAACTTCCGTAAACTATTAGCTTTAGAACGGTCTTGACAATCTTAATTTTAATTTGCTAATTTGAGGAGAAAAATATGTTTTTTTGTTGAAAAACGTGGTTTTTTCTATGAAATTGAGGGTTTTTGTGAAGAATGACGATACAAGAAAATTCAATTTTCGGGCTGGTTTTTTTTTTACGTATTTTTTCACGCTGAACTGAATGGTAACTCTTGCAGGTCCCCCCAACTCCGTTATAAGAGAGTATTACACTTTAACTCAAGAATTTTTGGTTCATTTGTTATAATCAATTTTATGCTTAATTTATATTTTTTATAATTTACTTTAAGGTGTATTGTAGAAGGTATAGTCTCTTATTGTACAGCTGGGCGTCTCTTATTAAGAGTAAGACTCCACCAGGGGACGTAAGTTCTTTTGAACTTAAGCCTTGGTGGGCAAATTATTTGATTTTTTGAAGTCCTTGATTAAATTAGTTCTAATTTAGTGTCCTTGAAAAATGTTCACTTTAAAAAAAAAAAAAAGTATCTTGTTTCAATTTGTTTATTACTAGTATTGTAAAGTACTACTGTTATTTAATTTCTTATAAATATGATTTCGCCAAATAAATAAATAAATGTGTTTTAAGGGTAAAATTAGCTAGTTGAATTGTGCAACTCAGAATGCCTCAAAACAGATTGCAATTAAGGCAATTTTCGGAAATTTTAAATTTTTTGTTGAGCCATTGAGCTTTATTTTCTACAAAAAATCGCTAAAATGGTTAAATAATACCCCCTTTGCTTATAATGATGATATTAAAGTATTGAGTACCTTTTGTGATGACAGTTTTGACGGAGGTGGGCGGCGGGGAATCGGCTTCCTCAGGCATCGAGGAGAAGCAGAGATTCTCCAGACAGACACGCATCTGAGCGACAGACGCCACGACGCCGGTTTCAACGACAAGAGCACGCGGTAACAACGAATCCTCCGGACGAACACGTCAAAACACATCAAAACAACAGCGCGTGTTTGTTGTTGTCGAACCTGTAAAAAAAAAGGGCACTTCACGCGGGGCCGCGACACATAGGAAGTGCGGGACTGAACTGACGTCGCGGCGGCCGGGAGGCGGGACCGCGGCGGGCGAGTGGGAGCGGGCGGGGGTCGCGGGGTGCTGGCCGGTCGTGCGAGGTGGCGGGGAGGAGGTTAGCCGGCAACGCGTCCCTCAACGGAGCTTGTGGTTTGTTGTTGTTAAGGACGTCAGATTCTTCAAAATGGATCGATTTAAATCGTATCGATTCTTTTGAAATAAATCAAAAAGAATCGTATCGTTTTTATAAAGAAAGTATCGATTTTTTCAAGAATCGATACTTTTTAGTCGATTTACAACTTTAAAAAAAGTCCAGTCATGCAGCATGACCCTATGAGCGAATTTTTGAAGATGTTTCATGCAAATATTACCGGTTTTTACAACTAGCGAACGGCATTATTTCGATTTTTGACTGATTTTTCAACTTTGAAATTTTTGAAAACTTGATACATATTCTTATAGGACATTTTACGCTGATTCCGAATATACCACATGTTAGTATGCTGAAAAAATTATTTCGCACAACAAATCGAAAAAAACAGGCTATTTTGAAATTTTTGACTACATTTTGGAAAATTTCAACCCGAAGATGTAATCCAATCATGCTGGCCAACGAACTTGAACTTTCGTTTTGTGTCCTTAACATTTTAAAATTTGTTTGAAGTTTCTAGCACAATTCTACGGACAGTTATCGTCTGGAATGACACATACATACTTACATACATATATACATACATACATACATACATACATTAAAAAATGCGTTAAACTTCAGAATATGATTCAGAATAGCCTGAAACGGATTTCTGCATAAATGTTTTTCAAAAATTCACATTCTACAAATTTTGAGGCGAGAGCAATAGCTTAATTTTCTTCAAAAATTCGCTAAAACGCGGCAGGCCGCTCGTATTTTCTCTCTTATGAGAGAAGAGCTATGGGCATTGAAAATATCTCAGTAATTTTAATGTTTATTGTTTTAAATAAAATAACAATTAACACGAACAGTGCTTCACATGAAACTTGGTAATGACGACTCGTACTGATTTCTCCAACCGAACATCACATGATATTTTCATTGCTAGTATACAAAATCATAACAACACCTAAATTGTTTATAGGTTGCGTGACGTTTTTTCTTTGCGTAAAAAAATTTCCGGTTGACCCGTCGACTAAGACAAAGTCAAAATGATTTTAACTTTTGTCCAACTAAATTTCTACGGAAAAATTGACACACATTTTTCACAATCTCCAATGAATAAAGTCCAGTCATGCAGCATGACCCCATGAGCGAATTTTTGAAGAAATCTCCGACATTTCAGTCGCTATTGATCGTGTTGAGAAATTTTATTTTATGATTTTGATAGACAAACATGGAATCAAATTATTAACACATGCACAGAGTAAACTCATCAGTTGAGATTACTTTTTTTTTTTTTTTCTAAAGCACCTACTACCTACGTTTTAAACAGCATGGTTCTAGGATTGGTTATACAGGGATACTTCCATAAGAGTAGTTCAATCTGAATTTGGACAATGTTTCATGCAAATATTACCGATTTTTACAACTAGCGAACGGCATTATTTCGATTTTTGACTGATTTTTCAACTTTGAAATTTTTGAAACTTGATACATATTCTTATAGGAAATTTTACGCTGATTCCGAATATACCACATGTTAGTATGCTGAAAAAATTATTTCGCACAACAAATCGCAAAAAAAAAAAAGGCTATTTTGAAATGTTTGACTACATTTTTGAAAATTTCAACCCGAAGATGTAATCCGATCATGCTGGCCAACGAACTTGAACTTTCGTTTTGTGTCCTTAACATTTTAAAATTTGTTTGAAGTTTCTAGCACAATTCTACGAACAGTTATCGTCTGGAATGACACATACATACATACATACATACATATATACATACATACATTAAAAAATGCGTTAAACTTCAGAATATGATTCAGAATAGCCTGAAACGGATTTCTGCATAAATGTTTTTTCAAAAATTCACATTCTACAAATTTTGAGGCGAGAGCAATAGCTTAATTTTCTTCAAAAATTCGCTAAAATCTTTCAAACTTGAAATAGGTAGGTACCTAACTACCTATGTTGTTCATGAGACAAGGGTAGTACTTATTCGTATTCGGTACTTCAATTCTAATAACGATGATGGTACATTACCTGCTAGTAAATACGCAATATTTCATGAATTTACTATCACCTTGAGCTCTTTTTGCCGACTTCATCCAGCAATATCATTTGTACATTGATGGGAAAATGTAACGATATGTATATCAAGAATCAAAGCTTATGATACAATAGTACCTAACTATATTTCAAAGAACATTGTCTGTTCATCCAGCTGTTGAAAAGAATCGGCCTCCGATTCTCAAAATTTTGAATCAATTCTCCGATACTTGAAAGAATAAAAATAATCCAAAAGTATCTATACTTTTTTTTAAATAATCGATTCTTTTTTACCATCCCTAGTTGTTTCTAGCACTGGATGGTCCATAAATATTAAAGACTTGCCTAGTATTCTCGCTTGCTCGGTATGGCTGTATAGATCCGGTGGTCTTTACTGTTGAATGGATGGGACATCTCCTACACATTCCAAATCACCCTTAGCTAATTAGCAAAAAACTTACCAAAATAGGCGAAAAACGTAGTTTCCGTTAAGAGAGGCTCAAGAGATTCTTCTATAGATGAAAATTATACCCATTTCGCATATATGTCCAGACTAATACTGTATAGGCGATAGTAAGCCGAGAAATACCAAAAAATGGCCATTTAGGGCAGGTTCAAAAACGATTTCTTATATAATTACTTACCTGTGTCAACTATCTCGCTTTTGCTAACTTCTAAAAGAGCTTTAAAGTATGGTGAATGAAATCAAGACAGTACAAGTTATAATTTGATTCCATGTTTGTCTATCAAAATCATAAACTAAAATTTGTCTACACGATCAATAGCGACTGAAATGTCGAGGATTTCTTCAAAAATTCGCTCATGGGGTCATGCTGCATGACTGGACTTTATTTATGTATGTATGTATATATATGTATGTATGTATGTATGTATGTATGTGTCATTCCAGACGATAACTGTCCGTAGAATGGTGCTAGAAACTTCAAACAAATTTTAAAATGTTAAGGACACAAAACGAAAGTTCAAGTTCGTTGGCCAGCATGATCGGATTACATCTTCGGGTTGAAATTTTCAAAAATGTAGTCAAAAATTTCAAAATAGCCTGTTTTTTGCGATTTGTTGTGCGAAATCATTTTTTCAGCATACTAACATGTGGTATATTCGGAATCAGCGTAAAATTTCCTATAAGAATATGTATCAAGTTTTCAAAAATTTCAAAGTTGAAAAATCAGTCAAAATCGAAATAATCCCGTTTGATAGTTGTAAAAATCGGTCAATAGCGACTGAAATGTCGAAGATTTCTTCAAAAATTCGCTCATGGGGTCATGCTGCATGACTGGACTTTTTTTGACATGGCTCTGGGGGGTCAACCAAAAATTTCCGTCACGCAAAATTGATGTCACAATTTCAGTGTTTTTCACGTACAACCCAGCCGTTGCTAGGGGAATGGAACTTCCGCAGTTTTCTTCGCACAGAAATCAAGACAGTACAAGTTGTGTAGATAACAAAGTTCAAGTCAATATTTCGCGTAGAAATAGGCATGGCCACCAGCAGCATTTAATTTATACATTAACATATCTGTTCAGTTCGTATAGATGTGAGTTCAGGTAAGGTTTAGCTATAGTAGGTACTCATGTATTGTGGGAGTCGCAGAATTTCTTTTTAAGAAGATCACACGGTCTTTCTTATATTACCCTTTGGGTGGGTCGGAAAGTAGTAACCACTTACATTAAACATTTAAAATGAAGCATACATTCAGCAAACATTTAAAATGAAGCATAACTTAACGAGTTTTTGCACGACAAAATAGTAATTCAGCTGGCTTTTCAAATTGATTCGAACTTTAACACATCAGGCGAGCAAGAGTTTTCAATGTTTAATATTCTGCCAGAATCAGGAATTTGTTACAAATTTTAGAGATGATTAGAAGACGGTTACCACATTCCTACTCGCCCGGATAGGTCTCTTACTGACAGCCACCTGAAGAAGCTTCTGGACTAATGGAGTCCAATACTTAAAAATCAAACAATCGAATATAACCCCATCCTTCTAAGATGTGATCCATCATGATAGCATCCATGTAAAATGAATACAAGTAAAGAAAGTTGTGTGAAGCCTCGCACCAGATGTTTTAAAATTTGACCAATTAAATGTGCCCAAGAAGTGTTGGCCAACGAACTCATCCTTTCGTTTGGAAAGCTTGATTTTTTGGCGCAAGAACGGAATTTTTGAAGTGTAAACTTCTATAGGCGCACCGCGTCGAAAAAAAGAAACTTATTTCTGTTCTAGAACCAAAAATTTCAACCATGTATAATGTTTTCTCCTCGATATTGATTCGAAATTCTATGAAATTCAATGAAATCATCAGAAATTAACAAGCGGTTGCAATCATGTTCACAATATCAATTATTGAGAATGATCACCTGTGTGTAAACAATTATTTATATAACCATGCTCATAACTCAGTTTGTTGGACACGCACTTCGCAGTAGTTAACATAATATTGTTGGATAAATCGAGAGCTTTCGAACGAATGGTCAACGAATTTTGTGGGATGAAAAACGACGAAGTACCATTTCCCTAGCAACGACTCGGTTGTAGGCGGAAATTACTGTAACACTATATGTTTCGTGCGCGGAAAAAAATTGACTCGCAAAATTGACGCGCAAAAAATTGCTAGGACCCCAGGGCTAAAACATGATACATGTTAAAATTTAGCGGGGAGTGAATACGATTTTACCGTCACGTTTTTTTCCGTCGCGCTGTTTTTTCTTTTGATTTTCACGTACAACCGAGCCGTTGCTGGGGAAATGAAACTTCTTCATTTTTCACCGGACAAAAATCGTTCTCCACTCGTTGGAAAGCTCTCGATTTATCACGCATTTCTTTCGTACTTGTTCTTCTATTCATGTCGTAGTTTTATATTTTGCCAGATGAAGATGTAGTTAATATTTGTACGATTTGTGATTTTCAGGAGCAAAAAGGACGTAGAAGAACTAACGGCGGACTCGGCGACTTTGAGGGTCCTTTTACTAAAACAGTGCGTTAGGAAGAATTTTTTCGATCAGTCTTCTCATTTTAAAGAAGAAGAAACTCAATATACGTCACTTATTAGAGCAATTGGACAGCTGAATTTGAAAATTCGAATGCACCATCATTTGAAAACGCTTAATCTGCACAGAGAACGGATTCGAGCGAAAAATAACAAAATCGTTCTGTTCAAAGGACAATAACTTTAATTCTGTTTAAAATATTGTTTTGTATTTTGTATCAGCCGCAATACTGCATTATCCCAGTAAGGTATTATACCAATTATTACAAAAAAGAATTGGTGTATTATTTATTCTTGCCCGCAAACGTTGGAAAATCTCGGTCAAAAGCACAGCAGTGGGGGTCGGGTCGGGCGGGCTGGTGCCACCGCCCTCCCGTCGCGTGCCGCTTCTATTCTATTCTATGTTCTGTGTTTGGAACCGACGGAACACAAGTTTGAATAAGGAAAACGGAACGGAGATACGTAGCGTACGAGCGGAGCAACGAGACTGACTCGAACGGTGGGGGAATCAGGCTTATACAGGGTGAGTCTCTCGCAAATGCATAAAAAAATTTGGGTAAAACTACATCAAAAACGCTGCAAATTATTACACAAAGGTTTATTATTTATGTATTAGACAGCCCTTCTACGTAGATCTCTGGTCCATAATTATTAAACACCGCTTATAGTCTATTTAGTATCGGAACTCGGAGCTTCGGACCTCACAAATGGGTTCAATCCATTACAGCAGCGGAATCTCACAATTTTACGCTTTTTAATATAGTTGATAAACAAAACAATTTATTACCAAGTCATCTTTCCAACACATAAAAGTGTTACCTATACTGTATATTGATATCATCTAATTGCTCAAATTTCAACAAATGGGCTGACAAACACACTGAAAATGGCTAAGAATTGTTAAATTGATATTTTTTAGCATAAGATTGGTCAAATAAAGTTTATCAACTATGAAATGGAACATTCAAAAATTTATGTACGAAATTATGCTAAAAACTTGAACTTCATTAAATTTTGTTTTAAAAAATCTATAAAATTGCAAAAAATAGCCTAAAATCCAAAATCTTTTTTTGAATAGAAGAGTATCATTTAGAATACTTTTTTTTCCATAAAATTAATAGCTAACATTTTCTTTTCACTCGTTAATCTCCAATTTCTATACAACTTGAAGTGTACAAAAAAAAAGCAGACTGACTTGGTTTTTAGTTTTTCGTCGGTCACTGTAAGGTATTTCCAAATAAGACTGGCTCTAGGCTTTAATACTTGGAAAACATAGCTTTGTCTAATGCTTCTGTTGTCACAAACAAAATAACACAAGCCTCCCTGTAAACAAAGTTATAATTGTGAGTTGTGTTTTGGACAATTCGTGTTTCGCAACTGCTAACATCACACAACGGTTGCACGGTACAACCATCTTCGTTGTTAATGGTTGCAATAGTACCGTAGCGTAATATAACGCCCATCACCGGGCGGTATCGGTATCGGCTTTACGTGATCGATTCTCGATACCGATACCAATGCCTAAGAATCGGTGGTATCGAGAATCAGTATCGGGAATCGACTCATCCCTAATATATATATATATATATATATATATATATATATATATATATATATATATATATATATATATATATATATATATATATATATATATATACATATATACTTGGCGCTTCGTAGCCTGAATCAACTTAGTTTTGGAATGTAGCCAGGTATATATGTGTGTGTGTGTTGTTTACTCTATGCAATAAGTGCTCAACGTGCCTAAGAAGTTTTCACTTCAAAAATGTCTCGACAACTGCCATTCCGCCATCAACTTACTTTCAAATAGGTTGCTACGTTATCCAAAAACAGATAGGTACGAGGAATATCCCTTCAAACCGAAGTGCTTCGTTTCTACCCTAGGGTACTTCAAGTGGCTTACCTGAAGAAGACTCGGGGAATTCCAGAAGTAGGCGGAAAGAAATCGAATGGACGCGTTCAACTGGGTCGTAGAAAGCAGCCAACAACCAAATTTGATTGGAATCAGGAAAACTTGCTATTTTAACTGGAAGCGTTTGGTGCGGTTAGAGATCTTTCCAAGGAATGGCGGAGGAAGGTTCGCGGATCGTGTAGTGGCGGAGGGGGGGGGGGGGGTCGGGACGCGAGCACACGGGCAGATCCACACGGAAGGTATTAAACTCAATCATGGCCAGGGGGGGGGAATAAATCGTATCCCGTTTCTAGGATGCTGCCTACTGTTCACGAAAATTTCCAGCAGCTATGAAATGACCTACTTACCTAATTTTTATTTTTCACGTTCTTTGATTGATCGTAATGAACATCGTCACTAGGCTTTCCTAAGCCAAAAAGTAATATTCGCGGATCGCGTAGGGTGGTCGGAGCGAGGGGCGGCGGCGGATCCACAACGAAGGTATAGGCACCTACCTATGTGGTAACATTTGTAGATCTCTCCAACTCCGTTATAACTGAGTTTTACACTTAAAATCGCAAATGTTTAGTTTGTTTGTTACGATTAAATGTATGTGTGTTATGGGGTAAAACTAGTTAATTAAAGTGTAAAACTCGATTATAACGTAGTTGAGAGATCTGCAAGAGTTTCCATTCGATCCAGCGAAAAAAAAAAATACATTGAAACCGACCCCATACTCGTTGGTTCATGGAGGGTCATCTTTCGAGAAAATCAACAATTTCATTGAAAAACCCACATTTTTTAACATTAAAATATTATTTTCTCCCCTAAATAACAAAATAAAAGTAAAATTGATAATACCGTTGGAAAGCATATTAGATGAAGCAGTTTTCACGAGATTTGCCAGTTTCCAGGATTCTTTTTAAAAGAGTAGTAAAGTTTTAAAGATTTTCAGAAATATTATTTTTTCAAAATCGTCAATGTTTGAGCTGATGTGAGGGCCTTTGGATGGTACTTTTCAAAAACCCAAGTTCACTATTCTTATAGTAAATTTAGTGTTGATTCCGAAAATGTGGTCAAAAATTAAAATTAAATGAAGTAAAGTGAAGAAAGTTGAGTTTAAAAAAAAAAAAAAACACGGTTTTCCTGAAAAAAACCTTTAAAAAATCATATCTCGAGAACGGATTGAGATAAAAATATGCAGTTGGCGGCATTTTACTCCATTTTTGATGTAGTTTTACCGAAATTTTTTTTTGCATTTGCGAGAGACTCACCATGTATAGCCTCGGTGGGCTGATTCAGCAGAAATAAAGATAGATCAGCGGTTTGGTACTATAACACCTCCCTCCCCAAGTGGAAAACTGCAGGGAAAATGTTTCGCAAAGTTTTCTCAGATTGGAAATGATAAGTTTAATGAAATTTTAAAGTTAAGTTGAAGGGAAGTAATGATTCGTGAAGTTGAAGGTTAAGTGAAATTTAAGTTCATAAGTTTTAAATTGAAGTGTTAGGGATTCAAGTTTATTGAAGTTTTGTTAAGTTAACTCGCTCCGTGTTCCTTGTTTTGTTTTTAAAAAAAAATTGTATGGCAAATAAACTCGTTCCAAATCATATTCTACGAATAAAAACAGATTTTGGATGTTTAGAAATTTTTCAGTTTTTGAATCGATATTTCAGCTAATATTGATGAAATTCAAGTACCTACATTTTTCACCATAATTTTGTGAATACATTTTTGAATGTTTTAGTTAATCGTCAATAAACTTCTTTCGACTACAATTCTGATTTAAAAAAATGTCCAGACGCATGGATCTTTCATGTCCTAACCGTCTTTTTGTCCTCAGCGTCTAGTGTTCTAAAATCGATAATTCAATTATCAAAAAGTCCAGTCATGCAGCATGACCCCGTGAGCGAATTTTTGAAGAAATCTTCGACATTTCAGTCGCTATTGATCGTGTTGAGAAATTTTAGTTTATGATTTTGATAGACAAACATGGAATCAAATTATTAAAATTAGGAGGTACTCATACTATCATTAAACTAATCTTGCGACCGAGAGAATCGGAGGACGGAATATTTCACAGAGTAAACTCATCAGTTGTGATTACATTTTTTTCTCTTTTTTTTAAGCACCTACTACCTACGTTTTAAACAGCATGGTTCTAGGATTGGTTATACAGGGATACTTCCATAAGAGTAGTTCAATCTGAATTTGGACAATGTTTCATGCAAATATTACCGATTTTTACAACTAGCGAACGGCATTATTTCGATTTTTGACTGATTTTTCAACTTTGAAATTTTTGAAAACTTGATACATATTCTTATAGGAAATTCTACGCTGATTCCAAATATACCACATGTTAGTATGCTGAAAAAATTATTTCGCACAACAAATCGCAAAAAACAGGCTATTTTGAAATTTGACTACATTTTTGAAAATGTCAACCCGAAGATGTAATCCGATCATGCTGGGCAACGAACTTGAACTTTCGTTTTGTGTCCTTAACATTTTAAAATTTGTTTGAAGTTTCTAGCACAATTCTACGGACAGTTATCGTCTGGAATGACACATACATACATACATACATATATACATACATACATACATAAAAAAACGCGTTAAACTTCAGAATATGATTCAGAATAGCCTGAAACGGATTTCTGCATAAAATTTTTTCAAAAATTCACACTCTACAAATTTTGAGGCGAGAGCAATAGCTTAATTTTCTTCAAAAATTCGCTAATATAAATTTAACAGTTTTTAGACTTTTTCAGTCATTTTTAGTGATTTTTTTTTAGCACATTTTTTGAAATTTGACCAATTTAATGTGCTCAAAAAGTGTTGTCCAACGAACTCATCCTTTCTTTTGAAACGCTTGATTTTTTAGCGAAAGAACGAATTTTTTATCTCAATTCTATCGAGAGTTATCGTCTGGAATGACATATATATATATATATATATATATATATATATATATATATATATATATATATATAAGATGTTTCGGATTTCTTGAGGGTTGGTCCGAAACATCTTAAATCCGAAACAAGAAATCCGAAACATCTTAAATTCAACCCAGTGGTCGAGATTACCTAGCCTGATTATATATATATATATATATATATATATATATATATATATATATATATATATATATATATATATATATATATATATATATATATATATATATATATATATATATATATATATATATATATAAAAGCGTTAAAATCCAGGAATCATTTCAGAATGCCTCAAAACAGATTTCGATGAAGATAATTTTTGAAAACTTTTATTTTAAAATTTTTGGAGCCATTGCAATAGCTTTATTTTCTAAGAAAATTCGCTAAAAATGATCCCTCCTTTAGTCCGTTCTCAGAACAACGGCAAATGACACGCACGGACAGTGTCAGGCACGAACGTCAGTTAGCCAACCCAAATCAGACGAGAGTTAGTGAAGATGTAGGAAAGGGAAGCAGTTTGAACCCCAAAAAAAATTATTTTCTCCAAAAGTTTGGAGGAAAAATAAATGGATCTTCCTACATCATGTAGAGTGGGTGTACTTGTATTTTTTTCCTATTTTACTTACTAGTCATACTTGTTGGTTTACATTTTTTTTGTGATCCATCTTATGTTGATGTTAACCTATTCAAATTCATTACTTGTGAGAAAGTTACCCATCAAGTTTTTTCTTTGATTGACAACATGATTCACCATAAGTACCTGCTGTTAGTAACGGAGTTTCTCCTTTTAGCGAATTTTTGAAGAAAAGTTCCAGTCATGCAGCATGATCGTATGAGCGAATTTTCATAAATGGTCGTATTACATTTATGTTAAATTCTGTTGAAATTTGAGCAATTTGGGGACAAATACAAATTTTATTATACATTTTATAGCAAACTAACTTTTTGTCAGTAATATTCCAATAAACAAACGATTTTGTGGATTTTTACAATTTTTTCAAGTGTTTCTATCGATTTTTAGCTTATTTTAATGAAATTTGAGTACATTTTTCAGTACAGTTTTGTGCTTAAATGTCCTAGTTCATGTTCGATTAATTTTTTTCGAGTAGCATTCTGCTGAAAAATAGAAATTTGTTAATTTTTAGCCGGTTTTTGCCTTTTTTAGTGATTTTTTAAGTACATTTTTTGAAATTTGACCAATTTAATGTGCTCAAAAAGTGTTGTCCAACGAAATCATCCTTTCTTTTGAAATGCTTGATTTTTTGGCGAAAGAACAAAGTTTTTATCTCAATTCTATCGAGAGTTATCGTCTGGAATGACACATACTACTTATACACACATATATATATATATATATATATATATATATATATATATATATATATAAAAGCGTTAAAATCCAGGAATCATTTCAGAATGCCTCAAAACAGATTTCGATGAAGAAAAGTTTTGAAAATTTTTATTTTAAAATTTTTGGAGCCATTGCAATAGCTTTATTTTCTAAGAAAATTCGCTAAAAGCTATTGCTCTCGCCTCAAAATTTGTAGAATGTGAATTTTTGAAAAACTTTTATGCAGAAATCCGTTTCAGGCTATTCTGAATCATATTCTGAAGTTTAACGCATTTTTATATGTATGTTTGTATGTATGTATGTGTCATTCCAGACGATAACTGTCCGTAGAATTGTGCTAGAAACTTCAAACAAATTTTAAAATGTTAAGGACACAAAACGAAAGTTCAAGTTCGTTGGCCAGCATGATCGGATTACATCTTCGGGTTGAAATTTTCAAAAATGTAGTCAAAAATTTCAAAATAGCCTGTTTTTTGCGATTTGTTGTGCGAAATAATTTTTTCAGCATACTGACATGTGGTATATTCGGAATCAGCGTACAATTTCCTATAAGAATATGTATCAAGTTTTCAAAAATTTCAAAGTTGAAAAATCAGTCAAAAATCGAAATAATGCCGTTCGCTAGTTTTAAAAATCGGTAATATTTGCATGAAACATTGTCCAAATTCAGATTGAACTACTCTTATGGAAGTATCCCTGTATAACCAATCCTAGAACCATGCTGTTTAAAACGTAGATAGTAGGTGCTTGTTAAAAAAAAAAAAAAAAAAAAAAAAAATGTAATCACAACTGATGAGTTTACTCTGTGAAATATTCCGTCCCCTGATTCTCTCGGTCGCTCTCTTTAATGTTTTACGCTCAACTGTTTTAGGACTTGATATAGCTTTAATACTGACTGTGGCTTAGAAAAGATTAGTTTAATAACAATAAAGTTTGAGTACCTCCTAATTATTTTTAATAATTTGATTCCATGTTTGTCTATCAAAATCATAAACTAAAATTTCTCTACACGATCAATAGCGACTGAAATGTCGAAGATTTCTTCAAATATTCGCTCATGGGGTCATGCTGCATGACTGGACTTTTTGTAATAATCCGCTCTTTAATTTCTATCACATTGTTTTCCTTGTTATAAGACCTTTTATTACCTAATTAATAATTCAATTTGTGATCAAAATTGTGGCCAAAATTGCTTTTAACGCCACCTTAAATTTGGGGGATTTTCTGGTTCTTCCTGGGGATTTTTCCGTGATTGGGGGACGTCCTGATTACAGCAAGATAGTCCTTTTTTGAAGTCCGTCCTAGCAAATTGGGTCCCGTTTCTGGGTATTAAACATTATATAAAAAAAAAGTCCAGTCATGCAGCATGACCCCATGAGCGAATTTTTGAAGAAATCTTCGACATTTCACTCGCTATTGATCGTGTTGAGAAATTTTAGTTTATGATTTTGATAGACAAACATGGAATCAAATTATTAACACATGCACAGAGTAAACTCATCAGTTGTGATTACATTTTTTTTTTTTTTTTAAAGCACCTACTACCTACGTTATAAACAGCATGGTTCTAGGATTGGTTATACAGGGATACCTCCATAAGAGTAGTTCAATCTGAATTTGGACAATGTTTCATACAAATACTACAGATTTTTACAACTATCGAACGGCATTATTTCGATTTTAGACTGATTTCTCAACTTTGAAATTTTTGAAAACTCGATACATATTCTTATAGGAAATTTTACGCTGATTCCGAATATATCACATGTTAGTATGCTGAAAAAATTATTTTGCACAACAAATCGCAAAAAAACAGGCTATTTTGAAATTTTTGACTACATTTTTGAAAATTTCAACCCGAAGATGTAATCCGATCATGCTGGCCAACGAACTTGAACTTTCGTTTTGTGTCCTTAACATTTTAAAATTTGTTTGAAGTTTCTAGCACAATTCTACGGACAGTTATCGTCTGGAATGACACACACATGTATACATACATACGTATACATACATACATATACATAAAAAGTCCAGTCATGCAGCATGACCCCATGAGCGAATTTTTGAAGAAATCTTCGACATTTCAGTCGCTATTGATCGTGTTGAGAAATTTTAGTTTATGATTTTGATAGACAAACATGGAATCAATTTATTAACACATGCACAGAGTAAACTCATCAGTTGTGATTACATTTTTTTTTTTTTTTTTTTTAAGCACCTACTACCTACATTTTAAACAGCATGGTTCTAGGATTTGTTATACAGGGATACTTCCAAAAGAGTAGTTCAATCTGAATTTGGACAATGTTTCATGCAAATATTACCGATTTTTACAACTAGCGAACGGCATTATTTCGATTTTTGACTGATTTTTCAACTTTGAAATTTTTGAAAAATTGATACATATTCTTATAGGAAATTTTACGCTGATTCCGAATATACCACATGTTAGTATGCTGAAAAAATTATTTCGCACAACAAATCGCAAAAAACAGGCTATTTTGACATTTTTGACTACATTTTTGAAAATTTCAACCCGAAGATGTAATCCGATCATACTGGCCAACGAACTTGAACTTTCGTTTTGTGTCCTTAACATTTTAAAAATTTGTTTGAAGTTTCTAGCACAATTCTACGGACAGTTATCGTCTGGAATGACACATACATACATATATACATATATACATATATACATACATACATACATACATAAAAAAATGCGTTAAACTTCAGAATATGATTCGGAATAGCCTGAAACGGATTTCTGCATAATTTTTTTTCAAAAATTCACATTCTACAAATTTTGAGGCGAGAGCAATAGCTTAATTTTCTTCAAAAATTCGCTAAAAAAAACTTCAGAATATGATTCAGAATAGCCTGAAACGGATTTCTGCATAAAATGTTTTCAAAAATTCACATTCTACAAATTTTGAGGCGAGAGCAATAGCTTAATTTTCTTCAAAAATTCGCTAAAAACGTTACTTTTGGTCACTTTGTACTAAAACAAAGTTGTCTCGGACAGATTCTACGACATTTTCTGGGTTGGGAGCATCCCAATTCGCCCGATCTAAAATTGGACGGAGTGCAATAACCCCTAAATTCGCTTGTGTAATAGGCGGGAGGTTTTGGCAAGAGTCGCGAGTTGTGAGACTAGACGGCAACAGAGGAAAAGTTTCGCGGTCAGTGACGGCTCAGCCCACGGCCGTACTGACTCCTGTCATTACTTCACTATGGAGCTGGAGAGGGGGGGCGTCACATCGAGAAGGGATGAGAAGTCGCGACGACGACGACACCTGGCGTCGACAGTCTCACTCGCTGTTATCACTCGAGAACAACACCAAAACCTGATGACAAATAAACCGTGGCAATCGGACCGATCCGGGCGACACTCATCGTCGACGATAATGACCTCCGTATCACCTCGATTTACCATGAGATACACGTTAAGTGGTAATGTAAGAGTGAAAAACTCACCTGACCTCCGTAAAAGAGCATTGGCACACGTGCTCACGCGCGACCACACTAACCAACTGGTCGCGGCCATATCGGTTAGTTTGGGGGACTGCCGGGCAGGTAGCAGCACCTGACGGTCCCGCTCTTGCTGACCTCCCGCCAGCTCTGTTGACTTCCACATTCCATCTTTACGAATGACCTACGATCCCCCTCGATACATTCCGTCTCCTTCCTCATCGAGTCAGATGATACGAATTATTACAATACGAATAGTAATATCCACAGAGCTGAACGTGCATAAACATCATTTACCTTTTTTAGCGAATTTTTGAAGAATTAGCGAATTTTTGAAGAAAATTAAGCTATTAAGCTATTGCTCTCGCCTCAAAATTTGTAGAATGTGAATTTTTGAAAATTTTTTATGGAGAAATCCGTTTCAGGCTATTCTGAATCATATTCTGAAGTTTAACGCATTTTTAGCGAATTTTCTTAGAAAATAAAGCTATTGCAATGGCTCCAAAAATTTTAAAATAAAAATTTTGAAAAATTTTCTTCGTCGAAATCTGTTTTGAGGCATTCTGAAATGATTCCTGGATTTTAACGCTTTTTTATATGTATATATGTATGTGTCATTCCAGACGATAACTCTCGATAGAATTGAGATAAAAACTTCGTTCTTTCGCCAAAAAATCAAGCATTTCAAAAGAAAGGATGAGTTCGTTGGACAACACTTTTTGAGCACATTAAATTGGTCAAATTTCAAAAAATGTACTCAAAAAATCTCTAAAAATGGCTAAAAACGGCAAAAAATCGTTCAATTTATATTTTGACATTTCATGTCTTTGCTATGGCACACAACCAAATTTTCGTTATGTTACGTTACGTTACGTAACGAAATATGCTCAATTCTGATGATTTCCGCATACAACCGAGTCGTTGCTAGGGAAATGGTACTTCGTCGTTTTTCATCCCACAAAATTCGTTGACCATTCGTTCGAAAGCTCTCGATTTATCCAACCATATTATGTTAACTACTGCGAAGTGCGTGGCCAACAAGCTGAGTTATGAGCATGGTTATATGAATAATTGTTTACACACAGGTGATCATTTTCAATAATTGATATTGTGAACATGATTGCAACCGCTTGTTAATTTTTGATGATTTCATTGAGCTGGTGTTTCGATTATGTGATTCATAGCAGGTGATCCGAATATTGCGAGAACGGTTTGATTTGTGAAGCGGTGGTTAAATCATTTTAATTGGTAATTTCTATACTTTACACTACAGGAAGCTGTGATTTCGTATGTAGCCTCTTTGGGATATTTACTTGACGATTCCCAGGGTCCGGATCAGCTGAGTGGCTCTCAGAGCTAATTTCTATGCTTTACACTCTAAGAAGCTGTAATTTCTATGTAGCCTCTTTAGGATATTTACTTAACGATTCCCAGGGTCCGGATCAGATGAGTTGCTCTTAAAGCTTATTTCTATGATTTACACTCTAGGAAGCTGTAATTTCGTATGTAGCCTCTTTAGGACATTTACTTGACGATGCCCGGGGTCCGGATCAGCTGAGTGGCTCTTAGAGCTTGCATACGAGTCTGCAACAAAGACATAACTAAAGACATAACTAAAGACATGAAATGTCCCAATGTGTTGCAGACTCGTATGCAAGCGTTTCTTTCTTTCGATTTTGGTTTAAATGTGTAATTGGCCATTTCAGGGTCGAAACCCAGCTGTTTAATTGTCCATAAAATTTGCGTAACTGCAAAACTCGGGCAATAACTGCACTGCCAATGCCGTCTTTATGAAATCTTACCTTCAGAGAAATGCATTTCATTCCTTTGATTTTCACGTACAACCAAGCCGTTGCTGGGGAAATGAAACTTCTTTATTTTGGTAGAATATTGCACAAATAAAGTTTATTAACTATAAAATAGAACATCCACAAATGTAAGTACACAATTATGCTGAAAAACCTAACGCTTGCATACGAGTCTGCAACGCATTGGGACATTTTCATGTGTTTACCTATGAATGGTCAACGTCATTTCTGATGGTCATAATCATCGTTGTGGCCACTTGGGACAATTTTTTTCGTGACGATTTTTTTGTTATGTGCCATATGAAAGACATGAAAATGTCAAAAATGTACTTAAAATTCATCAAAATTTGCTAAAAAATCGATAAAACCTGCTAAAAAAGCTCAAAATTCAGAACCTCTGTTTGAATAGCAGGTTATTATTTAGAATACGTTTTTTGCCATAAAATTAATGGTTAACGATTTCCTTGCACTCAAAAAGCTCAAATTTCAAAACAATTCAACATTATACAATACGATAATTTACGAAAATTCGCTCATACGATCATGCTGCATGAATGGAACTTTTTTCTGGGGTGTTGGGAGCAGTGACGAATTAATAGAATTTCGTGGGTGGGGGCAGTTCTCTACCGGGAGTACCCCCCCCCCCCCCCATTTTTTTAAATATTTTTTTAAAGACCTTGAAAACTAGCATTTTGGAGGTTATAGAACCACACTTTATACATATCAGGCATGGCTGGAGAACTTCTCAGTCCTCGTGATGTAATATTATTAATTTATAAATTATACAATTATATTGTAAACACAGGATTAAATAATAATACTCTCTTTTTAATACACAACGATTTAATAAACACTCACGATGAAATTAAATGAACAAAGTACCTACATTTTTGATTAAAGATGAAAATACAAATAAAATAATGGTAATATTTTATTTGTATTTTCATCTTTAATCAAAAATGTAGGTACCTTGGTAAACATTTTTTGTTTATTACCAACGGGTAAATGTGAAACGGAGAATAATTCACTTCAATCGAAAAAAGTCCAGTCATGCAGCATGACTCCATGAGCGAATTTTTGAAGAAATCTTCGACATTTCAGTCGCTATTGATCGTGTAGAGAAATTTTAGTTTATGATTTTGATAGACAAACATGGAATCAAATTATTAAACAAGCACCTACTACCTACGTTTTAAACAGCATGGTTCTAGGATTGGTTATACAGGGATACTTCCATAAGAGTAGTTCAATCTGAATTTGGACAATGTTTCATGCAAATATTACCGATTTTTACAACTAGCGAACGGCATTATTTCGATTTTTGACTGATTTTTCAACTTTGAAATTTTTGAAAACTTGATATATATTCATTTCACTGATAGGTATTTCTTATCAGTGCGTCAAGCCCCAGAGTGGAGAAGAAAACGAAGCGATCATTTCTCGGTATGTTTTGGTAGTTTAATAATCCAATTTTAGATCAATTTTCATTGGGTTTTGTTGGCTAGAGTCTTCTGGTGACAAGAATACTCTATAAGGATTTGAAAATATTTGTGATACCTAATTGTTCAGCAAATCAGTTTTTTTAGTGTCCATTTAGATGGACAGTCGGACTCTATACCCATCCACAGCTGTCCATTTAAATGTACATCAGGCATTTGTGCCCATCCTGGGTCGTCCAATTAAATGGATATTCTGGGGACTCAATCAGGAACCAATAAATTATACTCATCCTAATTTCTAACAGTCAATTGTATCCATTTCAATGATAATCTAATTTAATTTCACCGATTTTTATTTTTCAGAGTTTCTTGTTTGCTGACAACAGCCAAATTTCGCTAGAAGAAGACATCATTGATGCCATTTTGGTTGATGATGTTTCAGAGTAGAGCTTTGGGGGTGAAGATGTTGATAAAGATCTCAATTTTGATGATCTAGAAATACTGAAAGTGGTGCCTACTGGTGGAAGTCTGTTGCAGAGGACATAACTAGAGATTATGACTGGTGAACTCCGGACACATCAAGATTACTACAGCAACTTTGAAAAACAACCCTGTGATAAAGAAAAGTCCAGTCATGCAGCATGACCCCATGAGCGAATTTTTGAAGAAATCTTCGACATGAGATCTTCGACATGAGATTGGGTCTGCGTGCTAGTACGTACATAAATAGAACTTCTTCATAATTTCATGGCTGATATTTTCTAAGCCACAGTCAGTATTAAAGCTACATCAAGTCCTAAAACAGTTGAGCGTAAAACATTAAAGAGAGCGACCGAGAGAATCGGAGGACGGAATATTTCACAGAGTAAACTCATCAGTTGTGATTACATTTTTTTTTTTTTTTAAACAAGCACCTACTACTTACGTTTTAAACAGCATGGTTCTAGGATTGGTTTTACAGAGGACAATGTTTCAAGCTAATATTACAGATTTTTACAACTAGCAAACGGCATTATTTCGATTTTTGACTGATTTTTCAATTTTGAAATTTTTGAAAACTTGATACAAATTCTTATAGGAAATTTTACGCTGATTCCGAATATACCACATGTTAGTATGCTGAAAAAATTATTTCGCACAACAAATCGCAAAAAAACAGGCTATTTTGAAATTTTTGACTACATTTTTGAAAATTTCAACCCAAAGATGTAATCCGATCATGCTGGCCAACGAACTTGAACTTTCGTTTTGTGTCCTTAACATTTTAAAATTTGTTTGAAGTTTCTAGCACAATTCTACGGACAGTTATCGTCTGGAATGACACATACATATATACATACATACATACATACATACATACATACATACATACATACATAAAAAATGCGTTAAACTTCAGAATATGATTCAGAATAGCCTGAAACGGATTTCTGCATAAAAGTTTTTCAAAAATTCACACTCTACAAATTTTGAGGAGAGAGCAATAGCTTAATTTTCTTCAAAAATTCGCTAAAAGTTCCAGTAATGCAGCCTGATTGTATGAGTGAATTTCCGTAAATCATCTTGCTATTTAAATATATAAAATTGTTTCGAAAATTCAGGATTTTGAGTAAAAAGGAATTTTTAGGTCCCAATTTCATGTCCAAAACTCGTTCTAAATTATATTTGGCATTTAAAAAAATATTTTGGATTTTTAAATTTTTGCAGTTTTGATCTATTTCCGGGAAATATTGATGAAATATGAATAAGAAGCTAGCGCCAAATTTTCTTCATTGAAATCCGTTTTAGGGAGTTATGAGTTGAACGTCTTTACATACACATTAGGGTGTCCGCTATTTTGAGAAAGGTGGCATTTTGATTACCTCCACCCGAAATTTTGTTTAAAATGTCAAAAAAATGACCCCTGAATTTTTTCAGATTTTTCGCATAACAAAAACCTACGCCGGTAGCTCGATTTTGGTTTTTGAAATACGTTTTTTTTTCCATATCAGACATTTGAATATAACTTTTACAAACTTCTTTGTGAAATTGGGAAACTTCGTATACTTGCGTTTTTGGGGACGCTGAATTCGAATATGCAGTCAAAGCAAGTTGACAGCAACAACTTTTGATAGTTAGGAATCTCACAACCATGTCAAAAAACGACAATTTTTCAAAATTCATCCTAAAATCATGAAAATTCGTATTTTTACGTCCTGTTTCTGTTAGAATTTTCATTAAATTTAACAAAAACCAATTTCGGGTGGAGGTAATCAAAATGCCCCCTTTCTCAAAATAGCGGCCACCCTCATATACAGGGTGTATCAGATACGGCTTGCCAAAGTTCAGGGATCGATTCTACGACTGATTCGCAACAAAAAGTGCCTCCTAGACTTTATTATTATTATTATTATTTTTTTTTTTAGAGGCTTCGTTTCCTAGTAGTTTAACTCTTAAGATTTTGACATGGATATGTCTTTTGGCTGGGGATCAAGGAATTTTTCGCGACCGACACTTTTTTTTCTCCACACAAAATGCAACGCTCCGGTACTTTTGACATTTTCATGTTTTTGCTTTGGCACATAAGCTGAAAAATTGTCACGAAAACTTGCTCACGCGATACCAATAAATAAAATAGACTCACTGTGTTGCGTAGAGAACAATCAACTGTTTTCTTATTTTGATGCTTGGGTACATGAACTAACAACCTTACTTCACTACCTTGTTGGGTAACAACAACGCTACTGGGGTAGGTGATGTAGCCTGGCTCGAATTCAATAAAGTACCCACGGGTGTCGGAACAATGAGTCAACACGATCGCGAATTCAATTAAGTACCCACGGGTGGGCGGTTTCTCTTATGGCCCATTTAATTGATCTGTACGCCCCGCCGCCGTGCAATGCACGGGTGAGATCTGCCTAGTAATAAATACAATAAGAAAACACACATGAAAATGTCCCAATGTGTTGCAGACTCGTATGCAAGCATTTAAGTTCCTCAGACTGAGAAGAGAACGCGTTGCTGAAAATGTGCGGATGGCGTTTTCAATTGATTTTTACGTTCAACCAATGCGTTACTAGCGAAATGTAACTCCCATAGTTTTCATAGCAGGAAAATCGTTCGCCACTTTTTGGAATTCTCTAATTTTATCATAACATCTCATGATCCCTAAGCCATTGTTGGGTCAAGGAAAGCTGATTTATTACGGTAAGTTATAAACTAAAATTGGTAAGAAACCATAATGAACTAATAATGCGAAAAGAAGGCACTATATGGTAGGTACTATTGAGTAGTAGGTACTTGTAAGCAGTAGGTACTAGATTTGACATGGATATGTCTTTTGGCTGGGGGTCAAGGAATTTTTCTCGACACTTTTTTTTCTCCACACAAAATGCAACGCTCCGGCACTTTAGATTATTATTAACTCGAAAAGTGAAGGCTAGGTAGAAATCAATGAGGTACTACCGCAATGTACTTCTTTCCCAACATCCCAACGGAGTGGAAAGTAATGTCCATTTTTACGTTCCCAACAGAGTGGAAAGTAATGTCCATTTTAACTTTCCCAACATCCCAACAGAGTGGAAAGTAATGTCCATTGTTACGTTCCCAACATCCCAACAGAGTGGAAAGTACTTAATGTCCATTTTTACTTTCCCAACATCCCAACAGAGTTTTTTTTTTTTTTTTTTGAAAAAACGCATTTATTTAGATAGGTATTGCAATACAAAAAAAGTTACACAAATCAATAAATGCTACTCCCCACTATAAGTCGTAGACTTGTGCTGTGGGGAGGAGTAATACATAATCAGCACACTCATTCAATACCTTATTCAATAATCATCTTGTAAGTAAATATAGGTAAATTAGAATCAATAGGTACATATACATCGTGTAAATCAGAATACATAGGAATTATTCAGTTACCATCTTAAAGTTTTAATATTATCTAATGGGTCTCAGATTGCCTCATTATTATATGTTTTTTCAGTTCTTTTTTGAACTTTCCAATTTTAGAAATAGAGCGGAGCTCATGGGGTAGGGTGGAACAGTTTTACTCCCCGGTAATCATACGCCCGTTGGCCATGGTGAGTCCTACGGAAAGGCAGTTTACAGAAATTGCCCACAAGTTCTTGTTTTTCCCTCATCTAAAAATTTTAGGTCCTTATATATTTTAATTATAGTTATCTTGTCAATTAGCTCTCCCAATTTGAGTACCGCGAACTCTTTAAAGAGAGCTTCTGTCGAATATCTTGTCCTTTTTTTAAGTAAGACTTTGATTAAGAGCTTCTGAGTCAGGAATAACGAATCAAGAAGGGACGCGCTACATCCTCCCCAACCAGATGCACCATAGATCATGAGCGACTGAATGAGCACATAGTATACCATTCTACGTCTATCAATATCTAAAAAGTTCCTCAGCTCCCTACACACATGGATCATCTTTCTCATCGAGGATGTCACTTTTTTCAGGTGTTTGTCCCATCTTAGGTTCTGATCAACTTCCACGCCTAGGTATCGAACAGAAGCAACTTGTTGTATTACTTCACAGCAGCACTGAAGGCTATCTGTACATTCCGGTACATGGCATTTTAGGTTCTTTATCTGCGGGATATCACTTTCTCTAAACGCGAAAGTTAAGAAATTAGTTTTAGAAAAATTGATCTTCATTCCCATACTTTTAAAACAATGAAGGATTTTGGTAAGACATGATTCAGCTTTTATGATGAGCTTTTGTTCCCAGGAGTTACCCGTTATTATAAAGGCTGTGTCATCAGCAAAAGACACTGACTCTCCTTCAGACTCCATGTTAAGAAGTCTGTTCATGAATACTATAAAGTCAATCGGCCAGAGGGACCTTGAGGGATTCCACAGTTGCAAAATTCATGGTCACTAATAACATCATCAACTTTAGTAAAATGTGATCTATCCTCCAGATAACTTGCAGTCCACTTGATAAAACCTCGGTTGACACCAGTTTGTTCTACTGCGGAGATTAGTTTTGAATGTGCAACAGTATCGAAGGCCTTGGCTAAATCCTGATATATACACATTACCTTCTCTCCTGCGTCTAATGCACGCGTATGAACAAGGCTTTTTTATAAATAGCAGGGAAACGGTTTTCGCTGAAGCTACAGTTCGCGATTATCGTTATAGGAGTAGCCAAAATATCTTTGAATTTCTTTAATTCAGTGATAATATTGTCTATACCCAGACTCGTTCCACCTTTTAAGTCTCCTATTGTTTTTAGACATCCTCCACCGAAACCTCGAGGAACTTTTCAGTGAAGTTATACTGCGTAGAGTTGGCTGGTTTTATTTCTTCATTAGAGACCCTTTTAGCTATGTTTTCTCCAACAGTGGAGAAATATTTATTAAGTACCCTGGCTTTGTCTAATGGGCTGTCCCCTATTTTGATGACTCTCCCTTCAGAATTTATGGAGGTGATTTCTTGCTTTTTTCTGTTCCTTCCTACACTCTGATTAATAATTTTCCAAACACCTTTACTATCTCGGCCCGCTTTTTCAATTTCTTTTGCGTAGAAATTATTTTTGGCAGTTTTGATTATTTCTGTAAGTTTATTCCTGTACCTAGCGAGTTTCCTTTTGAGGCAGGCGTTGAGCGGTTGACGAAACAAACGCTGGCTAAGCTTTTCCTTTGTCCGTATCGAGTTCAATAGTGCTGGTGTCATCCAAGGCTTTAGTTTCGTGTTTCTGTGTGAGGTTTTTTAAAACTATTTTCGTTGATTTATTTATTATAGTTTTCATAATTAGTTCAAAATTTTCGGCAGCTAGGTCCACATTCTTTGCGTTAATAACTGTATCCCACTTTGTTGTCTGGAGGTTTGTTTCTAGTAAGTTATAGTCGACAGTTACATGATCTTTCCTATGGAATGTATCTTTTTTATTCTGCTTCAATTCACTCAACTGCAATATGGTGGCAAAATGATCAGTAATTGTTGTTTTCCAAATTATGGATAGCGGCTCTGTTTGCGAACATCCCTTGTAAAATATGTGGTCAATGGTCGATTGACTACCCGCTTGAATTCTAGTGAAACCATTGATACATGATAAAAATCCTCGCTCAGCGAGCATATTTAAATATGGCTCCCTATTGCTATCAATAGAATTCTCGTTAATATTGTTGGGTCAAGGAAAGCTGATTTATTACGCTAAGTTATAAACTAACATCAATAAGTAACCATAATGTCCATTTTTACTTTCCCAACATCCCAACAGAGTGTAAAGTAATGTCTACAACTTTGACATATCAATGATCTATTGTTTTTCCCCTCAAGGGAGAAATGGAAGGGAGATAAATGGGTCTTGAAATGAAATGAAATGAAATTAAATTGTTTATTTGTAAAAGCCTTCCGGCGATACAAAAGTTCAAACAACACATAAGTAATCAAGGTAGAATATTTAAGCAGAAAGAGAGAAAGAAAAAACAATCTTTACGTTAAATGAAAAGAAATAGTGCAACGAATCATACAAGAATTAGATATAGATATACAGAATAGACATAGTGCAAGGTACATATTGAACAATGAGAAGCAGATGAAGAAAAGGTTACACAAAGGACAATACGTTATTCAATGTAGTACCTATAAAGAATACATTATAAAGAAGAAGGCAACGCAAGTACATCATTTCATCATTATAAAATCCCACGAGGTGAGAGAAGAAAGAAAGGCGAAAATATACAGAAGACAGAAAATTTGTACAAATATCCCTCATTCAAGAAAAAAACCCTAGTCCTTATACAATTTTTAACAAAGAAGAATATTTTTTTGCAATGTAGTATGTCTTCAAGGGAAAGTAATGAAGAAAGCCTATCAAAAGATAATTCATTTTCAAGAAAGAAAGAGTATCTCTCGCCACGAAGGACAGGGCAAACGCAGAGGAAATGGAAGAATGAATCAGGCAAATTATAATTACACAGTGGGCAGTCTACAGTGGTATCAAATTTCACCACAAAGCCTGTTACACTCAGCTTAGCATAGAAATTTCCCGATAGCCTGACTTGGGCGAGAAGCCTTTTAATATGAATTCCCATGTCAAAATTGAGATAAGAGGGCGATTCGTCCCCTCGTGGACAATAAATCTTGTATATAGGGCTGAATGAGGAATCCTGATTACGCAAACCATCCGACCATCTCCAAAACAGCGCAATTTTCTCCAATAAACTATCCCGGTTAAAATTATGGTAATCCTGGGACGACCAGATACGACTCTTGTGGTGAAAACCACCCCCTCTTTTCAACAGCCCTTTTCAGGGCTACCAAAAAGAGGTAGACACGACACACAAATATTTATAAGACGTCGAGTTATAACTCCGTCAAACAAAATATTTCACCAGAGAGAAAATACGAAATTCTCTCTCAAAAGTGAAATATTAACTAATAACATACAAGGCGACCTCCCTAAACACTTACTGGGCGAGAGAGACGCGACAAGTATCTCGAACCAAGTCGCCTTGAATGAGAAAACTCAAACAGAAAATCAAACGTCCTCTAAAACTAACAAGGACAATTCTAGCAAGCCTACTCGCCAATCAGAAACACTGATTACACGAGAGACAATAGGCGAACCAACCAGGAGGCGGCAAGCAACCACCTCTGGTCCAGCAGCCACCCCGGGGACCCCGTCTGAACAACGGACGCAGGGAAGCCACCCGAGGACCCCGTCTAAACGACGGACGCAGGGAAGACACCTCAAGGTCGTTGTCTCCGCAACGGACGCGCGTAAGCCACCTCCGGGGACCCCGTCGCAGCGACGGACGCGGGGAAGCCACCCCGGAGGACCAACTCAGCTATCATACTCGCAGATTCTGAGAAAACAATGTGCGAGCCAATGAGATTACACAGTTGAATTAATGAAATTAAGCGGACCAATCAGGAGGCGGCCACCTCCCTATAATTACCCCGCTCGGAGCCCTCCGAAATTCATTCCACTCACCGCTCTCGACGACTACACTCTGAAGTACGAAGATTCTACACGCTCTACGCTGACGATCCTTCTGCTCCCGAGTTCATCTCAGAACGGCTTCCTACTGCTTTCTACAAGGCATACCTTCTCTCCACACAGATCTCGCATTGGCATCTACGAGTCCAGTGATTATTTATCCTGCTCATTGCCCAACGTAGTTCTTCTGTCAGGACGCCACCCGGTACATCTATTGATATTCTCATTAGATCGTACGCCCGCTGGGACGTTCCGAGACGTGTCGCCCGGGTTTCGTAGCACTAGGCTCGTCACCGACCGCTGGGGCACGCCGATAAATTACTCAGCTCATCCGCTCTAATTTATCGTCCAAGGAAGTCTTTTTCAAGACTACAAGGTAGGACCCTGACATCCGAGCAAAAGGAAAGAAGCTCTGTCAAGCGAGTCCACCTTCCAAACCCTCTATCCTATACGTAGAGGTATCGAAAACGAGTTAACAAACTCGGATATTTCGATGGAGCGCCGCCCGTCCTACTTCCTCATGCAAGGGGAGGCGGAACACGGCGCGGCCGGGCCCCTTAGCCCACGCAGCGCTCCCTACCCGCTGCTCGACTCGTCCGCTGTTCCTAGCGACGGCCCAAGGCTCGATCCTCGCGAAGAGATCGCCTTCTCACCTAACGTATTCATGAAGGAAACGTTAGATCAAGCCTCACACACACAAAAGTTCGAGGATACCTTTCAGACCCGCTCTGAAGTCAATCATCATGATTCGACAAAGATTTCCGAATATCCACGATATTCTACACAAGGCTACCCGGCCGATCCGAGTGTCAAATACACTTCAAACGTGCTAAAAACAAAGGATACTTTTCAGTACCTCAACCAAGCCTGATCAAACCTCAGCACCAAACTGATCGAACCCAGCACCCACTATGCGAGCCCAGTGCTCCACGCGGCTGCGACACGAACTACCCCTCAGTTCCTCCCGCCAAGCAAGCTGACCTTGGCGATTTCGCTCACATTCCTTACCGGAATACCTCAGGGACTAACCCGCATAACCAGAATATAAATGTCCCACTTGGTCTACCTACACCAAGTAAAACATATTCAAATCCACTACAACTCTCATTATGTTTGGAGAACAAAGCGTACATTTGGGAGGCCCAATTGTACTGAGGGTCAGGTTGGGAATCATGTAGAGCAAGGAGGCGGTTAAAGCAGAGCTTAGGGAGCCTAGAATCTTCCATAGTTCTAAGTTTCAGCCACCAGTTTAGGGCCAATTTTACAATTGTAACTTCCAAATGTGGGATTGCTAATTCGATGCGAATGAAATAGTCCGGAGTATTGTTTGGAAGGAACAGAATAGTTTTGTAGGCTCTAAGTTGAATTTTTTCAAGAACATCGCAAAGCGAAACACCCCATGATTCTACGGCGTATAGGGAGGATGATAGAACCAAAGAATTCACCACAATTTTCCACGATGAAAATCGGCCCCCACGATAAATGGGTCTTTGATTTTCATTTTCGTGTTTTTGACCTTATGTCACTAAAATGGTCATAACTCCCTTAATTTGATAAGTAAATTAAAATTTGATTACACCGTTGAAAAGAACGTTAAATTTCTGTGACTTACACTTACACAATTTTACAGATCAGTCTTTTTCATTTTCAGCCAATTTTCAAACAAAAAGCTCTGTTGTAAAATGAAATAACGAAAAGTATTAGCTGCTTAGCCTACATAGTAGAATCAGAGATCTATTTCAGAATACGGAGAAGTTTTTACATCAAACGAATAAGGAATGTTTAAACTCAAACTTATGGCACGAAACTTTAGGTTTTGAAAAAAAAAAAAAAACTTAAGTTCAATCCAACTCCTCAGTAAAGCAAAACTTGGCTCTCCGTTCAAACAATGCCTTAACTTTTTTTACAGCTTGACTTAGTTCAATGTCAATAACGCCTGGAACATTAGGGTAGCTGAAGAGGTTGTGGCCGCTTCTGCTTTTCTCAAAAAAGAGCACCTGATTTTGTCGTCACTGAACAGCATGATGAGGCTGATGAAGTTTTTGTGGATGACGTGACCAGCACTCCCTAGGTAGAGAATATCGACAATGATGAACTCGTTTTTATTTGGTACTCTCCAATGCTCATTGGTTGACAAGAGCTTGTCGATTGCAACAAGGAATGAACGCTGGTTGAGAAAATGCTGAGGTCCTCTTTCAGCAGTTTTGATCTGGGTCGTGGTCGTTGAACTGGGTCTAAAGGTTGGGGGGGTTCTAATTGTTGGGAATGAATTGTTCTGGATTGTTTCTTAATGTAATGCAAAGTGTTTTATGGTGTCCAATGAAATGTGGCCATCTCTCCAGATTAATGCTGTCTGATTCTCATTGGGAGTCTCACCCATCATCAACATCAGCCACTCAATTCCCTTCAATATAGCCAAAAGCTCTGCTTTCATGCACACTGGTGCTTCATGATGTGGTACATAAGTTTCATGTCAGATTCCACTTCTGCAGGACCTGATGATATTTCTTCCCAATGCTGGAATAAAGCACCATAGACTGTGAAGCTGCTCATCCTCAACTTATTGCGTCTATTGGAAAGACCCCAGAAAGTGTTGGCCTGTGCACAGACAATTTTAATCCCAAAACAAGAGGTAATTGGTCCTGGAAGCTACCATCTGATCTCTATATCTAAAGATTGCAATATCTAAAAATTACCATATCTACAGACTACATCCAAAAGATCCTGGAAGCCACTGGTGTCGTAGACGGTGTCCTGAGATAATTTCTGTCAGCGGATGACAGCCAGGAACCTAACAGTTCCTCAAACTATCATTTTGCTGACCCGTATTGAGAAACGGCAGCTCGATCTTTAAACCAAACATGTCATGAATGGAATTACGAGCTCGTTGTTTTTGGAAATTGGCACATAGGATCCCAATGAGATCAGTTCAATGTTTGTAGTGACGTTTTTCCTCAAGTTCGATGCAGTAACTAATGGCCTCATACAAGAAGAAAAGCTCAGAATGCTTAGAGCTATGGCCAAGGGCCTGGCAAAGCAATTCATTGCCGGCCAACCTCATCTAGATGAAGAACCGCATTCCAACAACGTCAAGAGAAGAGCAATGATATTGTGGGTAAAAAGCTTACTTAGTGCATCACGTTTGAAGACATATTCATCAAATAAAAGCACAGATTACCTTTTATTATTATTTTTTTTTTTTAAATTGTAATCATTTACCCAGAACAAAAAATATAAAACATTTTGGACGACGTTATTCTTTATTTATTTATAGTGTCATGTTTGAGATGGGAATATGATGAGCAAGTTTTCACCATGAAGGAAAATTCTTCAAAAATTCGCTAAAACACATTTTTCTAAAAACAAATTTATTTTTCAAGTGAAAATCATATTTTACATCATGATTCACATGTCTAGAAACAGTTATCAGTGAGAAAATAATGATAAAAAGTCGAAGGTCAAGTAGTAACCAGTCACAGAAAGGTTTCTCATATTCCTTCCCAATGGAAGGAATATCAATAAAGTGCTGCAGGATTTTATCAATAAAGTGCTGCGATGTATTGTCAAAACCTTCAGTAAAACCTACTGAATTGCCCCCAATATTTAAAAAATACCAAGCTACCACCGGGTTTCGTCTGTGAAGACAAGGAAGGGCGCCGAGCAGTGACCGGCATTCGACCCCTACGAGGTAACAAGGTCGCCGAGCAGGGACCGGCATTCGTCCTGTGAGACATCCCTCTCTCAAAATGTTCCGTCCAAATGCGGATATTGCCTAGCCGGGTCCTGACCGGGTTTCGTCCGGAAAGGGTTAATTTCGGAAAATGGCACCACAAATTAGGTATTCTGTTTTGCGGCCATGGATACAAAAATTAAAGACGCAACCAGGACTCATGAAATTATTTCTATTCTTCTTTTTTCTGTGATCAAGACTTGCTCGAAATATTAGAAAATTCTTTCATTCTATTTACGTGTCTAAATTTCTTTCTCACAAATAATTATATATAGTTCAGTAGAACCATTATTAATGAATGTATATATATATATATATATATATATATATATATATATATATATATATATATATATATATATAGTGTTATATACATACATATACAGAAAGTGTTTTTGTTGTTGAGAGACGAGGAAAATCTTGTTCTGTTTTTGACGAGTTGAGTTTTGGTCACTTAATTTAGGAGTGTTTTATATATTATATATATTGAACATAACAACACGTTATAACAATTATTGGACTTTATTCTTGGACTTGACACAATCAAATAACACTCCTAAATTAGTCACCAAAACTCAACTCGTCAAAAACAGAACAACAAGATTTCCCATAGGTAAATATGGAAAAATGTTTAACTCTAGGATTCGTTTCAGAATGTCTCAAAACGGATTTCAATGGAGAAAATTTTCAATTACTTACTACTCTACGAAAATTCGCTACCTAGGATTTCTGGGTTATAGTAACTTTTCTGAGAGGCCGCTAGAGCGCTCTAAAAATCCCTAGCCCCTGTGGTAAGTAGCCTGATAACTTCTGGGATTTGAGTCAGTCTATGCTCTTTTCCCATTGGTCAGCTCCATACTTGCTTCCCGCGTCGACGAATCACGAGGTTATACTTGTGTACTCTTCAGCAGGTTATGTTGTGATACGCTGATTTTGATTTTCTGCCTGCTTCTGCTTAGATATCCAGATTTTATTAACAAGTTCGTCTAACATTTACGTGGTTTCAACGTTTTCAAATTAATACAAATGTATAACATTAGAACTCCGGTTAGATTGGATTATTGTTTAATTTTTTATTGAACCAATTTTGATACTTGGTCAAGTATGGCCTCTGACGTCGCTACATGGCCAACGGAATTCGCTGATTTCAAAGTAAGTCGCAATTTTCTATCGGTATCATCTGCAATAATTAGATATATTGATATCTACATCAAGTATCGATTCACGTATTCTTAGTATTAATTTCTTGAAAAGGCATCGACATCCAACATGCTAAGTACATTCAATGAACCTTATCTTCATCGGTTCGCGCTTTGGCGCGCTTACTCTTGTAGGTATACGTTCTTTTGTAGGTATTCTCAAATATATCAACCGATTCCAAAGAAAACTGAGGTTCTTTGTTTCTTCTGTATAGGGGCAACTTTTTTTGTATAATAATATTACAAGATATTATCTTCCTATCTACCTACCTTTAAATTTACCAAGAATCATGTCCCATAGGACACCCATATAGTTATGGTGTCTCCATTTCTTTGGTTAGACGTACTTTCATGTTTGCTAAAAATAGTATTTTAAATTAATAACAGAGGATCAGTGATAGGAAGGTACTAAGTGTACCTTAGTGTCAAACGTAGGTAACTTGGTACTTGCACTGTAGGTAGGTAGGCATTGAAGAATTGTTGGATTTTAAGAAGCACAAACAATATCGAGCTTCAACTGAATCATTTCTTTAATTCGTGGTGATAATCTCCGAACAATACAGAGCATGTATGTAGCTAGATTCACCTTAAAAACTTTGTTGGTATCTACACCATTAGTAGTATCCTATTCGAGGTAAGTATCTACTTACCCAAAGACAAATCCCATACCTCTTAGATAATGTGTAAATTACTATTGTTCACGTTGGTGTTCATAAGTACTAAATTATTCTTGCTTAAGTGCTTTTCAATGTGAATATCAGAAGAAGGGTACATTTCACATACCCTTAGTGATAGTTAATCACTCTGGGGTGTGTACTTCCAATAAATAGACAACCTCGGTCAAGCTCACAAGGTTATTATACTGGGGAAACTACAAGGTGGATACAACTACCACGATGAAGTAATTTCCTAAGGCAATAGAGAGTTCCTAAACGATAAGTCAATTGGGATAAGGTGCTTGGGGATTTTATCATCTGGGGCGAGCCACGGCGGATGTTAACCTGATAAAATCAAGAGGGTCGAATTAGCATTTCATCTTAGAGTGACGCTACTTATCTTCAAGTAACACTGAACCACCAAGGGAATTTTTCCGCCTATCCCTTGTGTTCAGTTTCCAGCATTTCTAAGTTTCCTAGTTCTTTTCTTATTCACGAAAAGGGTTTGCAATGGCATATTTTGAAAATTAATGAACAAGAAAATGAATATAATTTTCATTAATCGTGAATACAATCAAGAAATGAATATCACTGTTATCGATGTGTAAGGTTACTTTGCGATAGGGAGGAAGAGATGAGATAGGTTGGTTCGGGATAAAGCGTCTTATGTTTAGGTGAAATAAATTTGTCTTATTGGAGATGAGGCGCCTCATCTGCCCGCACATGCGCAGTAGTGTTTTCCGTTCACGATAAGGCGCCTCATCTCTATCTCCCTATCGCTTTAGGAACTCTCTATTAACCCTAGGAAGCCAACTTAATGGCAGTATAATGAATACTGATTACGCCTCTATTATCCCAAGGATTGCTCCGCTTATAATTTATATTCAATGTTTGAATTCTAAAAATATAAGCCAATAAACTACGGAGTGACGTAGAACGAGGAAACCCCAAAATCTTAATGCAACTACAACTAAGTAACCCCATCTTGTTAATGTTGTCACGTTACCTCTGTAGATGGACATAAGATTAAAAAGAGTGGATTAGTTTAACAACTGGGAAAACATGGCGGCTTTTATGGAGGTGGAGGCTCAGAGAACACCTCGACAAGTTAACACTGGCGGAAATGGCGGCCTTTAACGTGAAAATGGTTTTAAAACATACATAAAGAGTCTGTGCATGGATGTCATAGGCCTGGTGGTTGGGCCAAAGCGTAGAGTCTGTTTACTGCTGCAATGATTTGATTGCTGAGGTCTTCAGCTTAAACATTTCATTACAGGGGATTAGTTAACTAATTAATTACGGTTGAATGCAGCATATGAAATGAATATTACAAAGTAACATCATTATGGAGGCCCTTCACCCCACTTCTCTTGTACTCTATCCCAATGGCTTGGTACGTCTCATCCATCTACATGCCAGGTGAAATACTTATTGTTGGAAAGGGGGGGGGGGGGTTGGTATTGTTGGGTAAGGTAGGGTTCCTGTTCCTTACGTGAAAGTCCCTGCACTAGGGCTTAAAAGGTTACCATGCTAGTTAGTTATGACTGCAAACATTGGAAGGCAGGCCAATTGAATGTCACTTGGCCTTCCAATCCTATCGACACAGAAGCCTATCTTTCCCACTGGGGCACAGGATTTTCAGAGTGCTCAAGCGGCCTCCCAGAGCGTGAGCATCCCCTCCTCAGTAGTGAAGCACTGTGATTGTCCAGCTAATCTTTATTTTACTTCAAGTATTTTTGGTGACGTAAGGTACCATTGAACATTAGTTTTCTAAGAAGCTGCTAGAGTGCTCTGCAAATCCCAGAATAAAAGCCCTCAGCTTATCACTGTAGAAAAGAAAGGCTAATCTATTGACGTAGTCATTACTGGCAAGGTAATGCGGTAAACTCCTGTGAAGGGACCTCCTCCCCCCTGCAGGACCTCACCTCTCTCCCCCTATGTCTTTAGTCATACGATTAAGGGGAAGTTCTAGGTTGGTCAGTGGAAGCAGATTACGTTTTCTTAACCTGCCAATATTTTTCAGCCCTACTCTGTGGCAGGTACCTACTGATCTATTTTGAAGATGGATATAACTAAATGGATGCTGCCTGCTGCCTTTATGTTGATGTATACTGAACATAGCAGATGCATTGACCAACCCAAAGGGCATTTGAGGCCGGTCACATATACATTATACAGGGTGTCCCATCTAAACGAGCCCATCGTGAAATTACAGCCTTACGGTGCGAGCTATCGAAAAATTGAACTGGACCTTTTTTATAGTATTTCAACTCAGCTTCACGATGCGGAAGTCCGATTTTTATTTTTTCATGTTTTAGGGTCTCAAATCATTCATTGAAACTTACGGTTTCCTCTTGACCCCCTTTTTTATTGCTTTTTTCGATTTTAGGTTGAATTTGGAACAGAAAATGCCTCGTCGAAATTTTGTTTTTGGGGCTTCGTTTCTGAGTAATTACACTTTTTGCGGAAGTCAGATTTTTATTTTTCCATCTCTCAAATCATTGATTGAAACTTACGGTTTCCTATTGACCCCCCTTTTTTATTGCTTTTTCCGATTCTAGGTTGAATTTGGAACAGAAAATGCCTCCATGAAATTTTCTTTTTGGGGCTTCGTTTCTGAGTTATTCCACTTTTTGCGAAATACAGAAAATCGCCGATTCCTTTTAGACATTACCAACACTTTCTTACTATTTTTATCTTCAATTTTTGAGATGTTCACCACACTTTTGAAATCAGCATTAAACTATCTATCATCAGACCCCAGCGTCCATAATCAACAATCACCATCGGGGGATGACATTACACTTGAAGCGCTTACGATTTAAAAAAAGTTTTCCAAATCGTCGTTTGAAAAAAAAAAAAAAACCCCTCAAACTGTTCAGTACTATTACTCATTTATTAGAAGAACGTATGAGACGCCGTATTCTGGACTAATGTAAGGTTCTTTAAATAATAAAGATCATAGTGTAGACTGAACAATAAGTATCAAGAAGCTGTTGTTTTCTTGACCCTTGAATACAGTTTGCAGAAGAAGGAGCAGAGGCTGCAGAAGGAGCAGGTGGCATTTTCGATTTATCACAACACAACTGACTGGAAGTCTCCTTGTGGTACATTTTTTAAACTGTATGTATTCTGAACAGTGATTCTGTGTGCACTAAACAGTTTGAGGGTTTTTTTTTCTTTCAAACGACGATTTGGAAAACGTTTTTTAAATCGTAAGCGGTTCAAGTGTAATGTCATCCCCCTGATGGTGATTGTTGATTATGGACGCTGGGGTCGGATGATGGATAGTTTAATGCTGATTTCAAAAGTGTGGTGAACATCTCTAAAATTGAAGATAAAAATAGTAAGAAAGTGTTGGTAATGTCTAAAAGGAATCGGCGATTTTCTGTATTTCGCAAAAAGTGGAATAACTCAGAAACGAAGCCCCAAAAAGAAAATTTCAAAGAGGCATTTTCTGTTCCAAATTCAACCTAAAATCGAAAAAAGCAATAAAAAAGGGGGATCAAGAGGAAACCGTAAGTTTCAATCAATGATTTGAGATCCTAAAACATGGAAAAATAAAAATCGGACTTCCGCATCGTGAAGCTGAGTTGAAATACTATAAAAAAGGTCCAGTTCAATTTTTCGATAGCTCGCACCGTAAGGCTGTAATTTCCCGATGGGCCCGTTTAGATGGGACACCCTGTATATAAGTGTATTTCCTTTTCACTTATTGATATCTTGAAGATAGGTAGATATGAGTGCGATATTAATTTGTAAAATCCTTAGAGTGAAGTACCTACAGAAATGACGTATTGAATACATACGCCTTCACTAGAGTGATTTGGATGCATGCTTAGCCCTCATCTTCAAGTCCATATAATTTATTATAGTAATGTCTGGGTTTTAATATAAATAATGAAGTTTTCGCATTAGATAGAGAGGCATTTTATTTAATAGGTTTCTGTTTAAAGTAAAATCGAACATTCGCGACTTCAGTCTTGCCCACATAGAATTTCATGAAATATACATTAATATGATCTTGATATGTACCTTGATCACTACATGATACCACAATTATTTTCAAAATTATATAGTGTATTGGAAATTTTTATACTTGGTTCTTAAATCTATTGAAACAATTTTTATATTTTAGGTACCTACGTACCTGTTTCATGTAATTTAACATATTTACTGCTGAAAATTAACATATTTTTTATTATCATTGTTCAATTTCTTCCTTATTAGTCTTCTTTCTGACTTATTACCGCCCTTGTATTCAAGTTTAATTATTCCACACGAGGCAAATTGTGTTATGTATTAGGCGGCTCAACCCCTGCAGATAAGAACTTAGTTCCAAACTGTTTCAGCTTGCTGGTGCCGGCGACTTAATTTCCCTCACCCACAGGAGACCACAGGCGGCTACCACGGCCACCACAGGTTCAGAAACTTTTAGCTCTCGCTTCGTTCAAGCTGTTCCACTGAACATGCACAGGGATTCCACATGAACTGCTTACCACTCATCAAGGAGCAGTTTACTCCTTGAAAAGGTTTAGAGTTTCCTGTGGGTGACTGAATGTGTATGAATATGGCATATAGTTCCTTCAAGTTCTATAGTGCCTACCCAGTATTGTAATACCAGCTTTTATAATTCACTCACGATTAATACCATATTTTCTGAGACACACAAAATGCTTTTAATGATTTCCTTTACTCTCTTGTTCATCCTAGAACGCTGAAAAATTGATTCATAGCCACTTGGAGGTTCTGTCGTTCTTGAGTTTATTTTTATCGAAAGTTAAGATAGTGCGGATACATCAATCATCGGTGAATGCCCTGACTACAAGCTTTTCGCTCGCTGCTTTTTTGTATTACTACTAGAACGCCATTAGAAATTTTCCCGAGTTTTCAAGCAACCTTGAAACCAAACGAACACAGAACTCCCCTCGACCTATCCCCTTCATTTTCTATGTTCATCTCATATAGTTTGAACAAAGTGACTCAATCCAAGAAAGTTTAGTCATTTTCCAGTGATGGGTTTTTACCAACCCACATGGGAACTTTGCGGTCGATGGGTTTTATTTGTTCAAAGTGTCCCATGAAAAGAAAAAGTTCACGAACTCAATCCCCTTATTGATTTAAGCATGAAAACCCAAAAACTCAGTTAAACTGTTCCAAAAGTGTTAAACTTTTTTGTGACATAATTCCGTTTCCACCGTAACTTATACACAGTGTATTTTTATTATTTTCAGAGGCTAGACGCAGTTCTCAAATGTGGAATATGTTACGACTATATGACCAACTGCATGATAACTTCTTGCTCACACACATGTAAGACTTCCATTATATTTATTGCATTATTATCATTTAATATTGATTAACAGAACGTTTCCATTTGTTTTCGTCACGTCACGGTGGGGTTTTCTATTGGTTTTCACGCACAACCAATGCGTTACTAGGAAAGTTCCCTTAGTTTTCATAGCAGGAAAATCTTTAGCGACTTTTTGGAATGATCTGATTTTATCACAGCATCTCATAATCCCTAAGCCTCTGTAGTGTCAAGGAAAGCTGATTTATTACGCTAAGTTATAAACCAGTATTGCTAAGTAACCATAATGAACTTATGGAAAGTTCATAATGAAATTAATCATTATTAAATGATCTGACTGTAGAACTGTAGGTCTACCGTCCGTTTTGACATGGATATGTCTTTTGGCTGCGGGTCAAGGAATTTTTCGCGACACTTTTTTTTCCCGACCGACACTTTTTTTCCCGACCGGCACATTTTCTATTGATTTTCACGTACAACCAAGGCGTTACTAGGGAAGAGTAACTCCCATAGTTTTCATAGTAGGAAAATCGTTCGCCACTTTTTGGAATGCTCTCATTTGATCGCAACATCTCATGACCTCTAAGCCATTGTAGTGTCAAGGAATGCTGATTTATTACTCTAAGTTATAAACTAATATTGTTTTGTAACCATAATGGAATGATCTTGTGAAAAGAAGGCACTACATAGTTGGTATACAATTGAGTAGTAGGTATACCAACTGGTAAGCAGTAGGTACTAGACATATCCATGATCTTTTGTTTTTCCCATCAAGGGAGAAATTAAAATGCTTGATTTACACTTTACAAATGGAATTTTTGACATAGATATGTCTTTTGGCTGGGGGTCAAGGAATTTTTCGCGACACTTTTTTTTTTGACATAGATATGTCTTTGGGCTGGGAGTCATTCTAAAATTTGCGTAACGACACCAAAATTTGTGACGACCCGGCACTTTAGATTATTATTAACTCGAAAAGTGAAGGCTAGGTAGAATTTCTATTGATTTTTCACGTACAACCAATGAGTTACTAGGGAAGAGTAACTCCCTTAGTTTTCATAGTAGGAAAATCGTTCGCCACTTTTTGGAATGCTCTCATTTTATCACAACATCTCATGACCTCTAAGCCATTGTAGTGCCAAGGAATGCTGATTTATTACTCCAAGTTATAAACTAATATTGTTTTGTAACCACAATGAAATAATCTTGTGAAAAGAAGTTTTCTTAGGATGCGTATGCTGGGTATTTATTTATTCCCTGTCCGTCTGTCTGACTGTCTGTCTATGGTAAATCCTGGTCAGGCCTAAAACTATACCATGCTTCAGTCCGATTTCCATGTATGTTTGAGGAATTATGTGAGTTAGCTGCTTGATGTTCCCCTATAGTTTTCAAAGCCATCGGATCAACAGTAACTTGGTGAATTTTTCATAACGTCGATTTATCATCATCATCTATCGGTCCGATTTCGTTCGAACTCGTGAAGTGGATGGGTATATGCTCCAGAAAGTTTCCCGATGAATTATATCGCGATTAGTGGATCAATAACTGTAGCGTTTGCCAAACTAAAACGGATCTACACAGACAAAACCCCTTGACTAATGGGCCGATTTTTATGAAATTTTCAGGGATAGTGTGGGTTTGGTCCTATTCGGTCCCCTATAAATTGCATTGCCTTGTTGCCTACTCTGATTTCTCATCATCTGTTTGTCCAATGATGATTCGTTACCTATGCGTGTAAACTCGAGCTCCATCAAGATAGTGAGATATTACCTATTCTTGTAATTCTGATTCTTGTTTTCTTTTCTTTTCCAGATTGCTCATTATGCATCCGTAAATTTATGCAATACAAGAATCAGTGCCCAGCATGTTTCGAAGAAACATACGAAGTGCACCTTAGGAATAACCGTCCCCTTGATGAAGTCATCACCATATTTGTAAAAATGAAAGATAAACTCCAAAGAACGTTGAGGCTAGCGACGATACCCATCCCGATAAAAAATGAGGCGAAAACTGACAAAAAGGAAGAGCTAATTTTGCATCCGAAAACTCCTAAAAGCAGAAGCGGTTTTGAGCCGAAAACGCCTTCTTCCATCCGATCAAACATGGGTGAGGTCGCCGTTCAGTTGTTCAAAGATCAGAATGAAGAATCCGGTTCGCCCGTTCCTGGATCGAGCAGTAAAGACAGAGTTCCGAAAACCCCGACTCCCTCGCAGTCTGATAAAGCTGGTGATGACGTTGTCTTGAATGGTATCAAAATACCCGGTATCTTTAATGCTCCCATCTCCTTCCCGAAAGTTAGAAAGCCCGATGAAATGGCGCAGTGTCCCGTTTGCGAAGTTGAAGTGCCTGCTAGAAACATCAACATACATTTGGATTCATGTTTAGCAGCTGAAAGTGGAGTTCAGTAAGTTGATTATTCTTTTGGAGCTATTGGTCCTCTACCTTGTGTTTACAGTTCTGTTATGAATAATATTGCTTTCCCCCCTAAGGGCTAAGGATAAGTTATGGCCCATATTCTCGTGACGTCACGCCTGGAGTAGGTTCGCGTTTTAGCCAAAGTCGGCCATGAGACCGCCCTACGTCAATGAATCGCTACTCAACCAACCTATTTCTCACAAGAAATTTGCCGTCCCACGTCAACATAATTCGTGGTTATAAGGCCATTTTTCAACAGTTTTGTTTTGAAAGAGTATAATATTGTAGCAATACAAAGTTTCAATTCGACTAAATGTTATAATAATCATGCCTGCCAGCACAATAATTGATTGTAGATTGCTGTCAACAATACCAATCTAACGTGAACGAGTTTTTATTTGGACAAGGAGCCTACTAACTACAGTAGTTAATCAGTGTCAGAAAACTAAAGAACTTCATTCGTTTAGGCTTTGAGAATAATTAACCTGAAAAATAGTAAAGAAAAGATGATTGAAAATTCCTCAGGTGTCTGTACTGCTGTGTAGGTACCTAGCCATTGCTAAGGTAGCTTCATCAGCGTTTTATTATAAGTTCGTAGTACCATGCTTAACTGAGGAAGCTTTACTTGTTATATTGAATGAATAAAAGGAGAGATTTGATAGTTTGTCAAAATAAACAAGGCAGGTTGTTGCTACACCAAGAAACGAAACTACTTAGGTAGGTACGTACGTCCTACCATATTTGCTGTTGGTTTAAAGTGCCTAAACAAAGTAGGTGGGTCGTTGCTTAGCCGACGAATACAACCGTCGATTAGCAAGTTTGTCAAATATCGAATCAGGGAATATGCAACATGAATTAAAAACCAGCTGCAAGGAAAAAACCTTGAGGTAAGATTTCATAAAGACGGCATTGGCAGTGCAGTTATTGCCCGAGTTTTGCAGTTACGCAAATTTTATGGACAAAAACGGTAATTAGGTACCTACTTTCGTTTTGATCAATGAAGTACCTACATGAACAAGTAATAATATACGGAAAGTATGTAGGTATACCTTACCTCTAGGTACTTACCTTTCCACATGTGATACAACTTACTATTCCCGCATAACAGAGCTCTCATAACACAAGGATGTCATCCTTTCACAAGACCACTTTCACAGTACTCTAAAGATTTTTAGTTTCAATTGATTCAAAGAACAGTTCTAAAACTAGATAGGTAATCCACAACATCTTTGCGGCTGATGTCTGGATCATCTAGAACACTCTTGTATGTCAACTCCCCAACACACATTTCATATGGATCTCTACCCCACAGATTAAATCTTGCGTTCGTAGCGTTTGAGGTCAACACCTGATAATAACTTGATGTAATTTGCATACAATTTATCACCTTGCATATTACAAATAATGAAAATATTGACTCGGAACTAGGTGAGCCTATGTTATACTGTTGTCCAGCTTTGCCTACAAATGGCGCATTTTCGCATATGTTTACTCGTCACCATGACAACAAGGTGAATTAATTCGATTTCGCCTTGCCTCGATGTAAGGATGCGCTAGTGTCCAAGTCTCGAGAATATCACCCATACAGGGTGTCTCACGTTATATCCAGAAAACTTTACCACGTATTCTGCAATTAATTTCCGATCAAAAGTTCCTCGTAGAGATTTTTTTTAACGCTTTGTTTTCGAGTTATTCACTTTTTAAAAAATTTTTCGTATTTTTTACCTTATGTTACTAAAATGGCCATAGCTACCTTGATTTTAAAGTAAGCAAAAAATTAAGGATGCCGTTGGAAAGAGCAATAAATTTTCTTTTGGATAGGCCACCTAACGTGCTACATTATGCAGGTAACATAATCAGAAATCTACCCTAAAGTCATAAAATTTTCAGAAATGAAAAACTATGTATTTTTAACTCGCTAGATGGCATAGATAATCCCATGGAATTCTCGTGCCTTCTACTGGAAAACTTCCACAAACTGTCAGCTTTTGAAGGGTCGAGTCAATTTTATTTTTTTTTTTTTGCTGATTGGGGGAGAAAAGTACATTGAAAAAACATGATTTTCTCCTCTGAAATCGAGGGTTTCCGTGAAAAATTGCCTGCCCCAAGATACTACTAGTTTTTGACCAGTTTCTATGTATTTTTTCATGCTGAATCGAATGGTCATACTCAGAGATCGCCCCAACTTAGTTATAACCGAGTTTTACACTTTAATTCACGTGTTTTTAGTTTATTTTTTATGCTCGATTTTATGCATTTTCAAGATTGAAGCTAGTTAGCATTTTCTTAGGGGGGCCATTTTTCACGAAAAACCTAGATGTCATTGGATAAAAACATACAAACATACTTTTCTCCCCCAATTAGCTATGTAAATGTAAAATTGACTAGACCGTTCAAAAGCTGACAGTTTTCGGAAGTTTTTCTAGTAGCAGGCCCGAGAATTCCGTGGGATTATCTATGCTGTCTTAAATAATACGTAGTTTTTAATTTTTGGCAATTTTGGTTTATTATTTCCAATCATAAGCCTATGTGATCGTGTAGCAAACAATTTTTATAACCCCCCCTCAAACTTTGTCACTTTACGTTTCATGGTGCGTAGAATCCAAATTTGAAATGTCCGCCGTTCGCCGTCCGGGCCATAAAAGGCCTAAGAATTGACTTTAAAACCCCGTTCTTTCGCACATAGACTCCATTTGGGGTCTAGTTGGTCCTAACGTTTAACCATCCCGATCGCTTTACTCGCATAGATGCTATGGGCCAAAAACGGGCGAAAAAGTGTCTTTTTCGAGGCTTTGAGTGTTAGACGTGTTAGACGCACGCCTGGCACGCTTGGCAGGGGGTCACGGTGGGTGGTGAGGGGAGTGAGAGGAGGCGCCGCGGGGCACCTTGTGGTGGCTGGAGTGACCAGGGGCGTAGCAGAGGGGTGTAGGAGAATGGATATTTATTACTTTTACGTGTTATACCCATATAATACACCTCGGCACCATGAGGTGGGTACAGCGTTCCTTCGAGACGGAAGTTAGTGAAAAACGTTGTCTATTTCCACGAAAAATAAAGAGTTACAATATTAGATCGTTTTCGAAGGTTAGGCCATCATCAGTAACAAACAATAACTTGTTCATTATTTTTCGTGGAAATAGACAACGTTTTTCATTAACTTCCGTTTTGTAATGGGTTTCCACAACTTCGTCGCGAGTGATTTAGTTCGTTCCTTCGAGGCATGAATATATATGTTTTTTCTAGGTCATATTTGTGTGTTAATACCAATGCTTTTCCTACGCATATTTAATAACATATCCTCTCAACTTTTCGTACTTACTTAGATAATGATATTATTAAGGCAATAACTATTTGAATAGATAGGAGCTCAAATCGAGAAATATAAACATGCGTACATAATTATAGAAGTATAGGTTGTGGCAACTCGAAATAGGACACGCCAAGGAGTCTGGACGGGCCTTATGACGTACGCAAGCCAACTAAAACTACGATCAAACTTAATTGAAAAAATAATAAACCTTTGTGAAATAATTTGCTGCGTTTTTTACTTCGGGGCAGGTTCCTGACTATGTTACCTGCATAATCTAGCAAGTTAGATTGCCTATCTGAAATAAAATCTTTCCCACAGCATCCTCAATTTTATGTTTAGAGTAGTTATGGCCATTTTAGTAGCTTAAGGTCGAAAACATGAACAAATTCTTGAAAATGGAATAATACGAAAACCAAGTGTTGAAAAAAATCTCTTAGAAGAACTTTTGATCGGAAATTAGTTGTAGAGTACGTGGGTGAAGTTTCCGGACCTAACGTGACACACCCTGTATGATGGGCTGAAAACAAATTTTTTGGTTTTCATGTAAAACATGGGTCTCTACTCAAACTGATGTTGTCTTCACGAATCGCTGCGGTGCCAATGCAGAGGCAACGAGTGGAAATCCCTCTGAGAAGATTTCAATGAACCATTGTTCACTGTGTTGTTCAACTAGCATGAGTTTTTTAGGGGAAAGTTTTGTTATAGTTTTTATTTTTGGTTCTGTGGAATATTTCAGGCTGCTGAACGCGAATCTGAGTTTTGCCAACAAAAATTTTGACCGGAAATTTGCTTTTTTTGTAAAGAAAACTTGGAAAAAATCGATTTTTCCCTGGTTTTCGCATAACTGACAAAACTATGAGCTTTCGGTAAAAAATATATATGATGAATAAATGAAAGAGCATTGTATTTCCTACATTTTATGTGCTTACAGTTTTTTCTACGACAAGCCATTCAGCCGTTAGAAAAAAAACCTCAAAATCGGGAATTCCGTTGGCAAATCACTAATTTATGCGATAATTGATCATGTACTATGCGAAAAACTGTCACATAATAAGTGTTCATATATATGTGTATGTGTACATGAACGTATATGCATGTTATGTGGTATCATTGGAATGTTAATTAAAAGTACTCATGAAATATTCATCTCATTTTATGAGGTTAATCGTTGGCATGGGAATATTTTTGCGGTGAGTGCGGGAAAAAGTCACGCCTCGCCCCTGAAGTAGGTATAGCATAAAACAGCGGTTTCTGAACTAGGGAGTTTTTTGTTTTCGACGCCTATTTTCACGACATTCTAACGACTGATAGTAAAAAAACTTCAAATTCGTAAAATGTAGGAAATTCAATCTTCTTTTGTAGTTTTGTCCTGACCAAAAATAGGCATAGGGTAGAGGGACCAGGGATTGACATGCCAACAAGATGTTTGAATAATAAGGAATTTAAAAGTGTTTTACGGGCTTGATCCATTTGAATTTTGAGGCAAAATACCTTCTCAATAAAGTATAAAGGCGGGAAAAGGTAGGTGGGTTTTTTTAAAATCTGGAGAAGGTTACCCAACAGAACCTCGTGTTGTAATTTCTTTGGAGCTGTTTTTTGTGATTTTGCTAAGGAGGTAAGCGTTTTATTTTGCTTCACCATGCCCTCCACATTTTCAAATTAGATTGTTTCCATGGTTTTTCTCAATCAGTTTTTTGTGTAGATTGCATTTATGCTATCATTTTTTGGAAATAATCAAAGATAACATGTGAAAATGCAAATGTCAATTACTAGTTCCCAAACTGATGCTCCCCTCAGTGATTGACAGTGCTGTCAATATGGATCTCTATTCGTTCTTGTCATTCGTTCTTTATTTTTTATATTTATATAAATACATAGCAACTCACAAGCTGCTAGTTTACCATTAGAAGCGTATTGTACCTACGGTATTGAGAAAACATTGTACCTATTTTGTGATGAAACATCTGGTGATATTTTCAACTTTGTCTTTATGAATACTGATATTAATTTTATATTTAGATTAATAAAACTAACTTCAAATGCTCAATTTATTTTTAACATGTTGAAATAAATGTTTTCTTGATACAAGGAATCATTTATTGCAGAAGAACTGCTGTGTCAATCAACAAAAAATGTGGCTGTCATATACTGGGTCAAAAAATTGATAAAAAAAAAAAAAAAAAAAACGAATTTATGATGTTTTTTGGCTTGAATTAGTGATTTTTTCAATATCGAGCAGTTTAAGGACATCCTGATGCAGCAATAGAACATACGAACAGAAGTTTGAACAAACGAAAAAACATAGCTTAATTGCTTGTGTCAAACACTGTGTGATTGCAAACACTGGCACCACCACCCTATGTGTGGCATCAAACGAGAAGTCACACCCTGCAAGTTTCACTATTACACTTGGAACAAAGAGAAACTGAAACACATTCCAAATCTCGTCGCCCAAATGTTATTTCCATGCGGTAATTTAGTTGTCTTGTTTCGGAAAAAAACTTAGAATAGCTTATAGCATACAGTGGACAAACAGAAATTCTAATTATATTCCTGGGTTCCACAAACTTCGACGCAAATCTTCAAACTTTCCCTTAGACACTACAATGGTTCATTATTGAATAATATATATAAATTTTACCATGCGCTATACATTTTTATAAAATTATATAAATTTATGTACTGCAGTGTAGCCTTGTTGCTCTTGGCGCACACACTGTAATAGGTTCAGCTAGGAGTTTTGTTCCCACTTACTATCATTCTTAGTATTTTGCCTCTATTCTACAAGTATGTCTACAGATGTTGATGTCTCTACGAAATTTTACTGTACATGGCAAATTCCATTGCTAAGCATTGCAACTTTAGTTTTAAAACAATTCTTATATCATCATTATTATATTTCATATATTACACCACATTTTTCAGTCCAAAGAAGTCTAAGCCTCTACCGAAGAGGGAACCACTTCCAAAGAGATTGTTCTCACTTCTGAAGGACCAGGCTTTGAAGAAAATACTAAAGGATTACGGGCTGAATACTCAAGGCGACAGAAAAGCTCTAATATCTCGCATACAAAGGTAACATTGAAACATGTATATAATATGCATAGTATGTAATGGTGTAAGTATATAATGCAATTTAATTTATCAGGGCGAAATGAAATTTAATCAGTTCGTGTGCATTGTTTTCCTTCCATTCAGTAGTGGCGGGTGAGAAAATTTATCGAGCAAATCAGTCAGATGATTGGGAAGTGGAACAGAAAGCTATTGGCCGTTTATGGAATCCCAGCCAAAAAGTCGCTTTGCACGCAAAAGATGCTAAGCTCCAAAATGTATATCATCCAATTCAGGCTAAGTTCATAGAGAGTTTTTGTACTTCAAGTATTTGTTTTTCTCGTATACGAAAAAGCCTTTCCAAAACGAGAAGAGATTTTCGTTACGAGGAAACGCTTTTCAGAACAGGAAGTGTCACTTTTCTCGTGCTCAGATTTTTTTTTGGAATCGTAATTACGCGACCTTTTCTCCAGGATAGCCCTATCTTATCAACCACAATGCAGTTGGTATGGACACAACTCACGTCAGATTGGACACACCCGACAAAATCGCCTGAGTTTCCTGCTTTTGTGCTGTCTTTTGTTGTTAGTTGAACCTTCGTATTTGTAAAAGTAAGCAACCATTGCAGGTTGAGGCTTTTCGTCCGACTGCCTTGGGCATCGCGGACGTCTTCTGCTGTCCTTCAAATGGAGGATCAGAATTCATTCTAATGATTTCGCTTAAAGCTACTCATTGCCTCGCCCCTTTGAGTGGAGAGGGGTTTGCCACATAGAAGCGTGAAAATTTCTTGGACGTGAGATCCTTACCTGGGCAGTCACCCATCCAAGTACCACACTCGAGGTTGCTGAACTTCGCTAATCGCATGAGAAGCGGTTCATTGCAACGCCTAACCCGCACGGCTCCTTTGTATTTGTATTTTGTTCATGTTTATTTTCCCCGCACCTCAACCAGAAGTGTCATTAGCGGCATTTTGTTCGTGCTTTTGACGTTTTAACGCTACAATTTCAGCATTTGCATCTCACGATATAAGCTGTCAAGGTTTGTTACACGTTTTAAAGATTTCTGTTCTTTATGGCAGAATTTTTTTGTATGCTGTAGAGGTAAGTAGAGAGAAAGAGATTATCGACCCACAATATGTACGTTGTCAAATTATCAGTATAAGGGTCAAAAAGCTCTTTGGGCTTTTTGACCCTTATCCTGATAATTTGACAACGTAGAGGTAAGTGGTAGCTGTTTCTTATTTCATGTAATATTTTGAAGATTGCCTACTAAATGGGTTTTAAGCAGTGAATCACTACAAGAGTCACGTTAACGTCACTATAATAGTTTTCTTTCTCTTGGGCTTATGAAAACGCCATGAGAAATCAATGCAAAAAGGTAAGCATCCATGGTTCTTGCTCCAACAGCTTGTTTTCGTGTTTATGAGAAATACGAATGATAGAAGTACAAAAACTCTCTAATAATCGGATCGCCAACACCTAGTACAGTGCATCCTGTGCAAATTGAATTTGAAGCTTCTTCATGATACTTCAATATTGTTTGATTTACCATTTGCTTAGTATTTTTCGTGTTTTTTAATTAGAATTGAAAAAAAGTTGGGTTGGCGGTATTGCTTCCTCACAAATTGTAAAATGGACATATAGAATTAGTTGCAGAACAAAGTACGATGATCGAGTGCAATATATAACAGTATCTAACACATGTGTGCACGTGCTATCATGCAAATTATGTTTGCAAATTATTATAATTCATGTTTGCATATGCGGAAATCATCTAAAGATTAATCCACATGATAATTGGATATTTCATCAAAATAATGAAATGAAAATAAAATGAGATTCAAGCATAAATAGTTTCATTATTCTTCGGTCTGTGCAATGGTTACCTATTATTCAAGTAAATGTGACAAAATACAAAGGGGCATCACCCTGAACCCATCAACCTCTAGAGTTTGAACAAAATCGGACCAACAGATGATTAGAAATCGACGTTTTAAGAAATTAACGTTTGCGCATTCGAACAGACCAATACCATTTAACGGCAATGCAATTTATTGGGGTCCGTCTATGACAGGGTTCTTGACCTTGAATTGACAAGCCACTTATGAGGTCCAAAAGTTTTCGCGAACATTTGTTTTGTTTAAAAGTAATTATTGATATGGCAGTTATTTAGTACTATTTGTTATTCGTGAAGATTTTACATTATATTTGAAATTTTTACTTAAACTTTATAATGTGGTGGTTACGCTTGCTTGTTTTCCACCACTTAGAAGACATTGCAACTTTACTTGTTGTAACTGCCATTTATAGGTTTACCTACTCCGTGCGTGAGAACAGATTGAGATCGTTGCTAGAGTAGATTGATAGTATAGAACAAAGAGAAAAGTTCCCGCGTAACATCAGTGTCTCTGTGTATTGACAAAGAACTTTTGCACCATACTAGCATCTCTTTTTGGAAGAGTGAAGTTATACTGTCGTTTTATGACTCTAACAGGTAGATTCTGAGATCTCTTCGATACCGAGTGGATTAAGTACCATTTTTTGGATTGTCATTGGTCAATCATTCAAAATAATATATGCAATAATGTTTTTTTAATCAGTTGTATAGACTTCAGTTTTCGAGAAACAAATCGCAAATAGGTGGGTACGAACATACTCGTTTTTCCCCGCTTGCCTACTTAAATGTTTACATAGTGTATCAAGTTTTCGAAAAAGTCTCACGGACCACTTCCGAGTACCTTGCTGACCACTGGTGGTCTGCGGACCATAGATAAGAACCACTGTCTAGGAGCTGAACCGCACAACCCCTGAAAATGTCATAAAAGTCGGTCCATTAGTCTCGAAGTTTTGTTGTTCTTTTGTCTCCGCCAATCGCGATATAGAAATTTTCCTGGAACATATACCCATCTACTACCCGAGTTTGAACGAAATTGGAATAACAGATGATGAGAAATTGACGTTATGAGAAATTACATTTGCACATGCGTACATGCTACTGTTGATACAGTGGCATTGAAAATTATAGGGTACCGTATTCGAGTAACCTACACAATCCCTGAAAATTTCATCGAAATCGGTCTGAAACTTGGTATAGTTATGGGGGTGTCAAGGATTTACCTCAGACAGACGGACACAGAACCAAAATTTATCATCAAGCTCTGAAATGCAATAAGGAGGTGGAAATTTTGATTTTGGAGGATAAAAATTTGTTCACTTCTGTTATGAAATGTGTAGAGTTGAGCATTGAAACCTTATACAACGCTTTATTGAATCATAAAACTGTCGTACTAATTATTGGAATGAAATTGGAATCAATATAAAAGTTGATTGATAACAAAGTTGCTATCACAAGGATGTGAGTTCTGAAGTGCTAATAATATTTCATTACAACTTCTTTCACAAACACAAAGCTTCCCTACCTTCGGTAGTGAGGAAGCAAAAATACACTTCGTATGCGTTGTATCTGCTTGTTTTATAATCTAATTTCTTGTACTCGTACATTCGTCTTCTCTCACTCCCACTAGAGCCAAGAAATGTGAGATAATAAATACTAGGAGATGGTGGGATGATTATTAGCTTTGCCCGAATGGGATGATATTATGCATTTCGTAGCTTGGCCATAAACGTGACGTTATTCATCACACATTTTTATGTGGTCGTGGAGGAAAAGGAATCCAGCTGATCAGGACGGTCCTGATCGGGGAGGATGATTGAGGGTCGAGGTTGTCAGTTGTCAATTGACTTTTGTTGTCCCAGAGAGGCTCCCTCTCAAATTTAAAATTTTAAATTTCCAATAGTGAACAGGAGAGAGCTCACTCAGCTGATGAGAACAGAACTCCTCAGTTCATTTGTCTCTTGTTGTCCCAGAGAGGCTTCCTATCAAATTTCAACTTCCTAGGGTGAACGAGAGAGAATTTCATATTTCACCCCCTTCCTTACAACCCCCCACTGCCACTACTTGGCCGTAACGGCTCCAAAACCACAAAAGGCACTTTGTCAGGTCAAATGTAGCCTACGGTTCAAATTTCATCAAAATTGGTTGAGAAGAACTGGTAGAAGTGGGTCTGTAAAGAACCAGATGAGACAAAAGGGGAAAAAATAAGAAAAATTAAATCCAATTATGAAAGTGAAAAACAGGCATTTTGACTCCTCATTTCTGCTTACATATATAGAATCTATCTACTATCACATTTTTATCATCAGGCGACTCAGGGGGGATGCCTCTCCTAGGATATACAAAGGAAATTAAGTTTGGGCTTGAAGTTTTACTTTGTTACTTATCTCAGCATATCTCGTTGCTGTGTTTTTTATAATGCTTGGCAATGTGTGATTAGCGTCTTGCTGGATTGGGTACATTTTTGCTAGTGGCTTTTGAGCTGCTAATATCTGACGAGTTGTATAACTAATTATAAAACAAATTTACTGAGTACTATTTGCTCTAAATGAATGACATAACAGTTCAATACTAAATATACTATTACTGGTAGGTACTTAACATCCCTACAAGTCCTCCCAGAAAAATTGGTAGGCCAGTACCATCGACGAACAAATTGTGGAGAATATCAGCAACTAAGTGATAACAGTGGCATTTAGAGGTCAGTTGGATATGTCGACATAACGGCTGAGAGGTTTTGGTACACATACAATATTTACATATATCAACCTTATTTTACTCGATATCATTAATGAGTTCATGATCGTTAACCCATCTTGATTATCAAAACGTCATACCATTCGTACTGTGTTTTAGATATTTGATACTGTTTCAATACCTCAGTTTATCAAAAAATGGTTTCGGAACTATCTCAGTGGTAAGTGCTGGAAGGTCTGGGACTAACTTGTTGGGTAACATGGAGCTCGCAAACGCTGGCGAAGTGCAGAAGAACTTATTGGGTTTTATGACGGCGCAGCAACCCATTTTCACTGAGATATTTACTGACATATTTACACACACATGACAAACAGTACCATGTTATTCACATCAAACGCCTCCTTTCCCCAACAACTTCTGAACCACAATCACCAATTCTACATCAGTCCACTATCCCGCACTTGAATGTCGAAATAAATGTTTTGTTAATACGTAAAACTTTTTGGGTATTGATCCCTGATCCATGTCCTAAGTATAATTTCTCAACCAAAAAAAGATAGTGAAGTCATATTGGAATGTTATATTGTTCTGCGTTCACATCGCCTGACCCTTTATTTGGCCAAGAAATTGTTTGAGCATTCATCTGTGAGCAAGACAGAACGTCATCCTGCAACAAACTAAATCACTCGCGACGAAGTTGTGGAAACCCATTTCAAAACGGAAGTTAGTGAAAAAACGTCTATTTCCGCGAAAAATGAAGAGTTACAATGTAAAATCGGTTTCGACGGTTAGGCCATCATCAGTAACAAACAGTACCTGAAGACACAGAAAGGAAAACTAGAAGGACACAGCCTTTTATAGTCACAGGTGAAGGTAGATTAAATCCCATTGGTCAAGAGAAAGGAAAGGGGCAGGAGGTACAAGTGCAAACAGAGTTAAGTGCAAACAAAGTGACGGGGGATTATAGCTAATTAGGTGAAGTAAAAGGGGGAAAAAATAACTAAATATGGTTTCTACAGTGTGAAGGGATAATTCCAAGCTTTATAGAAATGGACCTATCAGTGGTGAAATATATTGAGGGGTATCCTCATTTAAACATTCACCAGATCTGTCAATTTTGATAATTTCGAATTCTTCAAGTACATTCATCATACCTCCCTTTGGACAAAAATGAAGAAATTCTGCAAACTCACTATCTGTGAAATCAAAATTGTAACTGGGTCATTTCAAAATTATAGGTTATTCTGTGTCACAGAGCTTCTGAGAGAGAATCCTTGGTAGTAGAGATTTCCCGTTTTTTCAGTGTGATGCGTCTGAGTGCCTCCTACTTGACTTATTAATTTGTGGTAGATATGTTGATTAGTTGTATGATTAAAATTATTTAATTACCCCCCATTCTCTCTCCCTAGGCATGTCACAAGCTGCAGGTTACTCGGTTCACATAATTTCATGGCAAGCATTTATACACTTTTTTAAATTGCTCAAATCAAACATCGCACCAGGGGATTCTCCTCTACTCATGTACTGGGAGCTCAGAAGACATTTCATAAATCAAGCAACATATTTTCACAGATTTATGTCAGTCATAAGTATTTTTCTCTCTCCCTAGAATTTTTTTTAAAAATCTCCCTCTACCAGTAGAAAACGGATATTTTGAGTTGTTGAATTAGCTGGTAACACTGCATCAATATGGTGGTCAGCGGTCAATGTGGTGGCTGAGTCATCCAGTAGTTCAAATGGCTTTGAAAGTGAAGTGTGTCCCAGCAGTATTTTTATTGATCCTACTTCCCTAGACACCATCAAAACACAAAGGTAAGTTTATAATTAACTGCTCTATTGTAGTTTTAGGTGTGCCTTGGAGATGTAATAGCATTACGCTTTCAGTTTTCAAGAATTCATCATCTGTCTAGACCAAAATGTAAAATAACCTCAAAAACCTCTCTCCCTAGAGTCTCCCTCCCTAGATTTCATTTTAAAAAAATTCCTGTCTAGGGAGAGAGAATGAATTCTAGGGAGAGAGAACATTCACGTTTTTATACGTATTAATACTACATTAGAGGCATGACATAGGTACAGAACTAAGAAATGTATGTTCTTTCCCCCCATCCAGCACTCCCTTGATGGTTTGAATGTTCTTTGGTAACTTTAGAGTTGGTAATTTTACAAATCTTTTCCCTTCTTATTAATTTCACTTCATTTCTTATTCCTTTTCCTTTGATTTATTTTCTAATCTTTATTTATTTTATGATTTTAGAATGGCACCAAAAAGAAAATTGACTGAGGAGCAAGTCAGAGAGAAGAAGAAAGAATATTTACGGAAAAGGAGGGAGAGAATTAAAAATGATCCCAAGGACATGACATTGATAGCTTTCAGCGCTTCGTGGAAGTTCTTAAGGATAACGTTAGAAAAATCTAAATTAGCGTGGTAGGGGAAGAGGAAGTTGATGGAGCGAAGGGCGTTCTACCATCCTACATCCCTACCTTTAAAGGTACGATGAAGGTACACCAAGTGGTGTATCAGAAAGAAAATCTGCACATATTGACCATGAGAGGGTTAAGTTGCTTAAGCTGTTTTGATTGCAATCATCATTGTTTGGGACACCACGAATTGAAGCCTAGAGACCAGCCTTCCTTGGAATTTCGACCGGACTGAATGTGAAATTTAAACGAGTTGTCGACAACTACTGCAACCAGCCCACAAAACCATCAGCTGCAATCAATATCATCAGCTTCTGCACACCAACCATTGCAGTACGCTGTATTCATTCCGGGATCCAACATCTTAGCCATGTTCCAGAGCACTTCTAAGAAGAAAACAGTGGATGGCTATCAATATGTATGCTGTATAGAAAAAACCCGCAAACGATTTTTTTCTCAGTCAAAACTAGATAAATTATTTCTGTTCTAGAACCAAAAATTTCAACCATGTATCATGTTTTCTCCTCGATATTGATTCGAAATTCTATGAAAACATCAGAAATTAACAAGCGGTTGCAATCATGTTCACAATAACAATTATTGAGAATGATCACCTGTGTGTAAACAATTATTTATATAACCATGCTCATAACTCAGTTTGTTGGACACGCACTTCGCCGTAGTTAACATAATATTGTTGGATAAATCGAGAGCTTTCGAACGAATGGTCAACGAATTTTGTGGGATGAAAAACGACGAAGTACCATTTCCCTAGCAACGACTCGGTTGTAGGCGGAAATCACTGTAACACTATATGTTTCGTGCGCGGAAAAAAATTGACTCGCAAAAATTGCTAGGACCCCAGGGCTAAAACATGATACATGTTAAAAGTTAACGTTGAAGGTACGCTCAGGGTAAATGGACTGAGATGTTTTGAAAACTCTTTGAATCAGTTTGTCATTAAAGATAACGATAGGTACCTGTTTGATTAATCCCGCCGATATTATTCATGTGCTTCCGCCTCCAAATTTTCTTATTAAAAGCAAAAAATATTTTTTCATTCCCATGTGATATAGAAGTAAAGGAAAAGTAGCAACGAGCGGATTTTTAAATGTTTGTCTCTGTTACTATCCATTCCAAGGTTTGTTATTTTACAAGTTTATTCAATTTTTCAACTTCAAAAGTTCTACTTCTTTGTTCTAGTTTTTTTTCCCCCGTTTGTGAGACGTTCCTAAATTCTCAAGTTTTTTTGGTAGCTTACCTTACCTAGTCGTCCCTCTTTTGAAATTTAATATGTAAAGGTCTCTCTCAAGTAATGTGATAAAGGTACCTTAAATTTTTTATTCCGGTCGTATTCTTCATTAAACTTGTTTGAGTCTCGTTCTTAGTCAAATGATCCTAAGACTGAAAATCAGTTAATTCAAAGGCTGGAGAAAATTACATTCTCATCATAGATATAATTATATGTATTTCTGTGGATAATAAAGTTTATAATTTGTTTTAACTGGGTTTTCTCTCTCCCTTGAACAATTCTCTCTCCCTAGAAACTGAAAAATTTCCTAAATTCTTCAAAATTCTATATTTAACAAACTACGTATGGAACTGTATGACTGGTTAGTGTGGTCGTCAAGGAACCTGAATAGATGAACTAGCAGAACAAAAAACCCAAAAATCCGGACAAATTTCGCGCCAGAAAATTGATGCTTGAAATAACCCATAATTTTGAAATGACCCAACTATGATTGTTGCAACTATGATTGGGATTCACTCGTTTATTCATTCTGACAGTCATGCCTTTGATGCCTAACGATTTTGAACGTGTTTTGCTTGCCGCCAAAGTATACTCCACTTGTGTATCAGTAACCTATAGAATCAATACAATTCCTTTACAGAGGACAACCTCTAAGCTCAAATCAGAACTTCTGTTTTAGCTTTCAGGTTTATAAAGATGCAAACAGTTTTCACTTCATAATAACAAGTATATACGATATGAAAAAATAATTGATGAAATCAATGTATTGTAAAAAATGGATTACAAACTTCTTTCTCTTTTCTTACTGGGCAAGTCCTGTTGGTCCTGAACAAACGCCACTACTTCCGTCTTGTGTTTGTTACAAATACGGCTAGTGAATATTTAATTGTAATAATTCGGTGACATTTAAAATTCAATGTGGTTTCCTTGAGAGGAAGAACCTGGCTTGAATTCTCTTTATTCTTTCAGATATACTGTCATCTACAACGCTGAAAACGATTCACCTAATCCTAGACCAGTCTCAGAGTTGGTGGCCCAGCTGGAACGTGAAGAACGGGAGGAGAAAAAACCCAATACTCTCTTGAAATCCTTGTCCAGGCAACAGCAACAACAACAGCAACCCGTGAGTTATGCGGTTAACAATATGGACCAGGAATATTTAATTTGTGGGACTTTAGGGATTGTTTATCAAGTGGAGAAGATAGCCAAACTGCATTTGGTAGGATGTCAAGGATGTCAGGGCCAATCAAAATGGATCACTGACTTTTATTTATGATATCAACTCTTTTCCTTAAGTCTTCCTTTACACTGTTGTCCTATCTCCTATGTCTTCTGGGAGGGGGTGTTCTGTAACTTTTTGAAATAGGACCAACGGTGGAATGATTTTCCACTGGACTAATTTGCCACTAACAAGCAAAACGCAGGGAAAACACCAGTAGTAAACTAACCAAGAGTACTTAGTTTCAGGCGGTACTACCAGGGGTCAACTCTTATGGCGGCAAAATGATTACAAATTTCATCTTTTTTCACTTAAACATTAAGGGCTACTAAACTCATTGATTAAACTTATATTCAATACATGAATGATAAAAAATATAAATCAATGAATACAGAGTGATATAGGACGAGGAAACAAGCTGTTGTGGCTTGAGGGACTAAATAAGATACTCGGACACCGACTTTTGAATAGACACAATACGTATATTCGTTAAACACAGTTTAGAAAAGAGAGACTGGAGGACCGTGGTACATACTGTTCAGTGGCATAGATGAGACTGGGCTCGAACGTTCTGAGGCCTGAAGGCCGGGGAGGGGAAACGTAACAGTTACAGAATAACATATAACAATAACAGGTACTACACAACACTACCAAATCTCAGTCTCTAAATCTAGAGGGCAGTGTATGTTCGATGGCTGCCCAATGTTTACATTGTGTCAATAAAAGATTAATTACTCAATTATAAACGGACAAAAAATGTGAGTTGAAGTTAATAGAAGGTGCAATTATGATAGGTAATGGATCAATAAAGAAGTTGTGGAAAAGGTGTTCTTTGGATGGGTAGGAATTAGCATATTTGGCGATGTTGCCAACAGGTGAGTTTGAGTTTGGCAGCTCATAAGTTGCAGATTTAAATCCCGTTTTCCTAACAATTATGATGTGTACCATGTCTCCGTTCCCTCCAAGTGCTCACATAATCCATCCGCCTTCTCTACCCTTGATACTCAGATTGCTACGATATGCGGAGGGTGTAGGGCATAGTTGCTCCTGATTCTACAGATTAATCTTATAAAGTTTGGTAATTTTCCGTTATACCCCCCCCCCCCCCCCCCCCCCCCAGTCAATTTGTCTTCAACATGCCCGCCTGACGTTTCTAGACATTTCTTCTTACTTAGATTACGTTATGTCATATATCTTTGAGATGCGTGCTTGCAAGCATCCAGACCGCTTAACCCTTTGCGGTCGAAAGTTGAATTCCGATCGTGTCCACAAGGACCTTACAGGACGACTTATTACACGCCATTATATCTTTCAAGGACGATAAGCTTTTTGCAATAGGTCACCTAAAAACGGTACATCACGTTTGAAGACATATTCATCAAATAAAAGCACAGATTACCTATTATTATTATTTTATTTTTATTGTAATCATTTCCCCAGAACAAAAAATATGAAAGATTTTGGACAACGTTATTCTTTATTTATTTAGAGTGTCATGTTTGAGATGGGAATATGATGAGCAAGTTTTCACCCATGAAGGAAAAAACACATTTTTCTAAAAACAAATTTATTTTTCAAGTGAAAATGGATGACAATGGATACCGCACACGAAAACAACACGAGGACAAGAGTTATCAGTGAGAAAATAATGATAAAAAGTCGAAGTTCAAGTAGTAACCAGTCACAGAAAGGTTTCTCATATTCCTTCCCAATGGGTTCATTTTATCAATAGTGCTGCGATCTATTGTCAAAACCTTCAGTAAAACCTACTGAATTGCCCCCAATATTTAAAAAATACCAAGCTACCACCGGGTTTCGTCTGTGAAGACAAGAAAGGGCGCCGAGCAGTGACCGGCATTCGACCCCTACGAGGTAACAAGGTCGCTGAGCAGGGACCGGCATTCGTCCTGTGAGACATCCCTCTCTCAAAATGTTCCGTCCAAATGCGGATATTGCCTAGCCGGGTCCTGACCGGGTTTCGTCCGGAAAGGGTTAAGTATACACATCATTCTGACCTACATGTCCAACTAATCTGTATTTTTACTAAGGGATTGACTACTTGATGTTATGTAATTTTGAGATGCGAGCTCGCGAGCATCCAGACTACCAACCTATATACAGCATTCTGATCTATTTGTGCGAATTCATGTGCATTCTACTTGTGCGAATTCATGTGGAGGCAATCAAACCACAACCACTCCAATTTGTTTTAACAAATCCTCACCGACACCGGCAACTTTTGAAAACACGGTAATTCTTTTTTTTTGTTTTATTTTTTTTATAATATAATTTCTTCCCACAGCTTGAAATTGTCACCAATTCTACGTAAATATGTAATATAAGTAAGAAAGGAATGCCTAGAAACATCGGGCGGGCGTGTTGAAGACAAATTGACTGGGGGGGGGGGGGGGGGGGGGGGTAACGGAAAAGTACCTAAAGTTTCTACCATGTGCTCGGACCAGGGCTTTCTTTTGATCACAGGCTGTACGATCTTGAAAAACCTTCCCTTTTCACTTGCTTTAAATCTATGCTGCCATTCAGAGAGTTGCTTCTTGAAGAAAACCGCATCCCATAATATCCAGCCAAATTTTGTCAAACACAGTTTAAATAGTTGAGCTGGTTGGACCAAAAAGTAGCCATTTGAGTTTCAAGCCTAGTCATCTTATTTTGCTTATTGATGTTTTATTTCTCATAAAATTATATGATTACATGATTTACCGCCACTTCATTATTCAGTGGTAGAGCAGCATCTTATTATAAGAAGACAGTTGTGATGAATGAGAATAAATGCCAGATTAAACTGAAGGAATGTTGATAACAGGAAAAGCAATGTTTGCCCTTGTGAATATGTACCAGTCTTTATTAGCATTTAAATGATTTATAGATTTTGTTGATTTCCTGATTTACCAAATATAGTATTTGTTGTGTTTCACCTGCTTCATTTTTATTTTCAGCCAAGAGTCAATACCCTTCGCAAAGCTGATCCTGAAGTCATTGAACAAGCCAATAAAGCTTATCGTAAGTTTGATGCAATTTATATTCTCCCTATAGCGCTGTTATAGATATGTAGAAATATCAGCTATCACAAAGTGGAATAAAAATACCTCATTACATAGTAGATTAGTTCATGTACCATTGAGTTTGAAATTGATTGATAATTCATGAAAATCGTCAAGCAATACAAGTAATAGCAAATCTTAATACGTGATAAGCAAATAGTGAAGTGACACAATAAGTCAAAGAATTTGCAAATCAGCGGTAAGCTGATCATTAGTCGCACTTCTATTATTAACTTTATCATCTTCCTTTCTTTCTGATTTAGAACATTCCAGAATTTATGAATCCTGATTAAAGAATCCTGGAACTCTTTTCTTTGGTTGTATTGATTGTAGCTGATTAAACATGATGTTCATTCATTTTGTATGCACTCATTTACGCTGTTTTATTCCAGGTGAAGAGAATAAAGACAGCTTCAAGAAATTAATTGAGCAAATGAGAGCCAGAGAAGGGAGAAATATCAAACCAACAAAACCCCCTCCACGAGTGTACAGCGATGATGAAGATGACCCAAATAGAAGTGTTGCTTTCAATCCAGATGTACCTTCAACTTCTAGAGAATCTGACGATCACAGTTTGTATTCTCAGGCCACCCAACAACATTATGAATCGGATTCGGACATTTTTCAAGATGATGATGAAGGTGAAAATGATCGCAAAAAAGGTTTGATTGACTGGAGTAAGACGAGCTTATCGGAGAAAGAGATTGTGGCTGTAAGTGACAGTGACGAAGAACCAGAAGTACCCATTACGCCAGTAGATTCTTCTGGTGAGAAAACGGATATAGCATCCATCCGAAGACTAGAGCAGACAGCTACTCCGATCAAAACACCGTCAAGCGCTCTTCACGTACTTCTTTCACCAACAGAATCTGAAAGGCTTGCGGATGATGAAGACAGTAATCATGAAGACCCAAACAAAACAGGGATCATTGAAAATACCGTGAACTCTGTGACCAAATTGAAAGACAAACAGAAAAACGTAGAATCCTCTTTAAACGACGATTCTTGTAGTACAGTTGCACAACGTAGAAGTACCACAAAAACACCTGCCAAAAATTTCGATGATGGAGGGTCTGATGATTCCATTGATGAGCTTTTTGATAATGTGTCGGTCGATAAAAATATAACTCCTCGTGTAACTCGTTCCAGCAGGAAATCTTTTGCAAGGTCTCAATCCAGTACTCCAAATTCTACTTCTTCTCGTGGTACTAAGAGAAAATCGAAAAGCAGCCCCAAGAGTACTGCATCCAATCTGCTAGAATCGTACGACTCCGTTTCTGATAAAGGCGAAGGTAAGCTACTTGATGGAGTGTTAACTAGCTTGAAACAGCTTATCAGCTTCTACACATTTCCAGCATGGTTGTATACAGGGTGGTCATAGGAACCTTCTCCTACAACCTCCTTTCCTGAATGTGCCAGGGTTGAAGACAAAATATCATTCTGCTACAAGAGTAAACTTATGTTATCTTTTTGAGACCTACGCAAAATATATACGTGTCTCCACCGTTCTAAAACCCTAGTAATGCCCCTTAAATTCCTACAAATCCTTTTAGCTACCATCTTAAAGTATATAATTGTAATTATATAAATTAAGTAAAATGACAATCACATAGTGATTTATGCCTCGCACGATTCAGCCTGAACAGTAAAAGTTAGCTTCTGCCAAGCTCCAAAGTCCGCGTTATTATGTAAACGCTTTTACCCTTCTGGAGCCAAAGCTCATGTCATCAGTTGAGGAACCAAAATGCCCAAGGACCTCGTTTTCGCGTATTACATTATTATTTGATGCTAGCACCATCTACTGTAACTTACGGAAACTTGTTTTAAAAACACCTATTAGGAAGGGCTGTAAAAATGTGAATTTTTAAAACTTTTTATTTAATGAGTTGGGCAGAAGGGCCATTAGTGGCATTAGGTGTGGATATCATTCTCCATCTAAGTATTAGTTTCAGTAGTACCCATTGAAAAGCGTCATCGGGTTCTTCCAGCTCACTCTTCATTTCACCTTCCGTTTTGGTTTCTTATTTTCAACAATGAACCTTTGTAATCGATGGAGAAAAAAAGAAAATATGTATGTATATATATCCCCCCCCTCAAAATTATTTGAGTTGTTCCAAGATATGTAAATTTACAAAAAGGAAGTTTTTCTCTGGAAAAACTGAATTGAATTTTACGAAATTTGGCTCAAAAATCATATAGGTAGATCTGCCTGGAATACGTCAGCAATCTCGGCATCAATTTTGTTGAACCCTAAAGGGAAGAATTTAGGGCTTACATTAAAAAATCTATATCTCTTACACTTTTGAAATGAGCAACTGAACTTTTTTGGCTGTAATTTATAGGTATGATCCCTATGAATCGAATGAATTCACCCGGATCGCTTTACCTTCATCAGTTCGCTTTCTCTAAAGGCTAGGACTTTGACAGGAAAAATGATAGTCAACATAGACGCAAAGCCAAACTGGTGGAACATGGTAAAAGACGCTTTAAATACTACGATGATCGATTGGCTGGTATAATTCCAATGGAATTCTCACTTCTCGAAACTGAGTTTGTTGTTACTTTTATTACCTTTAGGTGGACTTCTTAAGCATAGGTAGGTGATTATTTTGCTTCATTAAGTGTGGTTGTTTTATTAAATTTAATTGACTGATGAAATGTGTCTGTACTTTGACTCAGCTGGCATTTGCCTGATGCGTTCCGTGCTACAGCTCACAATTTTGGAGCTATCAACTTGAAATTTGGTAGGTAGTCTCTTTAGACTTCCGGAATTAGCTGTATAGTTTTTGGTGACGATCTGACAACAGGAACCACGACTTCAAATCAACCGTAAATCGAATTTAGTATAGTTGTTTTAACGTTGGTTCCAATTTCGTTATGGAAGGGGTGGAATGGAGGGGCTAATATAAATAAATCATGATGTTTTAACTATACTTGTCAGATTTTGGTGATTTTTTTTTCCGTTCAATTAAGAATTTGCTCTAGTTTTGGAAAATATGTCAGGAGTTTCAAATTTCATGCTGGAAGTTTTATGATGGTAATTTTCTGTCGGTCGAGGGGCTTTGAGGGGGGGGGGGGGGGGGGGTTCCATAAAATCCTAATAATTTTGTTTTTTCTCTTGTTTTAACTCTCACCAAAGTTATATAAAAATCTATTCATAGGGACATCCCTGTAATGCACCCATTAATTACCAACATGTTTCAAACTTCGTGTCAAACCTGGTTAGCAGGCCAACTAGTGGATTTCTCCTTGGTAGGCGCCTACTTCTATGTACAGTAGACACTCCCTAATCTGGCACTTTCGGGGCAATTCCGGAACTGGATTACCGAAAATTCTGTATTATCGTGCGTCCTAAAATAGCGGCAGTTATACCGCAAAAAGGAAAATAGAAGGGGAAATCGGCATTTTGACATTTTTATTGCTACATTCATTTTCTTTCAGGTTAGTAAACAGTAGAGTAGAGTAGATAGATGTAAACTATGATCGCTGTGAACCAATTTGATTCAAATTTTGACAGCATATTGTAACAACCCTCTCGTATAGACTCAGCAAATTTCTTTTTTTCTCTCTGAGAGAATCTTAAAATTTTCTGAGTCTATACTTCAGGGTTATTAAAATATGCTGTCAAAATTTGAAAAAAACGGGAAGTTAGGTATTATTTCCCCGGGTTCATCAGAAAACATCTCATTTCAAACTGAAAATGAGACTTCCGAGAAAGGACAATAGCAAAAGAAAAGCATAGTGAACTTTTGATTAATGTCCACTAGAAATGAGGTAAACAATCAAATTCCCCCAAACATAGAACTAAAGGATAACATTCAGAGAGTCTAATTATTTCTCTAAAACACCAATAAGGGTGATTATTGGGGTATTGTTGCAGCGATTGCCACGCAAAGAGTATACTCGTCGCGAGATGCAAAAGGGTTAAGGTGGGTGCTGGATGGTATACATTCGGTTTTTTCAACTTTTCTCTGTCAATAGTGGACCGATTTTGATGATTCTTGCGGCAACCTACTGGTTTTGAAATTCCCCATAGGATCGAGGCTCTGGAGTTTTCAAATTTGTATACTTTTTAACAATTTTACTTTCAAATTTCGAGTTAGGTAAGAGGGACATAGAAGTTTCGAAAATAGAACATACACTGCAAGATTCATTGAAATCGGTCAATTATTGGCTGAGCAAAGTTGAATAAACAGTTTGGTCTTATTTTGAATGTGGAGGATAGATGTAGATTAAAAAAAACTCTCAGGGCGGGGGTTTTGAGCCTCCAGCACGGAAGCCTGTTGGCTTATTGTACTCTCCTGAGAATTTTTTGTTTAATCGAAGAGACTCAGCCCCCTGATGAGGGGTGGGAGGCCCTTGAGTAATTGTTTGCTCTGAATAGAGCTCATAGGGGTTTGGGCCCCAAAGAGTTCAATTCTGCGATGGGTGAGTGCAGGACACTCGAAGATTGTGTGGGATGCAGTTTCATCAGTCTCCTCACATAGCCTGCACAGGGTTGAGCTTTGTGTGACCCCTATGCGATGTAGGTGAAATCGTATGGGTGCAAAGCCGGTTATAAGGCCAACCATTGTTTTTAGTTCCCTACGGTTTTTTCTAAGTAGCTCTTCAGTAATTTTGGTGTTCGGTTCAGCCACCATAAGTTTACTGTGGGTGTGTCCTTCAATATTGGACCATCTTTTAGTGGTTTGCTGGTTGACGCACATGTTGATGGTTCTTCTGAAGGTAGTTTTTGGTAAACCGACTGCTGGCTCAGGCCCTACAAATGGGGTTTGGGAGCCCCTTCTCGCGAGCTCGTCAGCCTTTTCATTACCAATAATGCCTCTATGCCCCGGCACCCACTCCAGGCGAACCCGGTTATGTTTGGCTAGGTTGTTGAGGGTTTGCATGCAGCACCATACCACTCGGGATGAGATGGTTAGAGCCGTAAGTGCTTTTATCGACGCTTGACTGTCAGAGAGCATGCGGACGTGGGCGTTTTTATGCCCTCTCCTAAGAATCTCCGCAGCTGCTGCCTCGATTGCCACAAATTCCGCCTGGAATACAGAGGTGTGTTGCCCAAGTGGAAATGAGGTGTTCCACCTGGATTTGGCCCCATATATTCCTGCGCCAGTTCCTGCTTCCATTTTTGAACCAGATGATGTCGTTGGAGCAGCATTTGTTCTCCCTAATGTGGAGGGCGCTTGAGCCGTATCAGACAGAGTTCGCGTGTCTACCGCTAAGTAACTCTACATTCGGGTCACTCACCTTTCTTGCTCTTTTGGTTGGAAAGGCGCCAGCCAGTCTCTACGGTGCTCCCAAACTAGACTAAGCGGACCCAAAGAATATTCATAGCCGATTTACAACTTTCGTTAGAAACTCAAGTGACTGCTTTGTGTTACTGTATTTAAAAAACTGTGTAGAAGGGCTAATAAAGAAATGATAAACCATTGTGCAATGCACAATGTAGCATTTTCTAGTCATTGCAGATGCCTAATGAGTGGAATAATATAATAACAAGATTAATTTTCATTCACTCAAAGGTTTTCATAGTATCATCCACATAAAGGGCAAGCTTCTGCCTAGAGGTTTTTTACCTGTACAGATCATCCACGTACAAAAAGTTGTAGAAGAAGTTCTTCCCACGACAGCTACTTCATTTTTTGACATAAATGTCTTTGTCGACGGGTCAACCGGAAATTTTTTTACGCAAAGAAAAAACGTCACGCAACCTATAAACAAGTTAGGTGTTGTTTTCTTTTTATTTTCACGTACAACCAAGCCGTTGCTGGAGAAATGAAACTTCTTAGTTTTCACCGGACAAAAATCGTTCTCCACTCGTTGGAAAGCTCTCGATTTATCACGTAATTCTTTCGTAATAATTCTTCTATTCATGTCGTAGTTTTATATTTATTTATGTTATCAATGGATATAGTGAACAATGCCCCTTGTTTTGTTGTCACTTGGTTGAGAAGTTAATCTTGGTTAATTGTAATTGTAGACGCGCACATAACATTGAATTACCTACCTAGCTGTAAATTCATATTCGTGAAAGAATTGGGCATCGTCGAGACTGGCTTACAGCAAATTCAGTAATTGTGTATCAATAATTATTTTATTTTTCTAATTGTTATATTGTATAAAACAATAAAATTATTGAAATTACTGAGACATTTTCAATGCTCATAGCTCTTCTCTCATAAGAGAAAAAGTACGAGCGGCCTGCCGCGTTTTTGAAAATAAAATTTTAGTTAACTGTTTTACTTGTTGTTCTAGGTGATGGTTTCATCGGTTTTGATGACAGTGACGATGATGAGACGAGCTCCACATCCAACTCAAATCCTCCTGACCAAGAAGAAGAAGATGGGTCTAAGTCCAATTCTAAATCTCGACGGACGCGTCGTTCAGCAAGAACTCCAAGCGGTGGTATCACGCCTATATTGGAAACCAATGAGTCAAACCAAGTCACAACCAGAAAACGTGCTAAAAGAGACCTTTCGCCCGCATTTTAGAATAAGGTGATTATTTAATCTTGTATATATTTTATCCGTCTGTTGATATAATTCGGTTATTATTACTTCGGTCCTTTTTCCATCACAAACCGCATACCAGTGAAGAAGTGCAACATAAATTTTTGATTTGACTAATAAATTACACTGAGTGTGATAATATGTTACTATTAAAATAAATAAGAAGTGTTACCGTACTGTTTATTCTTAGTTTATCCTCTAATGAATCACAATCTGATTGAACCACAGCAGGGGTTCAACCACAGTATTCTTCAATACTCAACACACACACACACACACACACTCACAAATTCTCCACAGTATTCTTGGTCCATTTTTAAAATAGAATTCACTGAAAAAATGATGGTGTCATGAGGTGTCCTTATTGAAACGTCGAAAATCAAAATGCTAAGTAGTGTCCCTTATGAGAATCGGTGACAACCGAATCAGTGCAGGTTACCTCCTAACCAGGTTAGAAATAATAAACGATAAAATTATTTGTAAAACCTAACAATAACTCAACTCAATTTATAACTCAAGAATTTCAACAACATCCAAGGATAGTCAAGACATGATAGTAGATATGAACAATAGGAACAACAATCATGTCTTGTTGTTAAGGATATTCCACTAAAATCAGCCAATTGTTGTCATTTTTCGTTGATACGACTTGAAACTTAACTTTTGATGCCTCAGCCTGTGACCATATGTGAATTTCCCCAGTATGGGTGATATTCTTGAGACTTTGACACTAGCGCTTCCTTACATCGAGGCAAGGCGAAATCAAGTTATTTCACCTTGTTGTCATGGTAACGAGTAAACATATGCGAAAATGCGCCATTTGTAGGCACAGCTGGACAACAGCATAACATAGTCTCACCTAGTTCCGAGTCAATATTTTCATTATTTGTAATATGCAAGGTGATAAATTGTATGCAAATTACATCAAGTTATTATCTTTTAATCTGTGGGGTAGAGATCCATATGAAATGTGTGTTGGGGAGTTGACATACAAGTGTTCTAGATGATCCAGACATCAGCCGCAAAGATGTTGTGGATTACCTATCTAGTTTTAGAACTGTTCTTTGAATCAATTGAAACTAAAAATCTTTAGAGTACTGTGAAAGTGGTGTTGTGAAAGGATGTGTTATGAGAGCTCTGTTAGGCGGGAATAGTAAGTTGTATCACATGTGGAAAGGTAAGCACCTACCTAGAGGTAAGGTATACCTACATACTTTCCGTATATTATTACTTGTTCATGTAGGTAGGTACTTCATTGATCAAAACGAAAGTAGGTACCTACCTAATTACCTTTTTTGTCCATACAATTTGCGTAACTGCAAAACTCGCGCAATAACTGCACTGCCAATGCCGTCTTTATGAAATCTTACCTTCAGAGGAATGCATTTCAAGGTTTTTTCCTTGCAGCTGGTTTTTAATTCATGTTGCATATTCCCTGATTTGATATTTGACAAACTTGCTAATCAGCGGTTGTATTCGTCGGCAAAGCAACGACCCTCCTACTTTGTTTAGGCTCTTTAAACCAACAACAAATCTGGTAGGACGTACGTACCTACCTAAGTAGTTTCGTTTCTTGGTGTAGCTACAACCTGCCTTGTTTATTTTGACAAACTATCAAATCTCTCATTTTATTCATTCAATATAACAAGTAAAGCTTCCTCAGTTATGCATAGTACTACGAACTTATAATAAAACGCAGATGAAGCTACCTGAGCAATGGCTAGGTACCTACACAGCAGTACAGACACCTGAGGAATTTTCAATCATCTTTTCTTTACTATTTTTCAGGTTAATTATTCTCAAAGCCTAAACGAATGAAGTTCTTTAGTTTTCTGACACTGATTAACTACTATAGTTAGTAGGCTCCTAGTCAAAATAAAAACTCGTTCACGTTAGATTGGTATTTTTGACAGCAATCTACAATCAATTATTGCGCTGGCAGGCATGATTATTATAACATTTAGTCGAATTGAAACTTTGTATTGCTACATTACTATACTTTTTCAAAACAAAACTGTTGAAAAATGGCCTTATAACCACGAATTATGTTGACGTGAGACGGCAAACTTCTTGTGAGAAATAGGTTGGTTGAGTAGCGATTCATTGACGTAGGGCGGTCTCATGGCCGACTTTGGCTGAAACGCGAACCTACTCCAGGCGTGACGTCACGAGAATATGGGCCATAGCTTCCTCACTCGTCTCGTTCTTAAAATATTGTAGGTAGTAAAGCTCAGCTTATAGCTGATACAGCTCCGAAGTAGATGAAATGCATGCATCTTGGGACAAAATAGAAAATTGACTAATATGACTAAATTAAATAAATACTAGAGAATCCCGCTAATTCGAATGAAACAAATGCATTTCGGTCCCCTTGCTAATTCGAACAAAGTCCGGGAGGTCTTTAGGGAGAAGAGGAGGTTTTGGAACAACAAAATGTGGATGAATCCGAAGTTGACAACGAAGAAGAATGCAATCAGCCTGTCAAAATCATAACTGGGAAGTAGCAAATGCAGCGATGAAATTACTTCGCTATTACCTAGTCCGAACTGACATTGATGATTATTTTTTTTCTGCCCTTGCACTTCTGAAAAACTCCGTAAATCGTAACCGAACAGTAACAATGGTACAAAAGAAAATCACTGACTTTTTTCAATGCGTTCCTGTACCTACGCACGATTTGAGCACCTAATTTTACGATTTTTTGTAAATTAAAAATTTTTTTTTTTTTTCGTGATTTATTTATTACAACTGAAACATAGTACACTTCATCTAGCAATATTTCATTTCATGATAAGCTCACTAAGGGGGGAGGTTTACAGCAAAACCTGGCCCATACAGTACAATGGTTTTTAACTGTATCAAGTACAGTTAAAAACACTGGATTACACTTGCACTATTTGCACAGCACAATTAGGTCCAGAGGTTTATTTCTCTTGAGTCGCCGAAGTTCTCCTTCGTTGTTTAAAACGTTGAGCATCTCCAGGTTCTCGTGTTTGTGGAGGCGATGTTCGTGCTTCCTTGCATATTTGGCGATAATTTCGGTGTAACAACCTCTAGCTTTATTACTTGGGTGTAACGTATGATAACACGTGAATCCTCTCATTTTGATGTATGACGTCCGAGTGAAATGGGTTTCAGAAATAAGTAAGATGTCTATCTTGTTGGAGTGGAGAAATTATTCGACTTCCTTGATGTGATTTAGCAATCCGTTTGCATTCCATGTTGCTATTCTTAAAGTCGGTCCCATTAAATTAGTCCAAAACTAGTAAGTCCTTTTTCTAGCTTAGTTATTCTTTCAAATAACTGTATTGGTATGTTTTTGTTCATCCGGTCTTTCCAGTATCTGTGCCAGCATTTTTTCTGTGTTCGACACATTAACCTCTTTTTTAGCAGCGGTATCATATGAAACCATTGAAGTAGTTGCTCCTGTCATGGTTGTAGTAAGCGATTAACGCCTATTAAAATTCCTCTCAACTGAAGCATCGCGCTTGGTCTGTTCTTTTAGTTGGGGTTTAGTAATTTTGTTTCTCATTCTTTGTAGCTCCTTAGCTACCTCGCATCCTCGATAATTTGCTGGATGATTCCCTTTGCAGTTGACACATTTGTAAATTAAAATGAACCGCTCGTTAATTCAAATTTTTTGTGACCAACTCCCGTTAACCTTTTCGATGCTAAGGCCGAATATATTCAGGGTGGAAGTGTTACACGCCATGCTATTCTCGAGAATACTCGGGCTACTCGAGACTGCTTTGGTGTGCTATACACAAATATATTTGTGCTCGCTCCCTCGATCTACTGGTTGCATTTATAAGTCTTCATTTCACCAGGACCCCTTCAGGGAGCAGCACTGCTTGGATCCAACGATGTTTAAAAACGATTGTTGCCATCTTATTTGCTTGATAACAGTTTGGTTTGTTTCGATTTCCCTGGCATTCACAAAAAAAGTGAACTCACGATGTTGCGTTGCTTTTATACTGAAGAGGAACTACTGAATATTCTATTTCTAATGTTTCAACCACGAATGGTTCCCCTTCGATGTTCTCTGTTGAGTTACCTGTTTGCCGACGTCCCAATGATTCCAGCAGCGATTCTGATGACGAAGAGGAACCAAAAGCCGAACAAGTAAGGGACTATATATGGGATAATTCCGAACCAAATATTGTTTTTCACAGTTTCATGGGCAATAGAAGAGAGGTTCTGGGCAGCAACATCAATGATCAATCATCCAGATTGACCGAATTCCACGTTGCTCGTAAAAAAGTACCTATTTAGCACTTTTATTTAGCACAGAGAACCTGGATGAGCGTAGAAGCATGCAGATAGCCGGCGCCAGCTGGTTCAACAGGGTGCAGCACCTAAAAGGTTAATACGAACTCTCAATAATTCGAAACTTTCGCTCATTCGAATTTCTGAGCATGTACCTTGAAATTCGAATTAGAGGGATTTCGAATTTACTGTAATTTTTCTTTTCTTCAGGAATTTTGACCAAAGTACTATCCACTCTATCTATTATTGTCTAGTCAGTGGGGTTTCACTGTGGCTCGAGAAATGCTCAATCGCTGATCAATCTAACTTCAAGAAAAATATCAATGATGATAATGATTTTTGGTGAACTGTTACATCAGTGCTGCCAACCCGTTTCAGCGAAAAATCCTCCCAAATTCACGAAAAAGCTCCAAAATCCCCAGGAAAATTTTAATCAGAATATTGGTTAGCACATTACATATCATTTGAAATAATGAACACTTGTAATCGACCACAAAATCACTATTTTATTGAATTCATTTCCCCACCAACGGCTTGGTTGTACGTGAAAATCAAAAGAAAACGCTTGCATACAAGTCTGCAACGCATTAGGACATTTCATGTCTTTCCCCTCCCTCCTTCTTCCCTTCCATCTTCTAGCAATCTTGTCTTCCTCTGTGGATTACATTTTTTTCAATATAAAGAAAACAAACGTCCTAAGGAGGCTACCAGCCAAATTTCAGCTTCCTACGGGTGATAGGGAAGAAGTTAGCTTCAGGAGCCACTCTGCTGATCAAGACCCTGTACACCTTATTGTTCATGTCCTAAGGAGGCTACCAGCCAAATTTCAGCTTCCTAGGGTTGATATGAAAGAAGTTAGCTTCAGGAGTCACTCAGTTGATCAAAACCCTCTGCACCTTACTGTTCACGTCCTAAGGAGGCTACCAGCCAAATTTCAGCTTCCTACGGTTGATAGGGAAGAAGTTAGCTTCAGGAGCCACTCTGCTGATCAAGACCCTGTACAACTTATTGTTCACGTCCTAAGGAGGCTACCAGCCAAATTTCAGCTTCCTAGGGTTGATAGGGAAGAAGTTAGCTTCAGGAGCCACTCAGTTGATCAAGACCCTGTACACCTTATTGTTCATGTCCTAAGGAGGCTACCAGCCAAATTTCAGCTTCCTACGGTTGATAGGGAAGAAGTTAGCTTCAGGTGCCACTCTGCTGATCAAGACCCTGTACACCTTATTGTTCATGTCCTAAGGAGGCTACCAGCCAAATTTCAGCTTCCTACGGTTGATAGGGAAGAAGTTAGCTTCAGGAGCCACTCTGCTGATCAAGACCCTGTACACCTTATTGTTCATGTCCTAAGGAGGCTACCAGCCAAATTTCAGCTTCCTAGGGTTGATAGGAAAGAAGTTAGCTTCAGGAGTCACTCAGTTGATCAAAACCCTCTGAACCTTACTGTTCAGGTCCTAAGGAGGCTACCAGCCAAATTTCAGCTTCCTACGGTTGATAGGGAAGAAGTTAGCTTCAGGAGCCACTCTGCTGATCAAGACCCTGTACAACTTATTGTTCACGTCCTAAGGAGGCTACCAGCCAAATTTCAGCTTCCTACGGTTGATAGGGAAGAAGTTAGCTTCAGGAGCCACTCAGTTGATCAAGACCCTGTACACCTTATTGTTCATGTCCTAAGGAGGCTACCAGCCAAATTTCAGCTTCCTACGGTTGATAGGGAAGAAGTTAGCTTCAGGAGCCACTCTGCTGATCAAGACCCTGTACACCTTATTGTTCATGTCCTAAGGATTCTACCAGCCAAATTTCAGCTTCCTAGGGTTGATAGGAAAGAAGTTAGCTTCAGGAGCCACTCAGTTGATCAAAACCCTCTGCACCTTATTGTTCACGTCCTAAGGAGTCTACCAGCCAAATCATAATAATCATATAGCCAAATTTCAGCTATAATCATATAGGTACCTACCTACCTCACTTCTACGAATCATAATAATCATTGAGCATATTTCGTTACGTAACGATACATAACGAAAATTTGGTTGTGTGCCATACCAAAGACATGAAATGTCAGAACCAAAAAATCCCCCAAATTTAAGGTGCCATTAAAAGCGATTTTGGACACAATATTGATCACAAATTGAATTATTAAATAGGTAATAAAAGGTCATATAACAAGAAAAACAATGTGAAAGAAATTAAAGAGCGGATTATTACAAAAAAAGGAGAAACTTCGTTACCAACAATAGACTGGTACTTACGGTGAATCATGTTGTCAATAAAAGACACATGAGTAATAAATTTGAAAAAGTTAACATCAACATGACATGGATGACCAAAAAAAAAAAAAAAAAAAAAATGTAATCCAACAAGTATGACTAGCAAGTAAAATAGGAAAAAATACAAGTACACCTACAGTGCACAATGTAGGAAAATCCATTTATTTTTCCTCCAAAATTTTGGAGAAAATCATTTTTCTTGGGGTTCAAACTCCTTCCCTTTCCTATATCTTCAATAACTCTCGTCTGATTTGGGTTGGCTAACTGTCGTTCGTGCCTGACACTGTCCATACGTGTCATTTGTCGTTATTCTGAGAACGATCTAGTGGAGGGATCATTTTCCATTTGTATTTATGTTGAAATTCACCTGTATGTGAATTCATTCATATGTAAGGCAGTAAAAAAATAATAGAATTCAATGATTGTCCAGTGAAGCTCAAAAATCCTCCAGAAATCCCCTCCCACACTTCATCACCCTAGGGCTCTGAGAGCCCTTAAAAATCCCCCACGTGGGGATAAATCCCCCGCGTTGGTAGCATTGTTACATACTCAGCCTCACCACCCTTTTGACCACAAGAAAAGGTACAACCTCTCTCCTCTGGTGTACAAATTACTTGGTTAAAGTCATGAAAAAATAAGTCATAAGTTGAATGGATTTATTTATCTTTTTTTACAAATTGGCTTTTGATGTTTTCGGTTATGGGATACGCAAGGGAATTACTGCTACTTCACAAATTTCAATTTATTACAAATAGCTCTACGACCTGACATCATTTCTACAATGAGCCAATATTAAAACTTCGATCTAAAACCGATGGAATAAATTTGACGTCCTCGGAGTTAAGGCATCTTCAACAAACATGAACAGGAAAAAGCGATCTTAATATGTATTGAATTCATAGAACCCTGTTCAGAATAGAATTATTTCGAGGCGATTATTGTATTGTATCTAATGAGTTGGGAATTCGTAATTTCCAATTCGCTTACGTTACGCTCTTTATATTTTCTTGATTGAATCAACATTTACGGCTATTTCCCTGGAAGTGAATATAAAGTCTCTGAACAACAACAGTTTTCAACAGCGATGCTAAAGATTATTCGAGAATAAATGTAGGTATGCATTATTGATAATAAACCATTTGATATACACCAACTATTTATATTGCTATAGGACAAAAGCACATCCGAAAAACTGGTAACAATGACCCTAAATTTACAGATTATTTTCTCGTTTATAATATTAGCGTTTCTAAAATACGATTTTTGATTAAAATGACTATTAAAGTTCAATCAAGCTATGATTCCAACGGCCCAGGCGTAACAAGGAACATTATTTTTCATGAAAATAGTTTTTTTTTTCTTCTCCTGAGTCTACGGAAACATTGTTTAAGTGATACGATACTTTTTAATAACATTAACTATAGCTTTAACGGGCAAATAATTTTACCTCAGCTATGTCTACATAGATCACCATCACCTTAGTAAGAGCACGGGCGTGTCGCCACGTGCGGTCAAAAATACGGGACAGTCATTATAGATTGTGGCAAGTTGTCATCGAAATAAAACTTAAAAACTTATAACACGAGTACAACTTAAAACAATGCGTATAAATAATTGATTCTAATAGTAGTAAAAATTAGGTTGATATCCGATGTGTCAGCTAAAGGAATGTAGGACAACATGAACGGCGATGCTTCATAGGAAAACGGCAAGGTTGGAAAAAACGGATTGGTAGAGCTTTGATTTGGGTATCTGCGATAATTTGTTAAGTAATTAATTCTTCCTACTTTCTATCCTGGTATCTTTATATGGACTTTGGCAAATATATATTTATAAACTTAGTTAAGTACATTCATTGTACAGTTAAGTACATTCATCATGGAACGGTGCATTCACTTTGAACAAAATGAGGTTAGTTTTGTTATCATTTTACGTTCTCTTTTGAGGGCAAAACCACTGTATCACATTACAACTTAACACGGAGGTTAAAATATCATTCGCAAGACCAAAAATTACCAAAATATGTACATGTAATTCTCTAATTATTTGTACTTAGTTAAATTGTAACAAATTTTATCGATGGAATGTTTCCAACCCCCCCCCCCCCCCCCCCCCCCCCCCCCCCCCCCCCCCCCCCCCCCCCGTTCCGGAAGTAATTCCAAATTTCATGCTTTCCCTTGGTTTTCAACCTTGTAATTTTAAAATGGACTTGAATCCTTCAACTAGAAGAGTAAATTTCATTTAATGATAACCGTGGATATCCAATTTTATTCTGCCACACTTTTTTTCAAACTCAACAAAAAAATTTTTCACATTTTCAATAAATATTGATGAATTCCATGAGACTAAATGTACCGGTAAACAAGAACCAGGGTATTAAAATCGATGAGAACAACTTAGAACAAATATTTTGTCTGCAAAATATTTTTTTCATCTTCAAGCAACAGAAATAGGTTTTGTTTTGAGGTTCCTTCAAAATATATCATCTAACAGACACAAAGTATTTTCTTGTATTTTTGTGACCAATCGTGAATCTAAATTATAGAAACAATGTTGGTTCGATTATCTCAAATAGGTACTCTCAAAACTTTCTAGTTTAGTATTTTACACTTAAATCCTTAAGTTGGGTCCAGAAGAACCAGATTTTTTAAAATTCGTTAAAAAGCTGTGTATGAGAAGTTGGCTGGAAATTTTGAGTGAAATGTATAATGCATGAAAAGTAAAGTTTGAAGCATGGAAATTACAGTTTTTGAAATAAGTGTGGTTGGTAAATCAATTCAAAGGAGATGTAGTTCTCTTTTCCATCTTATTTTTTAATTTTAGTTTACAATTCATTCTAAGGAGCCGTCTCAATTTCAATTGTTATGATCCAAAACAGGTTGGGTCGGTTGAGGGTAGAGAATTTCCAGGCTTCTCTGATTGACATTTATTGAGGTTTGCTGAGAGCTTTCGCCAAATATGTGGAAAGACACACATAGTCTGAAATGATAATGACACACTAATAGTGTGTCTTTCCACATAAAAAATTGCATTTTTCTCAATTTAAGCACAAAATTGACCCTAGTAACATCACCAACCACAACTGGTCATGACCAAGATGTACAGAAAGGCCTCCCAACTTATAAATAAACATTTAACAGCTCATATATCAAATAATACGCTCTGAAGAGGTCATATATTTGACGAAAGCTCTCAGCAAACCTCAATAAATGACTATCAGAGGAGCCTGAAAATTCTCTACCCTCAACCTACCCAACTAACTAAAGAAAAGGCTACACTCCATAACCATTATGATCCAAAACTTGATAAAAAATCTTAAATGGAGATTTGTCCCAAAACTTGGTTTTAAAAACTTTCCGAAAGTGGCTGTTTTGACAGGGAAAATGGGTGGAATGACCGAACAATCAAAAGCTCGTTTTAAACCATCTTGTTTTTACCATTTTTCCAACCTCACCAATCCAAAGCAGCTCACCACTAAAATTATACTCGCAATAAATACCTATGACCAGGGAAACCACACTATTTTGGTTTATAACATTTAAAGACAACATCGTACTAACTGATTCTACTCATTTGAATGGAACAGAATTCAATATAAGATATATAGTACGTAACACCGATAAATTGACACTTCTCAGTAACAACTTGCGACAAAAATATACTTACTCTCCTAAAATAAGGAATTAACATTTTTTCTCTCTTCAATGTACAAAAAGATATTCCAAATATAGAAGATTTCAGTCAGTTACAAGAATAATTATTGAACGTCCCAAAATATAATATTTTTCTCTTATAATGGAATCGCAGTGTCTACTTCAATAAATTTCGTTCATCGTTAATATTTTATCGTGCAGTAGATACAGTAGATAAGTAGTATCATTACAATATAGCTTTTTTTAACTTTTTATAATTATATACTTTGATAGAAAGGATATAATCAGTCTTCTGGCATTAAGTACCGCGTTTATCAAAATTTTATCTCATCAAAAAATTACGGTTAGTAGAGAATGGTAAGCATTTTTTCTAGCTATATTAAATGTGTACCTTTCGTAGCATGATTAGGACTTGACTCGAATAAAACTAATTTATCACCGTGGAAGATGCTGGAGATATCTGAAAATTTTAGAATACGTTAGAACGTTCTGGCACTTATCAAGTTGTCATGAAGGTAGAGGGATGCTGAGACGGGAACCGTTTTACCTAAATGCTTCTCTTTGCTTTCCTTAGCAAAGTTAGTGATATGCTTCCTCTTATTTTACGAAGAAGGTCAATGACGTCTGTGGTGTCCATTCCATCAATATTGTCATCATTCACCTGAAAACATACATGTGTAGTTAAAAATATGGTATCACCGATTGTTTTAATTGAGGAGGAGCCATGCAAAACCCCACTAGTCCGTCAAATCAAAATTTTCAGAATTAAGGAAAAACTGTTTCATATTGTTCTACAGATAAAAATTTGCGTATTTTTACTTCATTGTCTTGCAGGAGACTTTAGAAACTAAGTAGCATAATCGATTCAAATCATACTGCCACTTAAGTTGAAAGAAATAATTTTAGTTTGGACATTTGGGGTTTTGATTGATTTTTTTTTTCTTTTTTGTGGGGTTTTGGTGAAAACTTATAGAGGACTTGAGGGGTTTCGGTCTTCCTCATTCAGAGGAAAAATAGAAACTAGGGTGCTGAACCAAATTTTTAAATTGTTAAAAAGGGAATGAAATTCAATTTGGGTTAATATTTGAATATAAAACTTGAGTAAATCAGACGTGGAAGGAAAAATTAAAACAAATAATTATAAATACATAGGTAGTGACACCTAGCAAAAAAAAAAAAAAAAAAAAAACTCATTGTATGTATCTGCTGACCATTTGATCTTGGAGTATCTTATCACACGATCCATAGATATTCAGGCGGAATTTTAAAGCATCCCTTGGCCGAATTTTGAAGCACTGGTAAAGCTTTACTGTTGTGCTTACATGGGATGAATACGTTTGAACCAGATGGAAAAGAATGCGTGACTTTTTTAGCAACTTTACGCGAACTACTGGTTTTTGCCTTTCTCCTCGTACCTTGATTACTGTCTCTCACTGTCACTGTGCCATCCATTTCAAAATCACCCATTTCGATTGACATAAATGAACACTTGAAATAATATAAAAATTCACTGGTAAACGTGCAGGTAGCCGAACTTCACAGATAGCTACAAGAAGCAACAGGTGACCCACATGAGGCTAGGTATCTGGCTTCCCATTGGTTGCTTGGACTAGTGGGGTTCTGTATGATTCACAGCTCTGGACATGTGTGGTTTTGGATGAAGTACAAGAATCTACTGTATTGTTTTGACGAGACCTGAGGGGTTTTGCTCAACATTGAGTGAAGAAAATGGGACAGCTGATCACAAAGAACAAGAAACCAATGCTAACTAAAAAAAATTTTTTTTTTGTGTGACTTGTGGGGTTTCGCATGGCTCCTCCTCAATTCAGTTAATTGTGTGGTTGTGAAAATAGTTGCTTACATTTATCAGCCTATCTCCAATCCTGAGCCTGCCGTCTCTTGATGCGACGCTGTCCGAGTAAATTGCACTGATGACTGACCCTCCGCCATCAGCGGATTGCAAGCTGAAGCCGAGCCTGCTATTCCATCCTCGATTCAGTTCGACTATTATTACCTGTAAAACGTTCATTGAGCAGATTAGCATTTATACTCAGGTACCAGAAAAAATCTCATATTTCTCTCATTTGAGTAATGCAAGTCTGCAATGCTAACTATTAGCAAAACGTGGAGACTGCGATTGAAAAATTATCCTAATCACTCTGATGAAATATTAATTACATCCTTGAATTCTAATAAAAAAAGAAAAATGCCGATAAATTTTGTGGGACTCCGACTCCAATCACTAAACTCCTGTCTATCCAATTTGCACATTCGCTACATAAAGTGTTCCTCCAAAAAGTCACAACACAGCTCAAACTCCTTAGTAGATGTTTTGAATTAGATTATTTGGTAAACTTCTAAATTTGTAATTGTTATTCAGTCAACATATTTTAAGAGCTGGATCCAAAATATGAGTTCTTATATGTGTTCAGAAAATGTAAAGTACTGATCAAACCCCGTTTTTCCCCAAGGAAGAAAAACTTATTACCTATAGCACATCTTTATATATAATTCCGACCGGTCTTTGAAATTGTGAAGAACTTCGCGGTCCGATTTTAGTGTTAGACTGCTCATTCGAATCAGCACGGCCCCAAGTTAGTTTCAAATGTGTCGCCGTTTGTCTCTATACCCGCCTTGATCGTGTTCTAGGCGGTCCTTATCAACGAGAGTTGTTTATTAGGCTGTGGCGGTAACAACAGTTGCCATCAATTCACGGTCAGTAACAAACGTGGTGTAGTTACTAACATCTAGGAGAGTTATTTCTGAACGAAGAAATTGAAACTGAAGAACTTAGCAGACTTTATCAATATATAATGCCGAACGGTCTTTATATATAATTCCGAATCAGCACGGCCCCAAATTTGTTGCAAAAGTGTCGGTAAGTAAGAAACGTAGTGATGGGGTCTTTTCTGATCAGCTGAGTGAGCTAAATTCTTTCCTGTTCACAGTAGGAAGTTGAAATTTGATAGGGAGACTCTCTGGGACATTAAGAGACGAGTGAAGTGATGGGGTCTTTTCTGATCAGCTGAGTGAGCTAAATCCTTTCCTGTTCACTGTAGGAAGTTGAAATTTGATAGGGAGACTCTCTGCTACATTAAGAGACGAGTGAAGTGATGGGGTCTTTTCTGATCAGCTGAGTGAGCTAAATCCTTTCCTGTTCACTGTAGGAAGTTGAAATTTAATAGGGAGACTCTCTGGGATATTAAGAGACGAGTGAAGTGATGGGGTCTTTTCTGATCAGCTGAGTGAGCTAAATTCTTTCCTGTTTACTGTATGTAGTGGATTTAAATATGTTTTACTTGGTGTGGGTAGACCAAGTGGGACATTTATATTCTGATTATGCGGGTTAGTCCCTGGGTTATTCCTGTAAGGAATGTGAGCGAAACCGTCAAGGTCAGCTTGCTTGGCGGGATGAACTGAGAGATAGTTCGTGTCGCAGCCGCGTGGAGCACTGGGCTCGCATAGTGGGTGCTGGGTTCGATCAGTTTGGTACTGAGCCGTTTTGTAATATTCCGGCCTAAGATTTATATCTGTAGGAGGAATATGTTGAGCTTGGTTGAGGTACTGAAAAGTATCCTTTGTTTTTTGTACATTTGGAGTGTATTTGACACTCGGATCGGCCGGGTAGCCTTGTGTCGAATATCGTGGATATTCGGAAAGCTTTGTCGAATCATAATGATTGACTTCAGAGCGGGTCTGAAAGGTATCCTCGATCTTTTGTATAGGTGAGGCTTGATCTAACGTTTCCTTCGTGAATACGTTAGGTGAGAAGGCGATCTCGTCGCGAGGATCGAGCCTTGAGCCGTCGCTAGGAACGGCGGACTGGCCGGGCAGCGTGTAGGTAGCGCTGCGTGGGCTAAGAGGCCCGGCCGCGCCGTGGTCTACCTCCCCTTGCATGAGGAAATAGGACGGCCGACGTTCCATCGAAATATCCGAGTTATTAGCTCGTTTTTCGATGCCTCTATGTATAGAAATAGAGGGTTTAGAAGGTGGACTCGCTTGACAGAGCTTCTTTCCTTTGCTCGTATGTCAGGGTCCTACCTTGTAGTCTTGAAAAAGACTTCCTTGGACGGTAAATTAGAGCGTATGAGCTGAGTAATTTACCGGCGTGCCCACAGCGGTCGGTGACGAGCCTAGTGCTACGAAACCCGGGCGACACGACTAGGAACGTCCCAGCGGGCGTACGATCTAAAGAGAATATCGATAGATGTACCGGGTGGCGTCCTGACAGATGAACTACGTTGGGCAATGAGCAGGATGAATAATCACTGGACTCGTAGATGCCAATGCGAGATCTGTGTGGAGAGAAGGTAGGCCTTGTAGAAAGCAGTAGGAAGCCGTTCTTGAGATGAACTCGGGATGCAGAAGGTTCGTCAGCATAGAGCGTGTAGAAATCTTCGTACTTCTGAGTGTAGTCGTCGAGAGCGGAGAGTGGAATGAATTCGGAGGGCTCCGAGCGGGGTAATTATAGGGAGGTGGCCGCCTCCTGCCGCCTCCTGATTGGTCCGCTTAATTTCGTTAATTCGACTGTGTAATCTCATTGGCTCGCGCATTGTTTTCTCAGTATCTGCGAGTATGATAGCTGAGCTGGTCCTCCGGGGTGGTTTCCCCACGTCCGTCGCTGCGACGGGGTCCCCGGGGGTGGCTTACGAGCGTCCGTCGCGGAGCCGACGACCTTGAGTTTAGATGGGGACCTCGGGTGCTTTCTCTGCGTCCGTTGTTCAGACGGGGTCCCCGGGGTGGCTGCTGGACCAGAGGTGGTCGCTTGCCGCCTCTTGGTTGGTTCGCCTATTGTCTCTCGTGTAATCAGTGTTTCTGATTGGCGAGTAGGCTTGTTTGAATTGTCCTTGTTAGTTTTAGAGGACGTTTGATTTTCTGTTTGAGTTTTCTCGTTCAAGGCGACTTGGTTCAAGATACTTGTCGCATCTCTCTCGCCCAGTAAGTGTCTAGGGAGGTCGCCTTGTATGTTATTAGTTAATATTTCACTTTTGAGAGAGAAATTCGTATTTTCTCTCTGGTGAAATATTTTGTTTGACGGAGTTGTAACTCGACGTCTTATAAATATTTTTGTGTTGTGTCTACCTCTTTTTGGTAGCCCTGAAAAGGGCTGTTGAAAAGAGGGGGTGGTTTTCACCACAGGCGCCCCCCCAAGACGTCGTGTTACTAACGACGACGCCGGTTGGGGAGAACTGGGAGGTCCACACGGAATTCTCCGTATGAAACCCTCACCAGTTGGGGCGGAGGCGGAGGTGCAGGCCACGCGTCCCGCGCCTGGGGTGCGCCCCGGCCCCGCCGGTTTCGACGAGCGCCGCGGGGCGGCCGTGGCCGGCCCGAGCTTTGCCGACGGGAGCCAAACCCGTGAGGGCTTGGCCCGCGGCCGCGGCTGGGCTGTTGCGGAGGTGCTCGTTCCGGCTCCGTCCACCCCGCTGCGCTCATCTCGTCCCACCGAGGCACGGGCACGTCGCCCGAGCTGATCCACTTTCGTGGACCCGTGGGGAGCTGGTGAGCGGGTGGAGCCCTGGGCAGCTGCGGAGCGGGTGTAGCGGTCGTCGCGTATGCGGCCGGTGTTTTCCACACCACCTTCGAAGCGCTGGCGTCCGTCGGTGCCTTCTTTTCCGGCGAAGGCGGTAGCGGGCTGATGATTGCCGGAATTTCCTCGGCGAGGAGGAGATTCTCCACTTCTTCTGTGATCATCTGCTCTGTAGGAGTGGAAGCTGCCATGGTCAAAGTTGGTATGAGCTCCTGGCGTGGGGTGTTCCATATTTATATCTCCCACTGTTCCTACCCGAGAAAAGTGGGCGTGGCCTGCTTCGAGTGCAGTCACCCACTTCTCGTCGAATTTGGTAGAGGGGACGCGCCCTCTGGCGGATTTTCGGGGAGTTTTCTCCTTATTTTCTGCCTGATTTTGGTTTCGTGACACAGCTTCGTCCGAGTTTAGAGTGTAAGCCGGCTTTATTTGTTGTTTGGGAACTTTTTTCGTGTGTTCGCCAATTTGTACTGTAACCGAAAACTTATCTCTCTTAATAACCTTGAATGGTCCCGTGTAAGGACATTGCAGGGAGGAGAGCTGTGTGGGCACTCTGATATAGACATGTGTACATGTATCCAAGTTTTTGGGCATGTTGACGGCATACTTCGTATTATTATGTTTAATATGTGTAGGCCGGAAGAAGAGAGGCTCAGAAAGGTTTGTAGAAGTTACGAAAATGTCTCCTGGGAGTGGTACGTCAATTCCGTAAACTTTTTGGAACGGTGTAGTTTCCGTTGCTGGGTCTACTGCCGTACGCATGGCGAGTAGAACTTTTGGAAGTGCGTCGAGCCAATTTTCGTTTTGTGCTTTGAGAGCCTCTTTCAAAGATCTATTTCTGCGTTCTACCATTCCGTTTGTTGACGGTTTGTATGGTAACGTGTGAGTATGTTTTACTCCGAGACGTTCCATAATGGAATTAAATAGATCTGATTCGAATTGTGTGCCTTGATCACTTGTGATGTATTTAGGTACGCCCTTTGAAGCTACCCAAATATTGATAAAGGCGTTTGTGATCGTGGCTGTTTCGATGTTGTTAAGAGGGACTGCCTCTAGCCAACCCGTTGCTCAATCGACCATCATTAGAATGTAACGTTTCCCTCCTTTAGCTAAAGGTAAGGGTCCGGTAATATCAACGTGTACATGTGAAAATTTGTTAGCCGTTTCAAATTCGGAGTAAGGGAGCTTCACGGAGCGAGTGATTTTTGCTCGTTGGCAAGTTTCGCACGCTCGGACCCAGTTGGAGACATCTGCACGGAGTCCGTGCCAAAAATATCTTTGTTTAACTTTATACACTGTAGAGTGTATACCTGGGTGTCCCAAATTGTGAATTTGGCTGATTATTTCTTGCCTTATTTCGTTTGGAATATAAGGTCTTGGGTGTCCTAGGTCTAGGTTACACCAAATTTCTCCTTGAGGGAATTCAACTTGTGTGAGTTTCAATTTGTCCTCTGCGTTAGGGGGAGAACGAATTTGTGCATTTGAAATGTGCAGTAGAAGATTGCACTCTATTGCAGCCGTAATTTGCGAAATTTCGGCTATGGGTGGACCCTCGTCAGTTTGGGTTGAAATCGATTTTGTTTGAATTTCAACTGGATCGAAGGGTCTGGAGAGTGCGTCGGCGACGACGTTGTTCTCTCCGGGTATATGACGAATGTCACTCGTCATTTGAGAGATGTATGTTAGCCATCTTAATCTCATTTTAGAAAAATGTGCATTTTTCTTAAGCATCGTGCCTAGCAGAGGCTTGTGATCTGAACAAATATGAAAAGATCGGCCGTCCAAGTCATTGTGCCAATGAATGCAAGCTTGGTAAACGGCGAACATCTCTTTGTCGAATGATGCTTTATTCTTCCATTGTTCCGGAATTTCTTTACTGAAAAATCCCAATGGTTGGTAAGATTTCGAGCCGTGTTTGTCTGTAATTTCCTGCTCCAGTGCCGCTCCGATGTGTGTGTCGGATGCGTCGCAGACTAATCTCCACTCTGCTGTAGGGTGTGGATGAGCGATATTATGTAATGTAGCTTTAATCATTGCTTGTTTTAAGCTGTTGAAAGCTTTTTCTCTCTCTGATGTCCATTCGATAGGTGTTTTGTCATTTTTTTTGTTTGACTGAATGGAGTCATACAGAGGTTGTGCCGTGTGAGCGAATTTACTTGAGCATGCTCGGTAGAAACCACACATACCTAGGAATCTGCGTAGACTTCGTACGTCTATTGGCCTAGGAAATTGTTCTATGGCTTCTATTTTATCTCGTTTAGGAATTATCCCTTCTTTCGAGATAGTGAAACCTAGGAAATCGACGGTAGGTTTTGAAAAAATGCATTTATCAAAACCTACTCGAAGTCCGTGTTCCCCTAGCTTGTCAAAAATTTGTTTGAGGTGGTTCATGTGTTCTTTATAATTTTTAGAAGCCACCAGGATGTCATCTAGGTATACAAATGCGAAATCAAATTTTCGCATGATGCTGTCCATGTATCTTTGCCATGTTTGAGCCGCTCCGGCCAAACCCATGCTCATTTTCTTAAACTCATAAAGACCGAAAGGTGTAATAATTGCAGTTTTATGAGCGTCATCTGGGTGCATCGGAATATGGTAATATGCCGATTTTAAATCTATTGTCGAATAGATTCGTGTATCATGTAAATTCGCTTGGAAAGAGCGAATGTTATGAGGAGGGTAGGCGTCTTTCTTCGTTTTCGCGTTCAGGAAACGGTAGTCGCCGGTGATTCTCCATGACCCGTCTTTTTTTGGCACACAGTGTAACGGGGATGCCCATTCGGAATCTGATGGTGCAATTATGCCTTCGGAAAGCATTTTGTCAAAAGTACTTTTGACTTGAGCCCGTTTTTCGCCCGCCATGGGTCTTGCTCGGAAGTGTACTGGTGTTCCTCCCGTGGTTATACGGTGGTAAACCCCGTTGTTTTTCCACTTTCCTTGAAGTTTGCTCATTTTATCATTGTATTTTTCAATGATAGAGCGAATGTTTTCGTCCTCCGTGATTTGCACGTCCTCTGGTTGAGGGCTGTTGTCACGATGAGGGATAGTAGCTGCTATTTGTTTGTCAGTGAATTTTTTGTTCATGACTGCAGCTATTTTTTGATCGGCATAGCTTTTTATTTTATCTTTATAGATGTATTTGTGTTTGACCCGTATTCCGATATCCCAAGACTCGAGGAATGGTATACCGAGGATCGCTAGATCAACTTTCGTGATCATAAAATCGGTGGTCATGTCTCCGAGGCCGATGTTAATTGTCGTGTCAGCTCGCCCTAGTGTGTCTATAGGGGCTCCGTTAGCTGCTGTGAGCCTTACGTTGGACTTACGAATTTTTAAGCCCAATTTTTTAGTGACATTGTGGGGCAGAATGTTCACTTCTGCTCCCGTGTCGATGAGAAATTCAGTGCCATTTAGTTTGCACTTGAAAAAAAGCCTTTTATACTCAGTAGACTGCCGGTGTATAGGCTCAGATACACTGGCAGTTATTCGTTTTCCGAACTCTCTACGTCGGAGGTTGGAACGGTACTTTCTTGTACCGATCTCTGAGTATTTTCGTTTGAAACCCAGGTTTTAGGCTGGCTTATAGTCGCTGCCTTTTTGCTAGTTTTGGAAGCAGTGTTTGCCTTCCAAGTGCAGTGTTCTGGGTCTGCACATTTGCGAGTTTCGCTACCGAAACGTGCGTGGTTTCGACAGACATAGGCCGTCGGTTTGTGAGGCCTACTCTCTACTGGTTGGGGTTTGAACTCAGCTTGTTGTGAGAGGGCCTTTTTGAAACCAGTTTTCATGGGTTTCGGAGTAGATTCTACTCCTCGTATGTTGAGAGAGGTATTCTCTGTTTTGTACGCGTGTAGCGTATCAGCTAGGTCGAGCCGGGCGGTCGTGGTAGGCTGAGCTGCGACCATACCTCGTGCTTCGATGGGTAGAGTTTCGATCCACTTTTGAGTGATCAGAGCCTCTGAGAAGTACCCAACAGCTTTAGAGTACATTTCGTGGTACTTGGTGCTGGGTTTTTTGGCGAGAGATGCGGGGTCCTCGAGTGCGAGGAGCCTATCCTGTAAGGACAACCCGTATTCTTGCTGTAGGCGCTGTTTGGCCTCTTCATAAGGTGCGTGGGGTGCCGTGAGGTAAGCTGAGTCGATAGCTTCCCTCATTTCTTCTGGTACCCACTTGTATATAGCTGAGAAGCATTCGTTCTGCGTTCTCAGGTGTTTTCGCACGCAGTATTGATCGAACTCGGCGAGTGCACGATCGATATTCTTCTTTTGGAAGATTGGTTTTTGATAATCCCCCATCTCCTCTAAAAGTGCTCGAAAGCCACTTTGTGTAGAGGGTTGCTGAGTGAGATGTGGGGCGTAGAGGCCCGGCGGGGGTCGCACGCCCGCAGTGGTTCCCTGAAATCCACTAGCTTCATAAGAGGGAACGAAATGCTCCGTGTTAAGCCTGTTCAAAGGCGGGGTCACCATTTGTAGTGGATTTAAATATGTTTTACTTGGTGTGGGTAGACCAAGTGGGACATTTATATTCTGATTATGCGGGTTAGTCCCTGGGTTATTCCTGTAAGGAATGTGAGCGAAACCGTCAAGGTCAGCTTGCTTGGCGGGATGAACTGAGAGATAGTTCGTGTCGCAGCCGCGTGGAGCACTGGGCTCGCATAGTGGGTGCTGGGTTCGATCAGTTTGGTACTGAGCCGTTTTGTAATATTCCGGCCTAAGATTTATATCTGTAGGAGGAATATGTTGAGCTTGGTTGAGGTACTGAAAAGTATCCTTTGTTTTTTGTACATTTGGAGTGTATTTGACACTCGGATCGGCCGGGTAGCCTTGTGTCGAATATCGTGGATATTCGGAAAGCTTTGTCGAATCATAATGATTGACTTCAGAGCGGGTCTGAAAGGTATCCTCGATCTTTTGTATAGGTGAGGCTTGATCTAACGTTTCCTTCGTGAATACGTTAGGTGAGAAGGCGATCTCGTCGCGAGGATCGAGCCTTGAGCCGTCGCTAGGAACGGCGGACTGGCCGGGCAGCGTGTAGGTGGCGCTGCGTGGGCTAAGAGGCCCGGCCGCGCCGTGGTCTACCTCCCCTTGCATGAGGAAATAGGACGGCCGACGTTCCATCGAAATATCCGAGTTATTAGCTCGTTTTTCGATGCCTCTATGTATAGAAATAGAGGGTTTAGAAGGTGGACTCGCTTGACAGAGCTTCTTTCCTTTGCTCGTATGTCAGGGTCCTACCTTGTAGTCTTGAAAAAGACTTCCTTGGACGGTAAATTAGAGCGTATGAGCTGAGTAATTTACCGGCGTGCCCACAGCGGTCGGTGACGAGCCTAGTGCTACGAAACCCGGGCGACACGACTAGGAACGTCCCAGCGGGCGTACGGTCTAAAGAGAATATCGATAGATGTACCGGGTGGCGTCCTGACAGATGAACTACGTTGGGCAATGAGCAGGATGAATAATCACTGGACTCGTAGATGCCAATGCGAGATCTGTGTGGAGAGAAGGTAGGCCTTGTAGAAAGCAGTAGGAAGCCGTTCTTGAGATGAACTCGGGATGCAGAAGGTTCGTCAGCGTAGAGCGTGTAGAAATCTTCGTACTTCTGAGTGTAGTCGTCGAGAGCGGAGAGTGGAATGAATTCGGAGGGCTCCGAGCGGGGTAGTTATAGGGAGGTGGCCACCCCCTGCCGCCTCCTGATTGGTCCTCTTAATTTCGTTAATTCGACTGTGTAATCTCATTGGCTCGCACATTGTTTTCTCAGTATCTGCGAGTATGATAGCTGAGCTGGTCCTCCGGGGTGGTTTCCCCACGTCCGTCGCTGCGACGGGGTCCCCGGGGGTGGCTTACGAGCGTCCGTCGCGGAGCCGACGACCTTGAGTTTAGATGGGGACCTCGGGTGCTTTCTCTGCGTCCGTTGTTCAGACGGGGTCCCCGGGGTGGCTGCTGGACCAGAGGTGGTTGCTTGCCGCCTCTTGGTTGGTTCGCCTATTGTCTCTCGTGTAATCAGTGTTTCTGATTGGCGAGTAGGCTTGTTTGAATTGTCCTTGTTAGTTTTAGAGGACGTTTGATTTTCTGTTTGAGTTTTCTCGTTCAAGGCGACTTGGTTCGAGATACTTGTCGCATCTCTCTCGCCCAGTAAGTGTCTAGGGAGGTCGCCTTGTATGTTATTAGTTAATATTTCACTTTTGAGAGAGAAATTCGTATTTTCTCTCTGGTGAAATATTTTGTTTGACGGAGTTGTAACTCGACGTCTTATAAATATTTTTGTGTTGTGTCTACCTCTTTTTGGTAGCCCTGAAAAGGGCTGTTGAAAAGAGGGGGTGGTTTTCACCACACTGTAGGAAGTTGATAGGGAGACTCTCTGTTTATTAGGCTGTGGCAGTAACAACAGTTGCCACGGTAAGTAAGAAACGTAGTGTAGTTACTAACATCTAGGACAGTTATTTCTGAACGATCCTATTGGACATGACACAACACTCGAAATTAATCCTGACACAGAACAAGCACGAGCTTTGCTGGAGTGGTACCAAACACATCAGGACGAAGACAGCTGTAGCATCTCCTACACACAACTCAACACCAGTTCGACATCTACGAGTACTACTGATCAAGATACAATCAACGACATAAAGAAGGAGTAGAAGACACGGAAGCGCAGATTCACACGCTTACAAAGAAACGAAGAACACTCGAGATAGAATTACACCATCATCTCACCATGCCCAAATTATCAATACCGATTATTATCCAATTATCAATACCGAATCAACTTTTTGTTTAGTCTCATAGTGGCGAGGACCACCTCAACTGGTGGTATTTATTTTATTACATTACTTACATTTTGATCGTTATTTCCTCTTTTTTAATCATTTATTAACATCGCCTTAGCTTTGCACCAGGTCACATAACGCCACAAATAGGTAGGACTTATATCGTTACTATAATGTGCTGAGTTCCTGTTAGGTAGGTACCTACTATTGTTATACGGACTAGATTAGGGCTTTCCAAGCCCAAACAGGCCTCTAGTAATATATAAATTGATTTCGTGTTGGGAAAGTAGTGATAAGGTGATAAACTGGGATTTCTGAAGCACAGAAGTTTTCTTTCTTCTCTTCATCTTTACCACCCTTCCAGCAGTGGGAGTTGAGCTCATCCTTCACCTCTGTTTCTGATACACTTCTGCTCTAGAACTCAAGCTTCCAGTTGGTACACACCCAACAGGAATCTCGGAGAAAATTTCCCTGAACAGAATTGAGTAAAAACTCGCAAGTTTCCTACGATAAGGCGTTCAGTATCTGCCTGCCTTTTGATCCGTCATGGAAGTGTTAAGAACCATCCGAGGAGACCGGGTTTGCTTAGATGGGTTCATCTATTGGAAGCGCAAGGACCTCAAAAGTGGCATAAGATGGGCCTCCACGAAGAAAGTGTCCTTGAAAATAAAGGAGATGAAGAACTTTCTACAAGTGATTGCCGGCAACTTGTCTTATATCCGTAAAGTTCTATTCGTCGCTATATACATGCAATACAGGAACATGCATACATTCTGTACTAGTCCAAAAAGTCCTAAAAAGGGGATCAATCGATGCACTGCTTTTTACGGGTATGAGACAAGTTGCGGGCAATCCCTCGCAGATAGGCCTTCATCTCCTTTACTTTCAAGGATACTTTCTTCGTGCATATTATGCCACTTTTGAGGTCCTTGTGCTTCCAATAGATGAACCCTTACAAGCAAACCGTCTCCTCGGATGGTTCTCAACACTTCCATGGCGGATCAGAAGACAAGCGGATACTGAACAACTTATCGTAGAAAACTTGCGAGTTTTTACTAAATTCTGTTGGGAAAATTTTTTCAGGGGTTCGCCGTTTTGGGGAAATATTTTCCAGTCACCACCCAACAGACATATCTTTGAGAAGGAAAGCCCTGGACGAGGGCTCTCTAGATCTATCGTGCACAAATTACATGCACATCACCCACTTCGATGGAGGATAGGAGTGGCCAAACTCGATAGCGCGAGTCCACTTCGGCAGAGATACAAAATTGCTCACTTGGTTCCTCTGGAATCGTAGGTTCGAATCTCTGTGATCCCTTATCCCAGCCTAGGGCAGTGAGGCAATGGGAACCATCAGTATCAAGAACTTCGGAGGTGGATCACCAAAAGGTGCTCCAGTTGAAAAGGTCCACAATTTCGCCCCCAGATGTGGCAAAAGAAAGTTTTCCCTACAAGCCCGGCATTGGGGGCTATATCTCCTTACTCTCCTAATTAATTAGAAGAACAGCTGATCTGTCGGGCCTCAGACCCCCCAGATTCATTTCTTCATGCTACGAAATTGAGAAAGGGCGAGCAAAGTGGAAGCGATCCAAGTTGATGCACACAGGCATTGCCAGTACACTCTCGCTGGCATTTGCTTTGTCTTGGTGACTGCAATTACTCTCAATTTCTGGTTGGTTCAAGCACTTAGGTTGGAATTTGTTCATCAACTGTGAGTTTGAATCCATTAGCGCTCGTAATTTTATAGTTCATTAACAATAATAACATTGATACAAGCTTGTCATGATGGGTTTTATTACCCATCACTGTTACCCATCGCTGTTTTATTACAAGTGCAGACTTATTTCCTACCTGGTATTCTGGCCCATCCAATACCTCCTGAGATTGTTGACTAGACATACTTTCGGAATGGGCCAGCTCACTGATAGCAGCTTCGGACTGGTCCCCATCCTCGCCACAGAGGATGACACCTTTCCATTTGATGAGACTTTTCGTGCCTTCGACTGCATTTGGTATATCCTGTTCAGAACAGCCGCTATCCTGGATCTCCTGAGAACAAAGCAAGTTAGATTCAGCAAATGCTGCACTTGAGATGAAGGTGTAAAGCTGAAAATCTCTAGGAATAATCTAAGAGCCCTTGATGCCAAATACAAAAATATCAAACGTTTTGAGTCTCAAGAATTTTGGGCCCAATTTCAAAACTTTCATGAATTTACACTGAATAAATTACAGGTTATAGGTATTTTCATCGTGTTCTGGAGGTTCCTAACTTGCAGGTTTTTACTAATAATCACAGTGGAGATGAAAATTCTACTGCCTTTTTTTTCCCAGAACGTCACAATTGACCAGAAGAGCTCAAAACCTTTGTTTTGGCCAAAAGTAAACTTACAGAGTTTTGCACTGTAACTATCAATATAGAATGTATAGCTACGAATAATATGGAGAGCTATTAGTGGTAGTTAAGTCGTCAACCATAGGTGCCACTTTTGTGACGATGGCCCATGAAAAATAGGCGACTTTCTAAATGGCCGTACACCGACCAGCGCTGATGTCATATGAGATGTTAATCATTAACACTGTATTCTGTGGTACCTACGAGTATTATAGTTTTCTATGAATCGTGTTCGAATATACTTACTCAAATTGTTCAATGCAGGATGTTTTGTGATTTAATTTTTAATTAATATCTACTTCGCTTTATGGGGTATAGTTGGTCCGAAAAGATAATGCCTGATTGGCCACCATGCCCATTGAAGACGGACTGGTATCGGAATCCCCCTCCACTAACCCCCCACAATCCACTGCCCCGCCTTCACCAATCATCTTCTGAAGCACACTCAGCTGACTGTTCAGCCAAAAATCAGCTGTTCTTTCCTTGCTCCTAATGAATACTATTCTACTGCAGTTTTTATATTAAATTCGAAAAATTGTTCAGGTGAGTGGGAAGGCGGGTCAGTGAGTGGTGCAGGGGTAGTGGAGAGGGTATTCCCAGCTCTAGTCTGACATCGACAAGCGTGCTAGGCATTCTCTTTTCGGACCAACTATACTACGAGCAGGTGCATGGCAAAAAGCATAATTTTCGTGGTCCAGCGCGACGCCAGCAGCGCGTATCAGTTGACGGCAAAACAGCGTTGAAATAAGAGCAATAGCCCTCCATATTATTTATCCTCGAAGTCGTCAGTTGACTCTGCCTTCCTGTAGAAAATTATGAGTGCTTTTATAACTCAAGAAAATATGGTTCTTACGTGGGCAGTCATCGACTTTGAGATGGGTTGGTTCGCTGATCTGTAGGCTGGGTTTCGGTAAGAAAACCCGCTGTCAGTCTCTTGTTCAAGCGTACTCATGGGTGGCATGCTCACAGGTTCCGATGGAGGAGGTTCGTTCCCACTCAAACCAGTCGCTACGAGTTCTTCTTCTGAAAATTCATTACATCTCAGTTTCTATACAGGTGAAACACAAAAACTGTTTTTTCGTTTAAATAAATTAATAAAATATATTTTCTGTACTCTGTTGATGTACTGAGTGGATCATCCTGAAATGTGAAGAATGAAATAGCAGGTAGGTATAACAATTTTCGATCCTTTTTAGGACGTCCCTCAGAAGCTAGGTTTCGTCAATAGAGGGACAACCTATTAGAATTGACCAGGGGGGGGGGGGGGGGGGGCTTAAATGGTTAAAATTTAATGGGGAAAGTAAAATTGACTACTTTGTTGGAAAGGTGAGATCTTGGCGCAGTTTTTACCGTTCTTGCATCATGCAAAAATATTGGTTCTCACAGTTCAATTTCCGATTGAAAGTACTCGAGGTTTCCCAAATTAAGTAAAATTTGCTTTTCAGAGGGCTTCTTCATGACTCCTTGATTCCTTAAACCTTGATTCTAAAAAGTTCCAGTGCTTTTTGAGTGCAAAGTAATTGTAAATTATCAATTTTATGGCCAAAACGTATTCTAAATAACAATCTGCCATTCGAAAAGAGATTTTGGATTTTTAGCTTTTTTGCAATTTTTATCGATTTTTTAGCAAATTTTAATGACATTTTAGAACATTTTTCAGCATAATTTTGTACATAAATTTCTTAATGTTCTATTTCATAGTTAATAAACTTTATTTGAGCAGTATGCTGCTAAAAAATATAAATTTAACAATTCTTAGCCATTTCAACCATTTCTTGTAATTAATTCAACACATTTTTTTTTAAATTTGACCAATTTAAGCAATCAAAAAGTTCTGGCCAACAGACTCATTCTTTCATTTGGAAAGTTTGGTTTTTTGGCGCAAGAACGGAATTTTTATCTCAAGGAGAGTCTGGAATGACATATATGAAAAAGCGCAAACTTCAGGCATCGTTTCAGAATGCTTCAAAACAGAATTCAATGAAGAAATTTTTCAAAAATTGTTATTTTAAAATTTTCCGAGCCATTGCAACAGCTTCACTCTCTACGAAAATTCGTTGAAAAAGGTCAGGCATCTATCCGATGGGAAATTTATTGTTCTTTCCAATGATAGCCTCAAATTTGAATTTACATAGCAAATAAAGGGAGTCATGACCAATTTAGTGACCTAAGTTCAAAATCACAAACAATTTAAAAAAATCGACTTTTGACAGACCTGTTTTGTGTGACATTGCATAAGCTGTATAATAACCGAACTGAAAAGAAATGTTGAATGTGCCTTTGATTGAATAATATTCAATAATAATACTAATCATAATAATAAATAATCATACCTGATGACTGTGTGGCAAGATTTGGCGAAAATTGAGTGATCTTCTTCTCAGTCATGGAATGGGACAAATCGACCTTAGCCAGTCTTGCCTCTTCTATGGTGCTTTCCAGGCTGTCGCTTCTTTCTGTAATGACGAAACAGAAGAATTTTTTAATAGCCTCCTCAATCGTTAACAATCACCTACAGCGAAAAACAATTCACCTGAAGATATATAACGATGAGCCAGTTTTGAGAGAGAGCACTTGTTTTGTTAAAAATAACTTGCCCAAGCAAATGGAATCATCACAATTAATGTTTCACTGGGTACCATTAAAAATATACAAATTATAGGTTGCATAATTAGATTCCTGATTTATTTTTTAGTCCAGTTTCTCACAAGGTAAAAACGATTAACTCACTTATAAACAACTCTTCATTCTAAAGCAATGTTTAGAGTATCCACCTGGTCACAATAGAAGGTAAAAAGTTAGGAGAATATTGTCATAATCAGTATGAGACGTTCGGTAAAAACAAATTAAATACATATAAATTTTATAACTGAAAAATCCCAGCTGTCCAGCTTGACTAATTTTCTTTAAATATGTTTTTGACATGGATATGTCTTTTGGCTGGGGGTCAAGGAATTTTTCGCGACACTTTTTTCCCGACCGGCACATTTTCTATTGATTTTCACGTACAACCAAGGCGTTACTAGGGAAGAGTAACTCCCATAATTTTCATAGTAGGAAAATCGTTCGCCACTTTTTGGAATGCTCTCATTTTACCACGACATTTTATGACCTCTAAGCCATTGTAGTGTCAAGGAATGCTGATTCATTACTCTAAGTTAAAAACTAATATTGTTTTGTAACCATAATGGAATAATCTTGTGAAAAGAAGGCACAACATGGTTGGTATACAATTGAGTAGTAGGTACCAACTGGTAAGCAGTAGGTACTAGACTTTTGTTTTTCCCATCAAGGGAGAAATTAAAATTTTTTCTGATCAGATCAGATGCAAGTGGGTACTCAGATGAGAGCTTATGAGAAGGGGATTTCAACAATTTTCTATATCTGTTTTCTGAATTTTAAGGACAATTTGGGCGAAAAAAAGTAGGCACACATATAGTGGTGAGCTATGCTAGTATGTCAACAGTATAGACCAAAACTTAAGAATTGGGATCAGGTTTATAACAGACCAACTACAAGTCTTACTGGTGAAAGTGTGGGATCTGTATTGTACACTTCTGGTATCGGAATGCCTCCACGTTGCGCTACGATTCTCCCGTCATTAGAAATTCCACTCCTCCATTCATATTTTTTTGACACACTTAAATTATTGCCCTCTCACCATAATCCATGGGAACCATCGAATTATAAGCAAACCTCAATCAGTGACGTCACCTCTCCAGGAAGTGATAATATCTTGGCATCATCTTCCTCGGCTTCAACCTTGTGAGTATTAATAAGATGGAGGGCCATTGCTCTGAATTCAACGCTATTTCCGCGTCAAGGCATAGATGCCACTACAGTCGCGTTGGCTTTGCAATTGACTGACCCGCGCTCGCCACGCTTTTTTCAAATTCAAATGACAATGCAGTTTATTGTAATTTGTTTTGTTTGATATTACTTATTATTGTTACATTTTAGTATTAATTAGGTATGTAGACATCACTGTCTAGATATTAGTATGTACATACTTCGGTTCCCATGCCCAAATCTTGGTGCCTCCTATTTTTTTTTTTTTTTTTTTTTTTTTTTTTTTTTTTTTTTGGGACACACAGAACAGCTGATCTACCTTCATCAAACATCCACTAGAGTGTACTGGCGTCATTTCAACACTCATTCCCACAGTGTAAAAAATATGAAATATTAATGGTGTTAAATAGTGGTATACATGTACGGCGCACAATTAGGATGTTAATCTTAAATAAGAAATATGTCCTAGGTATACAATCCCCATTCATTCACCAAACTCAACATCACATCTTACATCAGCTGATCAGTGTTCGGCCATTTTGCCCCTGGTCAATTCAAAAGCCAAACGATAGTACCTAGTGGCACGTATGGTTTGACTGCCTGAAACATCACTAATAGCCCTCCATCTTATTAATACTCAAAGACTTCAGCCTACTTCCTTCCTGGAAGTGGCCTGCATGGAAGTGGCTGCATGGAGGCAACAATTATGTACCTGTATATTATACCTACGTATTGTGAGCTGAAGGTTCCTTAGACCTGTAGATGTGGTGAGGAGTAGCTATTCGATTCCGAGCCTTGTGGAACGACTTAGATGAACCATATTTGTTCATACATCATAGGTCATTCATCCGACTATCCCCCATACTACAATATTGTAATAACCTTTTATTTCATAACAAAACTATGTTCGAAACAGAAAAACAATAACAAGCCTGGTACTAGTCTTTGTGTATCATTGGGCAAAAGACACACAAAGTTAATGGGTGTGGTACACCCATTAGCTTTAGCTGAAAGACTCAGTTTCTTCCAGTTCCCTGATAGGAAAAGGGCCATATTCTGGCCCTAGACACGGGACTCTCTGTCTCAACCCTCTTATTCTCATGGAGACAGTCTGTGTAACTGCCGTCTGCGTATTCACTCGAACCCATTGTATCACATGGGAAAGAGGCTTCTCCCACTTGTCAGCTAAAACCGTTCTCTCTTCAGCTGATTCTTTGGAATAAAACGTTTAATTTGACATACTACAGGAATATTTGAATGTTCGGAAAGGTTGGATTGATCATGGAAGAAACGGGAGTTTGATATGTTTTTTTTTTTTTTTTTTTTTTTTTTTTTTTTTCTTCCAATTTGTGATAGTTTATTCATGCTATTTCCTTTAGCTGATGGCAGGCACAGCAGCTCCATCCTCCAAATTCAGGTGACGCAACTTCCTGCAGCTTCCTCGCAAGTGTAGAGACACCGCCCGAATGATAGAAAATTGAATTTTCACTCTAACCCAGTTCAACACTTGGCTGTACGGCTTTGCCCACTTTTCACTGAGCCGATCTGCCAGTCTCTTAAGAAAAGCACTGTACTCCACATGTAAGGCACCATCACAAGAACAGATTAATGGAGTAAATGATCCTCTTCTGTCCTCTGCTGCCACATCATATTTTGCATGCTTCTGCTGTGAATGTGCCCTTGCAGTTGCGTCCCAATCTTGGTGAAGGTAAGAGGGGGCGTTGGCATTAACAATGCGGTTATCTAAAAACGCTTTCCTCCTACCTTCCCACAATCCTTCCACCACGATATCGGCGATGAGCGCTGGCCTGTCGTTTTCTGCTTCTCGTAATATTGGTTCCACTCCTACACTTCCCCAAGCTATACTAGCGAGTTTAGCGCAATCATCCCTGTGGTTGTCATGTCCATGCTTGACAAGGCCCTCTCTTCAGCTTGTTTGTAGGTTTGTAGCTTGTAACAAACACCTCCTTGTGTAACACTGTCACAAGACAAAACCAGGGCATAGAATGAACCTCCTAGATTTTTAGCTGCAGTGTTATATTTTCTGTGCTTGATGTTTGCTGCATTCTGAGACACGGTTGACCATGTTTGTGAGCTATAAGAGCAGGCCTCAGCCTTGATAGGGCTAGTATTGAAATACACCATCCTCTCAGCATCCCACAAACCATGGATCATCAAGTCTGCAATCAGTCATGGGGTCCCATCCACATCTTCTCCAATTACTTGCTTGATCTCGACAGAATTAATCCTTGTGCACTGATCATGGATTTGGTTATGACCCTGCTTGACAAGGCCTCCCATTTTAGAATTTAGTGTAAAGCAGAAGTTCGTGGGCTTACTGGAACCCTCATACAACATTGGCAGCCCTTTTGGTTCTCTACCATACCATACAGCCACAGCATCCCTGAACTGCATGGGAGAGAGATCGAAATCATCTCTTGCCAAAGGCACGACAGCCAGCCACTGGGATGTGTGGTTCTTGGCAATTCTCTAAACTGTGCTCTTCTGTTTGGGACACAGGGAGTGGAAAAGCCTTTCTTGTTTGACTATGGCTACAGCTGTGTTTAGGGTTCTTTCCTCTGTTTGAACAGCCACTATGTGCCGCTCATGGTCATCCATGTTCACGTGTTCCCCCAATCTAATAGCTTCCGAGAGAACCTGAGTAGCACTCTTAGAAGCCGTTAACAGGGGCTGACTTCACTGGGTCATCTATCCCCAAACCACCCATCTTCACTGGAAGTTCCAAGATCTCTGACTCAAGAGTTTGTCACACTGAATTCCAATATAACGGGGATTAAGTAAATTTTGATACTATCTCGCAAGGGCCTATATTCATCGTCACAATCACATATCGCCCTCTGCACAAAGCTCCATTCCTTGGAAAGATATTTTGTTGCTATGTATCCAGCTTGGGGGCTCCTTTTGGATGCTGCTGCCATTTTTTCAACACCTTCACCTACCTCTGGACCGTATGTATGTTAAAATTAAGAAGAATCGTATGATAGAAATAATAAAGAATCAAATAGAAAAAACTTGAAATCGATTATTATAACGGAATGTTATTTGCAGTTGGCACCTACACCAAACATTGGGGCTAAAGAGATTTTTGCGCATGAAAATATGCTCAAAACACAGGAAAAAGGAAGAAAAGAGCCTTGTACATTTGCACAGGAAATTTGAGTAATGGCATTAAAACATTGTGTTAACATTTACCAGCAGGAGGTGGTGTTCTAGTGAGCCTTCTTTTTCTTGGGGACGAGCCTTTGCTGGAACCAGATGACTCCTGCGGAGACTGGGATTTTTTCACAGCCAGTTCACTCAGCATGTCTTGAGCCTCTTTTCTGAAATCAACGTGCAATTCCAATTTGAAATGGGGAAAACAAATTCAGCACACTATGACAATCAGTTTGTGAGATAAATGAGCAACAGCTGAGCAAGGCAGACCAATAAAATGTGCAGAAGAGGGTGTTCTTTTGTATTGTCGCCGCGAAACCGATATTCCTTTCTATGTAACTAATCTAGGAGATAAAAACGCTGCAAGTGTAATACAGATCAAGGTTAGGTGGTTTTCCACGATCAAGCGAACTTCACTCTGGGATTCAAACTTTTCATAGTACCCAATTCTAATTCCTGTTTTGTTGGACTAGAATATGAAAGAAATTAGCTCACGTTGCAGATCAAGAGTGGTTCTAGCCTAATGAACCACTAATAGGTGGTTCTAATCAAGAATATGTTAAGTTGCCACCAGCTACTCAGAGCGTCACTTGAGCATTTCCTTTCAACTAAGTGAGGACTATGAATTCCGTCCTTAGTCTTTAGAAAGAAGTTCCTCTTCAATATCGAATGTCGAATAGAAAAGAAACGCCCCACTCTTACCTCTGATGATCATAATTACCTCTAACTATAACTGGCAATGCTGGCCAAAATGATAAAACCTGAGGTGGAATTCGAACTCTTATCTTGTTCCAGAGGTAAGATCTGAAGAAAAGAATTGATTACGTAAACTAATCAGCTACTGAGATCAATAAAGAAACCTTGTTTTTCATTGGAAGTTTCCCGGCTTGTTGCATCTTCCCACAGTAAAATATAAGCCATCCTTGGCTGAACGAGTTTAGACAATTTTGGGTTAACTGAGGACTCTGCAGTTGTTTAGCAGAAAGATTCCCTTCTAGTTCTAAATTGGATATGAACCTCAGCCAGTGATGGCCTCGAGGAAGAAGCAGAATTTCTTCATCTTGTAGGAGAAAACTTGCTTCAGGAGCTACTTGCCTCAAGGCCGATGTGTTATGTCTCTCTATCTTTTTATAAAATCTTCATCAATAAAATGTTGTGTATTATGATGATCCTTTGGCGCCCTTAGAGAGAATAATATATTACCAGCAAAGTGCATAATCCGGCATTTACAGAATGCCCAGGCATTTCATATAATGACAAATGAAGGGCGTCAATGTGAATAATTAGTTTCCCTAGTCATTTCATACAAGATTGGGCTTGGCAATCTGTTTAATCACCGGGCAAAGTATGAAATACGGTTAAAAGTAAGAGATATGCCACCATCGTATGAAGTGTTTTTTTGGTGCCAGATACGACTGGATACCAAAACTTAGTCCAGTCAAATTGCACCTACTACCTAGTTTCTGGTTACAAAATTTGGGATTTTTTCCCCTTCCTATATGCTTTTTGTTGAACTCGCAATCCAAACAAAACTCATCACTGCAATTTATTCTTAGTACGTAACCACTACAGAATAACCCTCTCTTCTTTCAGTCACTACCCCCAATCAACATCATGATTATTGTACATTCAAGGTGCCCCAACACCCATGCAGACACATTAGATAGCACCTACTTAATGATTCGTTTAATAATATTGAAAGGTGTTCTGCGTAGAAGAGCTATACGATTCAGAAATAATAGACCTGTGTGTAATAATTTCCAGCGTTTCGGAAATGCAGATGGCAGGGGAGGGGCCCAAGAACTGTCGCCGTCCCTACTGTTTTTTTTTCTCGCCATTTTATGTACCTTTAGTGCTTATAAAACAAAAATCGTACATTTTAAAGAAGAAAAAAACACTACTTATATGTAGTCGACTTATATATAACAATTTCATTGCCCGCGAAGTGCTCAAATATCACAAAAATTTAAAATAAATGTAATACGATAATTTACAAAAATTCACTCATAAAATCATGCTGCATGACTTTTTAATTAATATTTTGTGGTCTCTCAATTTGTGATCTGAAGCTATTTGTTGAAGTACAAATTTTAATCTTTTGAGTTTATTATTATTATTTTTTTTTCCTTACATGGATGTAAGAGCTCTAGGGATAATTCAAAATTTTCGTCCGACAGCAAACAATGTCACGCTTTTTTTTCACCTACTACTAATTGTTGCCATAGACAGTATAACTTCCTGGTTTCCCATCCCACCAAAATCGTTCGTTGGAAAATTGCTCTGTGAATTTATTACACATTGATTCCACATTCCAATGGGCCAATTTCCCCCTCCTTAACCCTCCTGAGAAGTCCTAGCTTATGTATATAAACTAGTTTTTGGACTCTTACTGGATCATCCTCTCCTGAGTTTTTCTCCCTAGTTCAATACTCTGTTGATTTTTCTCAAAAATGGTTTATTAGGTGATGTAGTTACCAGGGAAGCCATTGCACATCCATTCCTTTTTCATGTGCGTGTGGCGTTGTTACTTTTGAACAATTTGACCACCACACTTGATAATTATTTTTGTCATTCGTATAACTCACCTATGAAATAATATGGGTGATTCTCACAGAAAAGGTCAGTTTTGAGTTTGACTTTTGAAAAAAGAAAAAGTTATCGAATCGAGCTGAAAAAAATCACAGATGCTCTCTATATCGTATGTATCGAAATTCGAAGCAAATCCAAACAGTAGCGCTTTTATTAATTCAGAAAAAAAAATATTTAAAAATTTAGGCGGACAGGTCGATGACACTAGGACAGGGCGATGATGCGACCCGTTGATTCTCACCATTTGCATCACCACCCTGTCCTGGGATCATAAAAGGAAAATTTGCTATAACTGCCAAGAAACGTTAACCCTCAACATTTCAAGTCAAAAGACCGAAAAACGTGACCACTGTAGGGCGAATCCAACAAACGAAGAATGACAGAAATTCTCGAATAAGTCCTAGTAGACCTTCACAACGTTCGGCTAAGTAGATATGTGTTTTGAATGGTCAATACGAGAATATTGGATTACTAAATGCGAGAATACGGGAAAACTAGAAAATCCAAAAAACACAATAGATTTGCCTTTTTCCTCATCGTCCTGCCCTCGAATTGTCAGGAGAGGACAGGTTGATGATGGACAGGTCGATGATGATACTTCAGTTTTTCTCAAATGTTTCACCTTGTGGCAAGCTTTTTCCCAAATTCGGCATATAACATGAAACTAGACCGTTCGGTGCACAATAAAAATACCATAAGAAAAAATTGAGTTCAAGTACTCACTTAGAAAAAGTGGACAGGTTTCTGACGATTGTGATTGACCAACCCACGGTCCAGCACACATCTGCTCCCGCTGACGACCACGAGTTGACTGAATTAAAACGAATGGCGGTTTTTCTGGTAACTGAGAAGGGCGCGAAAAAAAAAAAAAAGCGGCAAAAAAACCCGCTAAAATACAATTGTGACCGCGAAAATTCGAAAACCAATATTGGACAGGTCGATGACGGCGATGCTCCGGACACACATATTTCCATCCAAATACACTTTTCTAGCGGTTCTACATTAATTTTATCGATCAGAAACGCATCTCAGAAATCATACTGATGTAGAAAAATTGAATAAAATCCAAACTCAAAAGCGGAAAGACCTTTAATTAAAGCTTGAAGTTGGGAAGGTCGCATTGGGACAGGACAGGTCGATGACGATTTGACTATATTTAGTTAATTTTCTATTTAAAGGAATAAACATAACCTAAAAATGGAAAAAAGGGTTCTAGATAAAAACCTATACTACAATTTAAGACCTTCGCCAGCTCCCAAATCCTTATTGGGTCGCCGCAACTGGTCCGGACATCACTTCTTCCCCTTTCTGTGAAAATCACCCATATAATGAGTTATACCTGAAAACGCTTCAAATTATTACACCAAGTTTTCATTTTAAAAATTCCGTGATATTTCCCTGACTTTTCCCGACGCAAAGAATTCCCTGACAATTCCAGGTTTTCCGTGACTTTTCCAGTTGGGGGCCACCCTGTAAACGGTCTACTTTAACATTGCCTTCATGATTCTCATGACCAGGAATATTGCATGTTTATTATATTGTTGTTAAGAAATAGTTTTACAAACCAATTTAGTTCTTACAGCCAATTTTCAGCAAGATTTAAGCTAATTTCTCCAGATAACTAAGTAAAAATCAAATTGGTAATCAAGTAGATATCTCACTGAATATCTCACTGGTACTGTATTTTGCTCTGGGGAAACTCCTGTCATGCTGCCGAGGTTTTTAAGCTTCAAAAAAGAGCAGTTCGAATTTCGAGGGGGTTGAATTGGAGTCAGAGCTGCCGTAGTCACTTTAGAGACCTCGGGATTCTGACAATTCCAAGCCACTATGTTCTGAATTCCCTTCTGTTTGTTCGGGAGCGTACTGACTCAATTATAAGAGGTAACGACGGTCATCAATATCCCACCAGAGGCAATAATAATTTACGCCCACCAGCTGCTCGCCTTAAGACAACGTTGACAAGTGATCCGGTACAGATGGGGACTCGTCTTTTCAATTGCCTACCAGTACAAATTCAAATGCTTCCAGTTAAAAAATTCAAAAGTACCTTGAAGCTAGCCCTGATTGAGATTGAACTTTATGAAGTATCAAGTTTTTTTAATGTGAATTGGAGGAAATATGTACCTGACTAAGTTTTTACCTAAAGATTCTCTAACTATTTTATTATATTTTTTATTGTGTAACGACTTAATTATCAGTGTATTGTTATATTTATTTTGTATTTGTGTATTTTGTATACCTGACGTTTGTATTGCCTCATTTAGGCCTTAACAAAGAAAATATCTATCTATCTATCTATCAACTGCACGAGAGCGTTTCCATGAAAATCGATAACGTCAAAAAACCCGTTGGAATTGAACTGAATACCATTTCGAGTGATTTGCCGTCAACGTTGATTGCGAAATCCGATTTGATCAACAGGGATTGAGTAGATGAAGCGTCAACTAAGGGAACCATTAGGGAGTTGGCCTCTGCAGGGTGACAACGCTGTCCTTCGTAAAGTTGTTTGTACTTAGTTGATGAATGACACGAGGTGTCCTAGTTACTCTCAACAACAGTAACGAATGATCTCATCCATCATTCCCATCAGGGGTTTACATTCAGTCTAAAAGTCATATTAGTGGGGCATATAATTTTCCTATACCAGAGGCATCGTTTAGATTAGAAGATAGGTAGGTACATACCTACGTCTACATGGCGGTACTTGTATACAGGGTGTCCCAAAAGTAACCCCCCCCCCCCCCCTAAAAACTTTTCCCACAAATTTTTAGATAACGAATTGAAACTTGTAGAGCGTTTTCTTGGTGCCTGATACCAAGTTTTAAACAACTAAAAATCATTGAAAAAAAAAAATATATATATAGAGAACAGAAAATAACAACACAAAACTATTTTTAATATTTCGGCTTCTGCCTTTTTCGTAGTTTCGAATTTTTGTAGTTTCAAAAAAGGCAGAAGCCGAAATATCAAAAATAGTTTTGTGTTGTTATTTTCTGTTCTCTTTTGTTATTATGAGATTACATTCAAGCTCTTCTAGAGTCATTCTTCAAGTTATTCTTGAAGCTCTTGTAGAGTCAATTGATATTATAAACATATACGAGTAGTAAGTGGGCACGTTTAGGACACTTTCACTTGAGCTCTGATGTTTTTACTTTCGACTTCAATCTCTGTTAAAACTGATTTTGTGATAAACCCTGTTAAAACTAATTTTGTGATAAATCCTGTTGAAAATGCTTTTCTGTTAGACCCCTGATAAAATTTTTTAACACAAAACATCAGAACACATTTTTTATCACAAAACATCAGAACCAGTGACTTTTAGGGGGGTATGTTAAAAGAATATTTTTCCTATTAGAAACATTTAGTAAAACTCTAAAAATTACAGTAGGTTTTAATTTTTAATGACATGTATCACTAAAAATTGTATATATTAATTATACCATCAGCTCATTCTGTAAACTCTATACTATGCATTTTATTACCATTTTTAAGTGTCACTTTACCTTTATAGATCAATTTATATTTGTTTTTCACGAGTGTTTCTAAATCCCCCTCTTGGTTAAACCTATTTTTTAAAAAATGAATTGGTAGTAATATGTTGGTAAAGCCACCCTCCAAGTCTACCGCTATAGTTTCGCCAAATTTAGCTTTCACCTTTTCCGCTTTAAGGATCACATAAGGTTTGTTACGTTTTAAATCATTAAAAGTACTAAATTCGCTCCTACCATTGATCCTTTCCAAAAATTTATCGGCCATCTTTTATTATAAAAACCCATTCCTTTAACTCATCGTTTCAATTTTAAAAGTTGCCACAAAAACATCAGACCAAGTGACTTTTTCATTTAGCGACTTGAATCCCTGTTAAAACTTTTTTAACACAAAACATCAGAACCAGTGACTTTTAGGGGGGTATGTTAAAAGAATATTTTTCCTATTAGAAATGAGTACAAGCGCATTACAAAAACTTAATTTTGATAGTAGAAATTTCTGTCAAAATTGTGAAAACGACGAGACATTTCTACTAGAAAACGACATTTTAATTTGCAAAGTATGTTTTTCAGAAGTTATACAAACGACTTATTTTAATAATAGATCTTATAACGTCGTAGTACCAAAATACAAATATGATCGTGTTAGTCACTTTAAAAAATGTATTCAAAAGTATCAAGGAAAGCAATATACTTTTATAAACCCCACTATTTATTCAGACCTCGAGCGCTTATTGATATTTCATGGAATAATTAAAGACGAGCGAGAATCTAGGTCTAAAAAATTTGCAAACGTAACAAAATCTCATATTATACATTTCTTAAAAGAACTCGGATATACTAAACATTATGACGATTATGTACTTATACACGCAAATTTAACTGGTCAAAAATTAAACGACATAAGTCATCTGGAAAACATTCTAGTCAAAGATTTTGAAATATTTTCTGAAAAATATTCGTCTATATTTACTGAAAGAAAAAATTTTATAAATACAAAGTTTATTTTATACAAACTGTTATTGAGACACAACCATAAATTAGACGAAGGAGATTTTCTTACAGTAAAATCTCTTGATCGTAAAAATGAAACAGACAGAATTTGTAAAACTATATTCGACTCTTTAGGGTGGGAATACAAAACTAAGTAATTTTTAATGAACACTGCTCATTAAAAATAAAATATCCTTCCCCCGGCATTCTGAGCTTTTAGCAAGCGTAAAAATTATCCTCAAACTGCTGCTTCAGTATAGCTTTATACACAATGTAAGCCACTAATCTAAGTTGATGTTCAGTGACATTTTTAACCTTAATATTTTTTTTATTAAGGAATGCCAAAACTTGCTCCTTTGTACGTATTGGTGGTTTACCATCGACACCAAATAAACCTTCTTTAAGCATCAATTTACTAAATCTATACTCCTTCAATTCATGTAAAATATTCTCTAGTGCGTAAACGTTTTTTTCATAAAATTGAAATTCAGGTGTCTTTACAAACTTCCAGAAACCTCCATATTTTTCACATAAATCTAATGCTTCGTTATCTAAACCCATATTTCTTTATTTATTATAGAAAATATTTTTTTTTCCGGGGACCCATCTTTAAGTATTCAATTCAGATGAGGGGTATGTTAAAAGAATATATTCTATAATAAAAGAATATATTCTATAATAAAAGATGGATAACGAAATCGTATTACCAACTGAAATTTGCATGGAGATTCGAGACGAGATCACAGATGCTTATAACTATTTCATTTTTTGCAAAACTATGAATATTCCAGCAAATAAAAAGAAATGTATATTCTTATATGTAAATCCACAAACTCTCATATTAAATTTTGATTCGATCAAACATAAACAGTTTATTAGAGATTTTGTTGAAGAGCCTGATTATATTATATCTTGGGACAAGATATCTAGGGATCAAAATCTTACAGAAGACTTCATCAGAGAGTTTCGAGATAAAGTGGATTGGCGTGAGATTTCATTTAGTCAAACACTATCTGAAGAATTCATTAGAGAGTTTCAAGACAAAGTAAATTGGCGTGAGATTTCATATAAACAAAAACTATCCGAAGACTTCATCAGAGAGTTTCAAGACAAAGTAAATTGGTGTGAGATTTCATATAATCAAACACTATCTGAAGAATTCATCCGGGAATTTCAACAAAAAGTGGATTGGTTTGGAATTTCTAGACAAAAATTAAGTGAAGACTTCATCCGGGAATTTCAACAAAAAGTGGATTGGCTTAATATTTCTAGAGAGCAAAAACTATCCGAAGAATTCATCAGAGAATTTCAAGACACCGTTGATTGGTATATGATATCCAGACATCAAAACTTGAGCGAAGATTTCATCAGAGAGTTTCAAGACAAAGTAAATTGGAAAAATATATCTATGTATCAAAACTTGAGCGAAGACTTTATTAGAGAATTTCAACATAAAGTGTATTGGTATATAATATGCAGACATCAAAACTTGAGTGAGAATTTCATCCAAGAGTTTCAAGATAATTAGTTTTGTAAAAAAATAATAGTTTAAAATTGTTAGTTTTAATGAAGGTTCTTCATTAAAACATATTGAACAAGGCTGTTCTGGTGGGTCGATCTATTTTGTACTGCACACGCAATCTACCGTTGGGTCGACGAATTCTTATCTGGAACAGGTTTCATGGCCCCGAGTCAAGAGGCGAGACGAGTCTGGAAGGAAGGAGGGGAAGGAGAACTGACCTCATTCGTCCTCGGAATTTATTATTCAAGATAGCGGAGCGTGATTATCATCTCAACTGGGCGCTTTTGGTGTGGTGGGTAACAATACCGCTTCATAATACAGAGGTTGTGAGATCGATGCTCGCCTCAAACCGAGAAATTTTTTTTCCTTAATAGTGAGGATAACACTTCCTTCGATGTTTTAGAAGCGTTATTAAGCTGATGGGCCCTAAGCTAATAATTAATCTAATCCCACCTCGAAGGAAGTGAGAGTCGACCTTTATCGTCAAAATCTCCTTCCTTAACTGTTCTGCTCTTAATTTCTACTTAAAAACAGCAAAAACCGAAACTCCAACGTAACTGAAAAAGCCAAGTTGGAATGACTCACGGATTTGAAAATCCGTCGAAAGTCGTGATGGTTGTGCCATTCAAAGATCCACCTCTTATAAACAGAGGTAGAGAGATCGTTCAGGAATGGATGCTGTGTAGAAATTAAGAAGCCAGAGAATGTGCGGTTAAGTTGGGACATTTTGCTGAAATTTCCTTTGATTTTTTTATGGGAATTCATTTAATATCACTTAGGCAAATACTTTTAAAACTCTACTCTGAAGCAAGTCGGTAGTGCTTGCAGTTCTAATTATTTAGTTTTTATTGAGAATATTCTCAATAAAAATATATTCATTCACCCTACCAAGTTTAAAATTCCTCTCGAATTATATTCTTCAACGGAATGTAGTTTAGAGTAACTTCTGAAACCAAAATTACGTAAGCAAAAGTGTTTTCTGGTACATCATTTTCAAAATCCGCTCGTAAAATTATATTACTTTTTTGTCCAGATATGGTCTGTGGTTGTCTAGTCATATTCACACTGAATATTGGATAGCTCTCTTTGAAGAACTGAGGCTCATAATATGGAATGGATGAGGAATCTTGACATACTATTCTCTTGAAATCTGTAAGCATGTTGTAAGCTAAGAGATAATCCTCTGAACTCCAATTTAAATTCAAAGATTCTCGAGGAAAAATTTTCCCTGCTACTTCAAAACTAATATTTTTTACACCCAAATTATCAAATTTGGAATTATCTTTCTTTTGATTATTTTTTCTGTCAGTTTGGAATACTACAAACCCCCAGAACGGATTCTGTAAATTTCTATATATATCGGTAATATTTAAAGTTAGGTAATTTTTAGTGACACGCTTTTCAATACATTGCAATTTTTTAAAATGAAACAAATAAGGAGCGGTACTAAGTTCAGCAATTAATTTATTTTTGGATTCACCTGTATATTCAATTATCGGGACTCGCAGGTAGAAAGTTTTAATTTCCACTTTTCCCTCCACAGCTTCAGGAGAAGTATTATCTTTCTTGTAACGGAAGAGCACATTATCATCAGAATTTCTAATGAATGAGATTTCAAATCCTCCCTTGTAAATTGGAACGATATCACTGAAGAACCCAAGGCCTAAATCACTCAAGTTACCACTTGCACTGAAATTTCCACCTCCTATAGCTTTCGTATTAAAACCTGCACTCATTACTTTACCATTATAGTTTGCTGGGCCTGGGAAAGAAGCTATACCCATCACTGTACTAGCAATACCTGGATGATCAATTTCATCAATAAGCGTATTGTGTTTTCTTATTTCAATTTTGGAAAAAAGGTGTGCTACAAAATTGTTTATCATCATTACACTATCATTTGTTCCATATGCTTTTGTGGCATCTTTAGGAATGTATTTTCCAGTAATGTAATATTGAATATTGCTGCTAATAAAATCATCATTTAGAAACAACTTGAAAACGGTTTTTTTGTTCTCAGAGTTAAATTCAAAAATAGATTCAGGACCATAGTTTTGATACTCAATACTTGTGATTTCAGAATCGTATTTCGAGTAAATTGCTTTAATTTCATTCATACTTATTTATTATAGGAAAAAAAGTTTTTATAGAATCGAAATTCTATAAAAATATCGAGATAGTGGAATAATTAAAGGGGAATCCCTATAAAAACTGATTTAAAATCTAATTAGTAAAGGTGGTGTCTACGAGACACTACCTTTAAAGTTAAAATCCAGTTCTGAAAACTTCCCCATGTTTCAAAAGTGATAGTTTGAAAGGGTCCGCACTTTTAATTTCTTTCTTATTTTTATTATATTGATTTAGAATATTATTTTTCATATTTATATAATTTTTTATTTCTTGTTCAATATCATTGAACTCTTCATCAGATATTTTACCGTCTTTAATTGCTTTTATGAACTTTTCTTCAATCGAATTTAATTTAGCTTTTGCCAAAAGCGCAATTTCAGAGTGTTTAGTAATTTTTTTATTGAAAAATCCGCTTGAAGTCCTTAATATTACTGATAAGGTTGTCAAGCCTACAGAAATTGGAACACTGAATGGAATTATTATTGGTAATGTTATAGAAGCACCAGTCAGTCCGAGTTCTGAGAGGGCAAATAAAAATTCAGTACCGTAAAGAGTACTGGATAGTTTTCCATATTTTTTACTCAAACCATTTCTCATTTTCTCTTCATCTTCTAAAAATTTAAATTGATTGATAATTCGATTGATTCTATAATTGTTCTCTTTAAACTCGGGAAAAATTATTTTTGGATATAATCTAGGATGAGTTATTGGATTAAATTCTTCAGGGGCTGAAGGTGTTTCATTATTTGTGTACATCATTTTATTATAGGAAAAAAGTTTTTTTATAGAATCGAAATTCTATAAAAATATCAAGACTATAAAATTTAATAAAAGAAATTAAGATTTTTCTTCAATGTTCTCATGCTATTTTCAAAATCGTGTCCTTCTGATAGCTTTTTCAAAATTAATAAACATAAATGTCCACAGATAGGAGGATCATATTGGTTTTGGATTTGTTCCTCATTATAAAATAAATTTTCTGAACCTAAATATTGAACAAGTTCTCTTGGTGGTGGTGCATTACCATACGAATCAAAATAATATTTTATATTGTTATTTTTAAAATATGCGGTCCAATGACTTCCAGCCTCATCAGAGTTTTCTAAATTTATTATTCCACATTCTACACTATTTACTTTCTCTGGTAACTCGTCCTTCATGAAAACTCCCCTAAAATTTTTAATTTTTAAATCTTTCGCAAATTTTTCAATATCAAAATTGGTAAGAGGTTGGAAGCTATTTAGTTTTTTGATTTGGTAGGTTTCTTTTTAGGTTTTGAAATAGTTTTTTTCTTCTTCAATCCAGAACCGATACTTAAACTTTTTGCGTTTTGTGCTAATCTCTCCATTTCCAAGTTATGGCGTTTGATTTCTGCTTCTTCAGCAGATTTATGCTTAGAATCAATAACGCTAGAAGCTACTGCAGCTCCACCACCCAATAATGCCCCAAGAGCGCCAATTCCTGCAAAAAGTAAGGGTAAAAATCCCCCTGAATGATTTATTTGCAACTGATCATAATTCATTTTCAATTCCAACCCTTTTTTGTTTTTGATACTTTTATCTAGCTTTTTTTTCTGAGTTTCATTTAACAGGATTTTATGATTTCCTTTTCCACTAATATCTGCAAAAGTCAGTCGTACTTTTACTGGAGCACGTTTTTTATAAGCAGATCTTATTTTTTTCATTTGTATTTCTGACAAATTTATTTGATGTGTAATCATTTTATTATAGGAAAAAAAGTTTTTTTATAGAATCGAAATTCTATAAAAAAATCAATCATAATACCTAGTATACACCCATCCCAAAGTGTCTTTTGATTTTCATACCACCTACCACAGTAGCAGCTCCCAATTTTTCACCGATATTTGTTGAACTTTTCATAATTTTATAAGCTTCTGTTTCTAGTTGTTTATCAGCAAGATGCCTATCACTTGTTTTTTCATGATCCCTATAAAAAATGTCGTGTTGTTTACAAGCTTTATCAAGGCTATTTATACCTTCATCACCTCTATTTAATCTCTTATCCAATTTAGTAAATGGTCCACAATATTGATAACCACCTGGGAGATGCATTTCAGGTACGAAACCGTCTAGTTTGTTCAACAAAGTATTGAAAATACCAGAACCGTTTTTTATCATATTTTTGGGTAAATTATTAATAATTTTAATCAAGTATTCAGTTCCCTTGGGATTATCAATGTATTTCTCCAGTTGATCTTTGATTAAATTTATAACCCCCAATTTTTCATTGTGAAAATTATTATTTCCTGCCTGCTCTTGCGCATGCAAATAGTATAGTCTTTGTTGAATTTGATTCAAATTATCTATATATTTAAATTCTACGGGATTTTCATTATATTTAATCAACCCGGTACCGATCTTTTTCTTTTTACTATACTCCCAGATTGGTTTTATGATTTCTTTCCATTTTTTACTAACACTTGATTTTGGTTGTTTAGATTCGGGATTATTATTTTGAAACATGCTATTTGTTTGAATGAGGATTTTTGCATAAGCTTTAAAGTCTTCATTAGTGTATTCATCTTTGGATGGAATATCAGAAGCTATGGGTTTTGTTAAGAGCTTCCATAAGCCTTCAGTACCGGAATATTTCATTTTTTCTATTTCAATATCATTGCCATTTACCCGTATCTGTTTATTTCCAATAAATATATGATTTTTTAAAGGATATATTCCAAATTGCCTATCAGGATGAAGAATATATAATTCTGCAATTGGTCCAATACCTAAAGGGCCTACAGAAGAGTTTGGTAATTTAAAACTTTTTTGTAATATTAATTCCATTTCATCATCCCTATCTGCATTGTCACTTGAAAAGCTTTGATTTAATGTATCTTCAGTATCATTATCAATACCTTGAGCCTTGCCATCAACATCTTGAAAAGAAACTTTTTTAGGTGAACTGATAGCCAAGGGGTTAAATGTTTTTATTGCAGGAATGAGTTCTAATTTTTTACCAAGATCTTCATCAGTTTGTTTCACTGCTTTTTCTACCTTATCTAATCGTGAAGTTATAGGTTCATAAGCCTTTTCTTTTGTCTCCTTATCAGATGCTTGGTTAATCCTTTCTTGTTTTGCTAAATTTTGTAAATATTTTCTAAGTTTAATCGATTTATCAGCTTCAGCTACGCTCATGGGTTTTCGTTTTGGTTTTGTGAAAAATATTTGTTCTTTTTCAGGAGGTTTATCAATCTTTTTGATTTCTCTAAATTTGGCTTCTCTTTCCTTCATAATTTCAAGTTGCGCTTCTTTGTATTTCTGTCTAAGCGCTTGTTCTAAAGTAATTTTTGTCATGTTTTTATTATAGGAAAAAAAATTTTTTAAAAATCGGTCAAACGTTAAAACGCTCAAACGTTAAAACGCTCAAACGCTTAAACGCTTAAACGCTTAAACGCTTTAGGAACGCTATTTTTGCGTTTTTAAGCGTTTCCCAATGCGATTTTTGAAGCGTTTCCCAATGCGTTTTTATAGGGGATTCTCTATAAAAACAAAACTTAAAATCTAAAATATTTCACCAAATTTCTTTCGGTAACGTCCGTCATTGCGTTTCTTTGTTATGTCAATCGTTAGAAAACCAAAGTCCTCATCCCAACAAGAATAGCATAATTCTTTGAATCGTTCATAAGTGAAATCAGTTCCCACATATTCATCATAAATATCTCGCATGTATCTTGGTCCTTGTCTGGGTGATTCTCAGAAGAAGTGCACTTTTCAGCTTCCACAATCTCAAAAAACTTAGGTGCTCAGAATCAGGTTTTTTCTTTTTTAATTGGATTATATGGTGGAGCCTGATAGTTTGAATCAGTTTCCAGAGATCAAGATCTCTTTTTTCAACCAAAAAAACGAAATTGAATTTTGATAGACCCACACTACGGACAATAGCTCCACAACACTGACAAAAATTATAAAATCTGAGGAAAATAAGATCACAACGACTAATATTTAACAACGTTTTATTGAAAATATTTTAAGAAAGTTCACAGCATCATCAAACAGATTTATTTCGATGGCTTTGTGCATACCTGCACTTTCTCATCAGGCGCAGATCGTTTGATTCCTCGCAGCACAAGCTTTTGAGGAGGTTGCTCACTGAGGAATGTTTGATTACATTGTGAGCGCGAAGGCCGTGCAGTAGGAACCGGTAGTTTTCATGATTTTGGCATAAGCATGTGTCCCTTGAAGTGAAAGACGCACTCACAATATTTTTAGGACGGAAGCGGCAAAAGGTGGTGTAACTTAGGTAAGAGTTCTCCTTCACATACTTTTTCCAAACGTTTTTCGTATCTTTTTTGCAAGCGACGCTTTTTGTACAGCACAAAATCTCTGTTTCCCGTTCAGCAGCGGCTATTCTCATAATTTTCCAAAAATTGGCGCACCTGGACCCGCATGTCTTGCAAGAATTTTCCAGCTCTAACAATCCCACCACTCCTTCGGGACTTGAGTGACCTGAGTGATAATACTTCTTCAGCTGTCTTGAGGCATTTCATTTTTTGAATTGTTTCACAGCCAACCAGCCTAATAAAAGTTTTCCTGTCCTTTAGATTAATTTTAGAGATGCTTGATGAGCATTGTCGCTGCAAAACCTCCCCAACAAAAAGCTTTCTCTTCAGCGATTCTCTTCCAGCAGGTGAATTGTCAGAAAGGGCAGGTTTCACCTTGGTGTTTGTGCTGGTCGAATGCTGATTGTACTTTCGTTTGAGCCGGAAATATCAACTCTTGTATTATTGTCAAGGAGCGTCTTGAGTTTTTGATTAGCGATTTTTCTTTTTGCTAGTCTCTTGCAACTTTAGAATGGTAGTGGGCCACTTGCTTCCGACCTGCTGCTTTTCTGCTATGACTTACAGCAGGGTTTGGCAGTTGATCTGGATGATCCGACAATGAATTGGAATGGTGGCAGAGATGTTTATCTTTTGCTCTGCTTCTTCTTTTCTCTTCCTTCCACTTTTTCCTCTGAGCCCGCTGTTCCCTCTGAGACGTCTTGTGGATGAGCTTCTTAATACCTTGTTTTTTCCTCATTTCGTATGCCAGGTGACGCTTCAGCCTATGTCTTCAATTCATTGTCTTGCTGTCTTCGCTCTCTTCTCGGCCACTCAGCAAGTCTTTTTCGTTCTCTCAACTCAGCAGTTGTGAACCTCCTTAGAGCCGCCATGATCAGTCTGCAAAAAGAAATAGAGAAGCAATATGGATCAGATATTGGAGCTGATGGAGATAATGGAGCCTCTATAAATAATTAAAGGAAATATAAAAATATTTCCCCAAAATATAGACCAGTCTCAAAAATATTTTTAAAAAACGATTTGAATCATTCAGATTCTCTGTAAATCGATGGTGGAGCATTGGTGAAATAGTTTAAAGGTCAAATTCACTGCCTTGTTCATTGTATTAAGAATTATGAAGAATAATTATGAAGAATTATTGTATTAAGAATTATTGTCCATAGCATGGATTAATGAAGTTTCCATGCTACTGACCATGATTCATCCATGCTACTGACAAATGGACTTTCAAACTCTCTCAATTCTTTGACTGTGATGGCAGACAGGAAAAGTTGAGCTCGCATGTTCCAATCTCAAATAGTGTAATGTCAGCAAAAAAGAAAAAAAGTGCAGTCTATGTTTTTTAAAGGTATGTCATTGAGGCATTTTACTGACCTGAATAAAAATACGGCCATCTGGGAGTGCACTGCTGGCCTGTTGGCGGACGACTGTCATCACTCAAGCACGGAAGGGGGCAGGAATCTTGTCAGTCAGGTTTGCCACCACAACATGAACCCCCAAAAAGTCCCGAATTCTTCTCTTTGGGAAATCGGTGAGCATATCCCCATTCCCCCATTCTACTGACAATTTTTTCGATTACAAAGTTTAGAGAACTCACAGGTGAATCTAAAAAGCATTAAGAAATTCAAAAGCCGTGGAAATCATTGATGGATATGCCCAGATATTGGAGTTAGGCGCTTCGTCTCTCGATCTCAACTGTACTTGGACTTAACAGATGGTTGAATACACAAAAATTGACCTGGTTACACCCACGTTACTGACATTTTTCATGTTTAACGTTTCATTTGAACGTTAAACGTACATTTTTGAGGGCATATCATATGTACTTAAAGAAGATGGGAGGGGATACTAACTGTCAGCAAAAAAAAGTTCGTTCCATCACACGTCAATCTTTTGTAATGCGCCAGTTTCATGAAAAGCGCACTTTTTCTGAGAATCAGCCGTCTAAATACACATAAAAAATTAATATTGTTTCTAATGAGTTGTTTATCAACTTTTGACCATGATTGTGTCAAGTAAACGCACGAAATTTTCTTATGACGTCCTCTCACAAAATAATCTTTGATTTCTCTCTGATGTTGAATGTTTACACAATCATCAAAAATAATAAGACTTTTTTCTTCACATGCGTCCAGGGTTATAAGTTCGTCACAATTACTGAAAAACTGCGCTATTTCCACACCATCTTTTGCAGAAATTTTTTCATAATTGCTTCTCAAAATCTCATATGCATTCTGATCCAGAGATTTTGAAAAAATATATAGATGATTAAAGGGGATTCCCCATGGCTTTGTGATGAGATTATAGAGAAGTGTTGTTTTCCCACAACCAGAAGTTCCTACTATTAATGATCTTAAAGGTAATGGTAAAATTCCTTTTCTAGCCTCTTTTTTATCATGCGAAATTGGATCAATCTCGTATTTACTCATATTTATTATACGAAAAACTTTTTACCTATAATAAAAGCATGACTCTAATAAAGATTTCTGATAAACACAAAGATCTAAAAATAACTTTTGATCCACAAATTGTTCTAAATCCCAATAAAAATTATAAACTCGGAATAGTAAAGTTATTATTTACTTCACCTTCTCTTTCATTTCAAGTAAAAAATGTATTGATATCATTAAAAATGTTTATTATAGATGGATGGTATCATAACGAGTATGTGTTAGATGGCACATTTACTGTTGATACGTTTAAAAGAGAATTATATTTAAAAATAAAAAATTATATAACTGAACTCATGAAGAAATTTGAGGAGAATAAAACACTTTATAAATCACAAATTGACACATTAAAAAAAACAAAACCTGAAAGTTTGGATTTTAAAGTAGACTACGGTCCAAATTGTAATAGATTTTATCTTAAATCTCCTGTTGTTCTCGGGTTTATAAGGTATGGAAATTTCTGCGAACTGTTCGATTTTAAACAGTGTAAAACACCTGGGGATTATTTTGATGCTAATAAGGAATATTATTCAGAAGACAATCCAAAATTAATCAAACCTATTTCATTAATTGAATGGCATTGCAATATTACCGATTATAGCTTCGCTAATCATAATGAACATTCACATCTCCATAGTGCACATGAATTACTCCATGTATCTTTGATAGAGAAAGCGATTCTCCCAAATACTACTTATATGGAAACGAATAAGAAAATTCTCTACAGTTCTCTACGAAAAGGAATTAGAGAAATTGAAGAAATTAAACTATCATGTAGAAATGAAAATGGAGATGAGCTGCAATTTAAAAATGTTACAGTTTATTTGCATTTGATTGAAGAGTGAGTGAGGAGTTTCTTTTTTATGAGAAATATCTCATAAAAAACCTTTTTTCCTATAATAAAATAAATAATGTACAACGAAATTTATTGCTGTAAGTGTAAGAAAAAAACGAAAAATATAAACGTGAAAATTGTACAAACTGTGAACGGAAGGTGGAGAATTTCAGCTAAATGTGTTAAATGCAGAACTCGTAAGAGCAAATTCATTCAAGATCCTAACGGAGAAAAAGCACCAATTCGTGCCATTTTTGATTGGGCTATAGAAGGCAAGGTACCGGACACATTAAAAAAACCTTTTTTCCTATAATAAAATGGATAATGATTTAACTGATCCTATTTACTGTCACAAGTGTAAGAAGAGAACCAATAATATTGATGCAGAAAAAATACAAACGGTAAACGGGAGATGGAGAGTGGCTGCAAAATGTACAAAATGCAGAACCAATAAGAGTAAGTTTATCACTTCCCCCGAGAGAGAAAATTCTGAAGAACCAACTGTAGTAGAAGATCTGAATGTTGATGAAAAATTATCTCTCGCTAAAGAATTACACAAACCGATAAGAAATAAATTTCAAAAAAGGACAATATTTACTAAAGGTATTGATGATTTGTGGGCTGCTGATTTGATAATCATGAAAAATTATGAAAAAGAGAATGATGGATACGGTTATATGCTTAATGTTATCGATACATTTTCAAAATTTGCATGGGCCTTACCCTTGAAGAAAAAGGATGGAAAAAGCGTAACAAAAGCTTTTGAGAAAATCATAGAAAAGGCCAAATCACAAAATCATAATGCTCCGAATTTACTACATACCGATAAAGGATTGGAATTCGAAAATAAAATGTTTAAAGAATTTCTGAAAAGTCACCAAATAAAAATGTATCATACACAGAATGAAGAAAAATCGGCAATCATAGAAAGATTTAATAGAACTTTAAACGAAAAAATGAAAATCCATTTTGAAGTACAAAATAATAAGAAATGGATCGATTTTCTACAGGATTTGATTCATGAATACAATTTTAAAGATTTCCATAGATCGATTGGTATGATACCTGTACAAGTTAATAAAAATAACGAAGATGAAGTGTTAGTTAGATTGTTTAGGAACCAAAAAGCCTCACAAAAAGTAAAGTTTTCTCTTGGAGACCGAGTTCGAATAACAAGATTTAAGAAAACATTTGGGAATAAATATGATGCTAAATGGTCTAGAGAAATTTTTGTGGTTTCTGGAATTCTACCAACAAATCCAATTACTTACAAAATAAAAGATTTAAGCGACGAAGAGATTGAAGGATCTTTCTATGCTCAAGAACTACAAAAAACAGAATTCTAGAAAAAACTTATTGGTTCAGGCTAGAAAGAACCAAACAATTGTTAACCGAGATCAAAATTTGCGGTCGGGTTTCCGGCCATAAAATTTCGTATTAAATGAAAAAGCCGCAGTCGGGTTTCCGACCGCGGCTTTTTCGTATGAAATGAAAAAGCCGCGGCTCACATGTGAGCGGCGGCTTTTTTAGTCAATTGACTTGTATTCGACTTTAACGTTAAAGAGGGGTCGCGATTCGCGACCCCTCTTTAAGAGTTTTTAAAATCTTCTTAAAATGTTCTCGACTTGTATTCGACTTTACATAGGACCCCCCGTCGATTCGACGGGTACGAGGTATTTACTGTTAAAAATAAAATTGACTTGTATTCGTGTTTCCATCGTACCCCCGTCGAATCGACGGGTACGAGGTATTTACTGTTAAAAATCAAATTGACTCGTATTCAACTTTAACGTTAAAGGTGGCGTCGATTCGACGCCACCTTTAAGAGTTTTGAAACTCTTCTTTAAATGTTCTCGACTTGTATTCGACTTTAACGTTAAAGAGGGGTGACCAATTTGGTCACCCCACTTTAAGGAATTGTGTTTTAAAAGAAACTCCTCATCTAATAAAGCTCATACAATATATAGTATCCATACAAGAAAAAGCGGGTGGATAATATAAAATTGAGGGATTAGTTAAAAGAATCTCTTTTCTAATAAAAATGAACGATACGAAAAAAAATGAAGGGTTAGTTAAAAGAACCCCTACTATAATAAAAATGCAAGATACTATTAAAAAACGATATGCAGATAAAATCTGTGAAAAATGTGATCGAAAAATCACATATAAAAACTGGGCTCGTCATTTAAAAACACCATTCCATCTAAAAAACGACCCTAACCAAACTCTTAAACCTCAACAAAGAGCCGTTGAGAAAGGATTCAGAGTTAAAGATTTGAGAAATGAAGCGAAAGATTACAATTTAAAAGGTGGTTATAAAATGAAGAAAAATAATCTTATTACAGCTTTAAATGATATTAAAAATGTATACTTTAAGAAAAGTGATCTAGAAAAACTAACTGTTAAAAAACTACGCGAAATAGCTAAAGAAAAACATATTAAAATTAAAAAACCGAATAAAAAAATCAATATCATCGAACATCTAATGCACCCACAAGGGCATGCATTTAAAGTAAAAACAGGAAAAATGTTCAATTTCGACGATGACTTGGTTAATGAAAACAAAGAAAAACGAAAATCTCCTTTTACTATTATAGAAACTAAATCTCGATACATTAAAAAATTTAAAACTACAGAAATCGATTATTGTATAAAATTATCTAATATCATACAAGTCGAAAAAGCTGTATTTGCTATGTTAAATTTGGCTAAAGAAAAATCTAATTTCCAAACCGGGGATAAAATTATGATCGTTGCCCAAAACCCTAATTTTCACCATGATATATCGAAACATTTAAGTAGTAAATCAAATGTTTTTTCGCGTATACAAGCTAAAGAATTTATCCAACACGTAAGCAACATTATTAGCTCCAACGAACACGTTGACATAACAAATACCACGTTCCACATTAAAATCATTAATTTACCGAGAGGAGCAAGAGGTGTCAAAATATTAAATTTGGCTGAGAGTAAACACACAAAAAAATGTATCACTCAAATTAAAAATGTCGATAACTTATGCTGTCCAAGAGCCATAATTACCGCGTTAACTTATCATACTAATAAAATCATGGGTAGAGAGTTTACTGGAAACGAACTAGTTTATATTCAGAAGGGAAGGGCACTCCAAACGACACTTGCAAAAAAGCTGTGTGAAAAAATGGGTTCATACACCGAGGAAGGCTTCACATTGCAAGATATCAAAGTTGTTGAAGAATTATTAGACATTCAAGTTAAAGTTATCTGCGCCGAAAATTTCAATACCGTTATTTACGAAGGAGAAAAGAAAGATACTATAATTTATCTTTATAAAGATGGGAATCATTTTGATGTTATTAAGAGTGTAGCAGCCTTTTACGCCTCCTCATATTACTGTAAAAATTGTGATACTCCCTATAATAATAAAGAGAAACATGAATGCAAAAAGACTAGAAATAAAGATGTCTGTCCTCTCTGTAAACAAATACAACACGATAAAAAAGATAAAAATAAAATATTCTGTAACGATTGTAACCGTTATTGTTATAATGATAATTGCTTTAAAAATCATAAAGAAGTTTGTAAAATAATCTATAAATGTTTAAACTGCGGGAAAATTTGCAAAAGAACCGACGAACATAGATGTGGTTCTGGAAAATGTCGAAACTGTCAAGAAATATTCGACGATATAGGTGGTCATGAATGTTTTATGTTAGCAAGACGATCAAACGGTGGGTATTGTACAGTACCTTGTACTTGTAATAATCGTTCTGATATCACAGCAGAAAAATGTACTTACACCGAAAAATACATAACATTTGATTATGAAGCAATGCAGGAAACAGGAACCCATGAAGCAAATCTTGTTATAGCTCACTACCACGATGGTACTAAATTCGTATTCAAAACTAATGAGGAATTTTGCGAGTGGTTGATTTCAAGTAAACACAAAGGGTACACTGCCATAGCACATTATGCAAAAGGATATGATTCTCAATTCATTCTTAAATACTGCGTCGAAAATACTCTGAAACCTTACACTATTTATAATGGAACTAAACTAATGTTATTAGAAATTAAAGGAATAATAAGAATAATCGATAGTTCTAACTTCGTTGCATCTCCGTTATCTGCTTTTCCAAAAACGTTCGGATTAACAGAACTAAAAAAAGGATATTTCCCCCATTATTTCAATACTCGAGATAATCAAAATTACGTTGGACCAATTCCTGATACTAAATTTTATGGGGCTGATTCAATGAAACCCGAAGTAAGAAAAGCATTTTTGAAATGGCACGCTGAAAAAGTAAAGGAAAATTATATATTCGACTTTCAGAAAGAAATATTAGAATATTGTGAATCAGATGTCGATATTTTGCGAAGGGGTTGTATTGAATTTAGGAAGCAATTTTTAGACATAGCTAATATCGATCCTTTCCAATATTTAACTATAGCGAGTGTTTGCATGGCCATTTTTCGGTCCTTATATTTACAGGAAAATACGATAGCAAGTATCAAAGAGGACAGAAAGGAAATGTTTAGCAAAGGATCTATCACTTGGCTGAATACTTTTAAAAATGTACAGCACGCATTGAATGGAGGGGAAGTAACTGTTTGTGGTGCCAAAGTTGATGGTTTTGATCAAATTACTAACACGGTTTATCAGTATCACGGGTGTTTTTGGCATGGATGTCAAAAATGTTTCCACGAAGATACCCCCAATAATGTAAACAACGAAACTATGGGCGATTTGTTAGAAAAAACGAAGGAAAGGAGTAAACAAATCATTGACGCTGGATACCAATTAGTAGAAATGTGGGAATGTAACTGGATTAAATCGAAAGAGGGTAAAGCAGCAGTAAAAAGTAGTGGAAACGTAATAGTGGAACCATTAAATCCTAGAGACGCATTTTTTGGTGGCAGAACCAATGCTAGTAAATTGAAAGTCGTAAATAAAAAATTAAGATATATCGATGTTTGTAGTTTGTATCCAACAGTTCAATATTTCGATTATTATCCCTTAGGTCATCCAACAAAAATTTATAAACCTGAGAAATATGATGAAAATTGGTACGGATTAATCAAATGTAAAATATTACCTCCTAAAAAATTATATCACCCAGTTCTACCGATCAAAAGAGATAAACTTTTATTTATTTTATGCGAAAAATGTTTTGTAGATAAATGTAATACTTGTTCACACGATGAAAATGAAAGAGCTCTGGTTGATACTTGGACTACAGATGAAGTAAATAAAGCTATTGAAAAAGGTTATAAGATTCAAGAAATTTACGAAGTATGGCATTTCAAAGAAAAAAGTAATGAATTGTTCAAAGAATATGTAAAAACATTTATGAAAATAAAACTAGAGACTAGCCCGTGGGAAAGCGACTTTGAAACTATTGAAGAATATATAAAAAGCGTTAAAGGAAGTCTCGATATAGATTTAGAAAAAGAAAGTATTAAACCAAATCCTGGACGAAGAGCAGTAGCAAAGATTTGTTTGAATTCTTTGTGGGGAAAGTTTGGGCAAAGATTGAACATGTCACAATCTGAATATGTTGTTGATATAACAAGATGGTACGATATACTTTTAGATGACAGACTAGAAATTGGTTCATGCCAATTTCTGAATGACAATATCGTGCAAATATCTTATAAATTTTTGAATCAATACATCGAAGATAGTTTTTCAACTAACGTTTTTGTAGCTGCTTTTACCACTTCCAATGCAAGATTAAGATTATATGATATGCTTGATAAAATAGGAAAGAATGTTGTTTATTATGATACAGATAGTATTGTTTATATTGATGATGGGAAAAAATCTGTAAAAACTGGCTGTATGTTGGGTGAGTGGACTGATGAATTGGGAAAAAATAATCACATTGTAGAATGGATTAGTACGGGCCCCAAGAGTTACGCTTATATAACCAATCAAGGAAAAGAAACTATGAAAGTTAAAGGATTTACTTTGAATTATCAAAACGGTAAATCATTAAATAGAGAAACTATGAATAAAGTTTTAACGAAAGAAATAAACAACGTTAAGCTTAAATATAACATGATTACGCGAAATGTAAAAGATAAAACATTAGTAAACAAAGAAGTGGAAAAAGAGTTTAAATTTCTGTATGATAAACGAAATATAATTAAAAACAAAGAAACCGATATTATCGATACTTTACCTTGGGGATATTAAACGTAAAAAGTAGTAAGTGGGCACGTTTAGGACACTAACAGGGATTCAAGTCGTTAAATGAAAAAGTCACTTGGTCTGATGTTTTTGTGGCAACTTTTAAAATTGAAACGATGAGTTAAAGGAATGGGTTTTTATAATAAAAGATGGCCGATAAATTTTTGGAAAGGATCAATGGTAGGAGCGAATTTAGTACTTTTAATGATTTAAAACGTAACAAACCTTATGTGATCCTTAAAGCGGAAAAGGTGAAAGCTAAATTTGGCGAAACTATAGCGGTAGACTTGGAGGGTGGTTTTACCAACATATTACTACCAATTCATTTTTTAAAAAATAGGTTTAACCAAGAGGGGGATTTAGAAACACTCGTGAAAAACAAATATAAATTGATCTATAAAGGTAAAGTGACACTTAAAAATGGTAATAAAATGCATAGTATAGAGTTTACAGAATGAGCTGATGGTATAATTAATATATACAATTTTTAGTGATACATGTCATTAAAAATTAAAACCTACTGTAATTTTTAGAGTTTTACTAAATGTTTCTAATAGGAAAAATATTCTTTTAACATACCCCCCTAAAAGTCACTGATTCTGATGTTTTGTGTTAAAAAATGTGTTCTGATGTTTTGTGTTAAAAAATTTTATCAGGGGTCTAACAGAAAAGCATTTTCAACAGGATTTATCACAAAATTAGTTTTAACAGGGTTTATCACAAAATCAGTTTTAACAGAGATTGAAGTCGAAAGTAAAAACATCAGAGCTCAAGTGAAAGTGTCCTAAACGTGCCCACTTACTACTTATACGTATATATATATATATATATACATATATATATATATAATAAACTTAATTTGATATAAATTCCACAGATAAAAAGAAAAAAGAATGATTTGATATTTCGAAAATAATCTTTGTCAAAAATAGAAGAGTGAGAACTAATCTATATATATATATATATATATATATATATATATATATATATATATATATATATATATATATATCTATATATATATATATATATATTGGTCTAGTCAATTCAAAAAGTTTTTTCTCCATTTTTTGCCGAAAGACATCTTATTTTGAAGGTTTTGTGTAGCTGAACACGATAGTGAAACCAGAATCGCAATAGGTAGGTACCTATCTTATTCCGTTCTCGGATTGGAGCAGATGAACCTTGAAGAAGCGCGATTTTAGCGAGTAACACGCTTTTATCGGGACCTAAAAGTGAAAAATGTTACAAAATATGGTCACAAAGTATGATCACTAAATATTGTCACGAAAAAACGAGACTAAAGTAGCGGGGGATCTAATCTCTTTGCTATTCAAGCTATGAACCTGAAATTTAAAATGGAGAACCCTTGGGACGTCTAGAAACGAATCATGAAGTCTAGAGCCCCTCAGATCAGCTGAGTAAGATCCGTAGCTAATTTCTTAGCTATTTAACCTATGAAGCTGAAATTTGAAATTGCTCCTATCAATAAATCAAACTCTATGAAAATCTTAACGCTGACAAATTCGAATAACATTTCAAGTGAATCGAATGGAAATTGAAGGAATTACGCATGTGTCTAAGATTTGCTAACAGGTAGGTACATAAATGTAGGTAGGAGCTGCATGCGTACAGATGAACAAATTCAATTTGTTTAGAAAGTTCAGCAACCGAAAATGCATGTACACATTTTATCATTTAATAATGATTAACAGGACAGGACGTTTCCATTTGTTTTCGTTACTTCACTAGCGTCATGTCACGGTGGGGTTTTCTGTGGATTTTCACGTACAACCAATGCGTTACTAGGGAAGTGTAACTCCCTTAGTTTTCATAGCAGGAAAATCGTTTGCCACTTTTTGGAATGCTCTCATTTTATCACAGCATATCATAATTCCTACGCCTCTGTAGTACACTAATAATGTGTAAAATTAATCATTATTAAATGGTCTGACTGTGACCGTAGGTAGGTCTACTGTCCGTTTTTTTATTTTCGCGGAAGTTTTAATCTACCAGTTTTGGTTAACTTAAAAAAGTAGTAATCCTGTTGTGCATTTTATCTGTTGAGCGCATACGCACGTTGCGCATTTGTGATTACATAAAAATTATGAAATATACGAAATAGGTTTTTATGAACATCCCTTCAAATTTCAAATATCAGAAAGGGTGGGAAGGGGTACCAGTTCTGCGCAAATTACTCTTCCTACCTACCAGTTGAGCGGAACTACATTTTGCAATGAAACAGTTCCGCGCCAAATCATATGGCAGTTCTGCGCAATCTGATTCAGACCTCTGATCTGTGAAGCTGATCAGAATTAATGTAAGCTCGACTACAACCACTCTTGGAGATATTTTACACAGATCAGTTTTCTGGTTAGCTCAGTTGTCTGGATTCTCGCTTCGCTCGCATCTCAAAAATACATCATATCAAGTAGGTAGTCATTCCCTTAGTAATAATTCAGATTAGTTGGACACGGCAGTCAGCGGGGGGTCTTAATAGTTTGCTGAGACATAACGGACTAGACCCCCAAATCCTTCCTAGAGCGCAACTGTAAACTTGGATTAAGTTCACTCGGCGCGGATCTGTAAACATTGGATTAACTGTATTCCTTCGCAGATGATACAGCGATTTTGGCAGTCGGAGAATGTAACACTGAATCCACCAACAAGTTAAATCAATCAATATCCAGCATACAAAAGTGGACAGCAAAATGGAGAATCAAGATAAATGAAACTAAGTCGGTAAGGTAAGTATGGGTACCTGGGCCCATGGGGTATTTGGGCCATACCCTCCCCAGTCGTCTCTAAATGGAAAGAGAAATTTTTGGCTGATGCGTTGACATCACTGGCCAGACGGAGCTTCCAGAACAACAGGTCATTTTTTAATTAGCCATCTTGTCTGTTTGTGAGGCTGTCTCAAAGTTTTGCAACTTAAAGCTGCGAAACAACACTCCAACAACCTCAGTTCTGCACTGCCTTGTAAATACATTTTTTGAATTATTGAAGATGTGAGTGTTTGAATTATCTAAGGAGACACAGTTGTTTGTGTGCAGATGAGTATTTTTGCTAAACCACTTGTTGCATGAATTTTGGAGGGGGGGTCCCGGATACCCAATGTTTTTGTCAGGTTTGGGGGAACTGGGCCATACCCTTTGGGTAACTGGACCCACCCAAAGGATTGTGTTCCAAGCACCAGTAACCTGAGCAAAGCCCAGAAGACATCTAAGGAGTTGAAGATCAAGATTCCTGCTGGTACCTCTAGAAGGAACACTTTACTGGATGATGAAACCGATTCAGATAGCAACTCTGATGAAAATTACAGTTTTACCAGATCCGACTCTGACACTAATGTTGTAGGATCCATCACTGTCATTCCTGGAGATTTTGTTGCTGTTGAATATGACGGCAATACATATCCAGGACAGGTATTGGAGGTAGAAAATGATAGAGTTCGGGTGAAACACATGAAATGTGCATGTGAAATTATTTGACTAATACATAAAAACCAAATGATGCTGCTTAGTCAAGTACCAACCTATGTAGGTAGTTAGGTACCAACTATATTAAACTAGCTATGATTGGATTTTATCCAAACAACGTGCCTACTTTTAGTACTAATTTTTTTAAACTACTCATCAAATATTTACCTATTAACATGGTACATTTGTTCCTTCTTACTTAGGTACCTCATATGTACTTGTTCATTTGACAGGGTAATGTTGAGGAAATTTCGTTTCAACTCCTTTTCTTATAACCTAAGAACTCCTTTTCTTATAAACTAAGAACAGTTTTTTCTAGTTTTTGCATTCAGTCCTCCTTTTTATATGATTGTTTTTAGTCAACTTGAAACATATTGTGATTTTTCTAATGGCACATCCATTAAATATTATTAATTTTTTTCTTAAAAAATACATATTTCATTGTTTTTGGAATTTTTTCATTAATTTTGAAGATATTTGATTTACATACAAAGTTTAATGCACTTTAATTCATACTTTTTTCTTCAGAATCCCTCATGGCTGTATGCCAGGATTGGTTACATCTCTTGATTCCCTGCTTTAATTTCAAGGAAAAAATTTTGAAAAATAAAAATAAAAAACCTTGATAGTTGATGAATGGCCCCAGATGCCTAAACAGTTTGAATTAAGATTCATAAGGAAAACGAAGGGGGATGGCCCAGATACCTCAAGCCCCAACTGACTGGGCCCACTGAACTTAGAAAAAAAAATTTTTTTTATAAATAATATTTATCATATTAAAAAAAGTTTTGATGTAGAAACCTATTCTATATAAACCCCATTAACAAACCAAAATGCTATTTTGAATTTTCATTCAAGTAAAAAAATTCTACGGGTAGATAAACATTAATTCTTTTTTGAATGTTGTAAATCCCGGTCCCAGTTACCCATACTTACTTTACATGTCGATTTCACCAACAAGAGAATCGAGTATATTCCGGTACATTTCATGGGAAAAGTTATTCCGAATGCTAATGAAGCCAAATACCTAGGCATGACACTGGACGCCAAACTTAGATGGAAAGCCCATGTCAAGAAAAAGAAGGAAGAACTCCTTCTAAAATTCAGAAAAATGCATTGGCTAATGGGGAGACGGTCGAAGTTGTCAATCCAGAACAAGCTAACACTGTATAACCAAGTCCTTAAACCAGTCTGGACTTATGGAGCTCAGCTTTGGGGCTGTACGGCTCAGTCAAATCGAGACATCATCCAAAAATTCCAGAACAATGTGCTAAGAACGGTGGTCAATGCACCATGGTACTTTCGAAACGAACGTCTCCATCATGAGCTTCGGATCGAAACAATAAACGATGCTATAAAGCGACAAGCTGTGAGACACCTACAGCGGTTAAGATGTCACATCAACGAGGAAGCTGTCCGACTCCTTGATACAAGTGATATCGCACCCGTCCTAGAATAAGGGTACAACTCAAAAATCGCGATTTTTGAGTTAGTTGTGGTTTTGAGAAGTAGAAACGGTCTAGTTTGTCTGTAGAAGGTGGAGATATGTGTAGGGCACTCTAATTCCGCTAGAGAGTGCGTGTGTCTTTCTTCTATGGACGGAGTAACCAATTCACGTCCTAGGAAGAAAGACACAACTCAGTTGACATCAATCAGTCTGTGTCTCGTTTTGAGTTGTTTCCTTGTTGTGTGGACAATTTTAACTTGTGTCTTTCTTTTCTGAACATTTTGGATCCTGACTGGTGAGATTTCAGTATTTGAGTTGGAACAACTCAAAAATTCTTATAAAATCAACAAAACCGTTCCCCCCCACTCCCTCCCCACTGACAAAAAAACTATTTATTCACCATGGGGCATTAGAGTAATAATGTAGGAAACAAGTTTCGCAAAGATAAATTATGTTCATCGTGTTCCAAAGAACGGGTAGCCAATGGTGTGGAAGGAAAACTTTGAATGCGATTTTCCGAAAATGACAAATTTTGAGTTGTACCCTTATTCTAGGATGGGTGCGATATCATCAGAAGATTGAAGCGTACCAAACCACTCGACCTTGCTTACTTGTGAAGCAGTGAAGTGAAACATCCACCATAATCAACAAAACTCAGTGATGTATCTTAGTTTTGAATTAAAGCCCATATTTTCAAAATAATATTGTTAATAAGTAATACTTGGTGCAATAAAGAATATTGAAAAAAAAAAAAAAAAAAAAAAAATTAACTGTATTATAATTGTAAAACTAAAATCTTCTTATTCATATCCATTTGCTACCACATCTGGGGTTCCGCAGGGTTCTCATGTTGGTCCTTTTTGTTTTCTTATTTTTGTCAACGACATATCCTTGACTTTTCCTGAAAATGTTCATTTTTCACTCTTTGCTGATGATTTAAAGATATATTCAATGGTCAAATCCGAATCCGATTCTCACATATTCAATTAGCCCTATATTTATTGAATGGATGGTGCAACAGAAATAATTTGTTTCTCAACATTGATAAATGTGCTACAATCACGTTCAGCAGATCGCTTGCCCCATTGCATTTCGATTATTGCATAGGTGGTGAGAGGTTGAGTCGTGTGACGTCAATCAAGGACTTAGGTGTGCTTTTTGATGCTCATTTGACATTCTTGCCTCACATTGACAATATTTGTGCGAAAGCAATGAAATCCCTGGGTTTTTTAAAGCGAAATACGAGGGACTTTAGTGTCATAAGTGCTTTAGTGGTCCTATACAACGTATTTGTGAGGTCCATTCTGGAATATGGCGCTATTGTATGGGTCCTTTTTATGATAATGCTGTTGAGCGTATTGAGAGAGTGCAACGTCGATTTGCACGGTATGTTGCTTTCAAGCAGGGTGTAGAATTTTCGGATTTCAATTATAGGGATATTCTTCAACAATGCGATCTTTCCACCCTGGAAAGTCGACGTCATACTTCAGATTGTTTATTTGTTTTTAAGCTATTTCATAACAAAATTGATTGTCCCCATTTACTCCAAAAGCTTAATTTTCATGTACCTCCCTACAGTACCAGAAGTAATGTTTTATTTTATAATCCTACATCTCCAACTAATTACCTTCTCAACAGTCCGATTCGCAGGGCTCAAACAGCATTTAATAGCATAAAGAGCGATAGTTTTGATTTATTTTTCGATTCAATAGTTACACTTAAGCGGACACTAAATTGAAGTTTTCTTTTTCTTTGCTGTATAGCTAATTTTTCTGTTTTTTTTTCTGTCTCTTGTTTTAAGATATAAATACTTATAGTTTATTAATTTTAGCTCTTCGAGTTGCCATCTGAATTTATGTTTTAAATATATATATTTCACGGTATGTAATTTACATTGTAATTGGGCACATGCCCGTGTAAAATTAAAAAAAAAAAATAAATAAATAAATAAACTACATTTCTCGTCTTTGCGAGGAACTGTTAGAGATCCCATCAGAAACGAGAGATGGTCTATTTTTACTCTGAAACTCTATGACAGGGGTTCTTAACCTTTTTTAATTGGCGGACCTCTAATAAGGACCTAAAGTAATCGTGAAACACTTGGTTTTATTTATAAGTGATTGTTGATATAGAAGTGGTATAGAATATACCTATTATTTTTTGTCATTCATGAAGGTTTTACAGTAAGTATATTTGAAATTTTCGACAACAACTTTTCAATGGGATGGTTAGGTACGGGGATAACTGTTGTTGCAACTGCCATTTGTAGGTTTGCCAGCATATAAAAATCGTTGCTAGCATAGATTGGTAGTAGAGGACAAAGTGAATACTTTCAGCGCAATTTCTCAAAGTTTGGGTTCTGTTTGTGCTCGACAAAGCACTTTTGTACCAGAACTCTCCGGTTTTTGAAACTGTGAAGTTATCCTTGCAGTTCCTTAGTCAACGATTCCAAATGAGCAGTAATGTTTTCTTTACGATTGTAAGAGACCATAGCTGCCAAAAAACAAATCGCAAATAGGTGGGTAAGAATGAAATTTTCCCCGCCATCTACTTAATTTTCATGTAGTGTATCAAGTTTTTGAAAAGGTCTCATAAGCTTCGTTCTCAGTGCGCGTTCTGACAGTTCTCGAACTCATCAGAACTGGGACAGAAAATCCCGGGGCGTTCCGGAACTTGTGGAACCGCGTTCTGCACTGCGAACGATTTCAGAACTTGGAACTGGAACTCTTCGTCGTCGAACCTTGGCACAATTTCGTCGAAAAAATTCGAGTTTCGTGGATGTAGACGAGATCCAACTACAACTTCAATTTCGTCCTCATCGTCTACAAACCATGAAACTTCGCCACCATCGTCGAAACTATCGTTTTCCGAACTTGACGAGCTACTATTTGACATTTCGATGAAGAAATTCAAATGAAGAACAGCGAACAACAGAACAAAGCGAAATTTTACAGGGAAAATTACCTACAGGGAACACGTGGCAACCAAAGCCGAAGAGAACGTATTGTTTACTCCACGAGTTCCGTTACGTTAACTACGTCCTCGAGTTTGAGTTCTGACAGTTCCGACAAAAATCGGGAACTGTTAGAACCGTTCGGAACTGGGCGTTCTGGCACTGCGAACGACAAAACTCGACTGCGGTTGCCCGGAACCGTTCCGAACTGGCAGAACGAACTGAGAACGAAGCTATGAATCTTTGGATCCACTCTGCTGACCATAGGTTAAGAACCACTGCTCTATAATAATTTCAATTTGTTAAAGACTGTAGGTGTAAGTACCTACCTACGGGTGACTACGACACAGGGGCGGATCCAGAAATTTTTTTCCGGAGGGGGTCACAGGGTAGAACAATATACTCGTAAAAAATAACAAAATAACCAAACGAACAATACAAACCGAATTTTCTTACAGACTGACAAAGCCAGAATAACCTTATGCCTAAACTCGTCCAATTTGTCTACTTAAAAACTAATTGTAATTATTTATAAAATTCATTGTTTATGTAAAAAATATTTTTTAATATTTATTAATTATTTAGCTGATAAATGTATTTATTTTCAATTTTCTTCTAAAAAAGTGTCCTAATGTGTTTTCAAACAAAGTGGCGCCTTTTATGGCAGCGTAGCTAACTTCAGAGTTTGCAAATCAAAACATTGAAACCACAACAATCGATTGTTGATCTCAGTGAATTCAGGATCATTTTCACTGAATCTGGCAGAAAGCTTCTGCAAACTTCTGTTTCGGGAGTCCTGGCAGAATTCAAATTGTGGGTAGCCAAATGGAATCGGATTGTTGAAAACGGCGGTGAACTCCCTGATTCACTTCCTCTCGTTTGTGCTGCGTGTGATGAAGAAATTTATCCATCCATTTGGAAACTACTTGGTATTTTACATACGCTTCCTATGACCGCAGCCTCTGCAGAAAGGAGTTTTTCAACTCTCCGTCGTCTCAAAACTTGGCTGAGATCAACTATGGCAGAAGACAGACTCACTGGGCTTGCATTGTTACACGTTCATCGCGACATCGAATTAGACATCGATGCGATAATCAACAGATTTGCGAAACAAAATAGAAAATTAGACTTTGTGTTATAAATGATCGTCCCAGTTGGAACTTTTACAAATGTAAACAAATCACAAGTGTTGCTACAAACCAAATACATAAAAAAATCAGTATTCTATAAAAAGATTAGTCGTTATTATTGTTATATTTTGTTTCCAATGTTTTTAGTTAGGAATATGGTAAGTTAACTTTGGTCGTTTGATTTTTTTTTTTTTTTTGTTATTGGGTTTGTCAACAATTCGTTGTCGTTCAGCTCTGCTTTTTGAAATGCAGGCTGATTCTGGGGGGGGGGGGGGGGTCATGACCCCTGTGCCCCCCCCCCCCCCCTTGGATCCGCGCCTGCTACGACACTACCTAAAATAAGCAGGAAGTTGAAGCCCATTAGATAGGTAGGTACCTAGATAAAGAGATTTGATTTTCACAAAATGGGAAGAATTTGTAAGATCAGATGACGATAAAAAAGTCAAGGTAATGGAGAGCAATAATTACGGTGTAGAAATAGATCTTCCGTCGTCTCTGTAATCTGGTCCTGACGAAGTGCCGCTGGAAGGATCAGCTGACCCAATCGTTTCCTTCCAGCGGCGGAGTAAAACCTTCTTCATAGCGGACCTCCGGGGAGAACCACTCGCGAGAACATTCGAAAGCGAACTGAATAAACATAAAATATGAACTCTTTTCGGTGATGATTGGTCGAATCTGCTTCCCCTCCTCCAGCGGTGTGAAGGTACTTATAGGCACTTATCTACCGCTATCAATAACTTATCCGAGTTCGAGATGACGGCAGATAAGGCTCCTTTGATATTATTAACGACCAAGATAACATTTTTTTAATCATGAGGAAGACGAAAGTATCGAAAGGTCGCTATGAAAGAGGATTCGTCCTAAAATTTTGTTTCCATGTCTGCCAAGGTAGTGAAAGTATTTTCACTTTCGGGAGACAACTTTCATTTTTCCAAAATCAAAATCCCCATACCCTGAACAACTTTGGTTTTGCGCCTACTTGTATGAACGTGTGTGTGTCTGCAAATCCTGTAAAAACAACCCCCTCCTTTCACAGTTCCCACCTGTTTTAGCGAATTTTTGAAGAAAATTAAGCTATTGCTCTCGCCTCAAAATTTGTAGAATGTGAATTTTTGAAAAAATGTTATGCAGAAATCCGTTTCAGGCTATTCTGAATCATATTCTGAAGTTTAACGCATTTTTTTATGTATGTATGTATGTATGTATGTATGTATGTGTCATTCCAGACGATAACTGTCCGTAGAATTGTGCTAGAAACTTCAAACAAATTTTAAAATGTTAAGGACACAAAACGAAAGTTAGAGTTCGTTGGCCAGCATGATCGGATTACATCTTCGGGATGAAATTTTCAAAAATGTAGTCAACAATTTCAAAATAGCCTGTTTTTTGCGATTTGTTGTGCGAAATAATTTTTTCAGCATACTAACATGTGGTATATTCGGAATCAGCGTAAAATTTCCTATAAGAATATGTAGGTATCAAGTTTTCAAAAATTTCGAAGTTGAAAAATCAGTCAAAAATCGAAATAATGCCGCTCGCTAGTTATAAAAATCGGTAATATATGCATGAAACAATGTCCCAATTCACATTGAACTACTCCTATGGAAGTATCCCTGTATAACCAATCCTAGAACCATGCTGTTTAAAACGTAGGTAGTAGGTGTTTGTTAAAAAAAAAAAAGTAATCACAACTGATGAGTTTACTCTGTGAAATATTCCGTCCTCCGATTCTCTCGGTCGCTCTCTTTAATGTTTTACGCTCAACTGTTTTAGGACTTGATGTAGTTTTAATACTGACTGTGGCTTAGAAAAAAGTATGAGTACCTCCTAATTATTTTTAATAATATGATTCCATGTTTGTCTATCAAGATCATTAACTAAAATTTCTCTACACGATCAATAGCGACTGAAATATCGAGGATTTCTTCAAAAATTCGCTCATGGGGTCATGCTGCGTGACTGGACTTTTTTGATGACATTTTCTGTCAGTTTTATTGCTCACAATCTCACAAATCAACACTTCACTTTGCGCATGCGCAGACGTGGAATCCAACAAGCATACATTTCTTATGGTCTTTTCTATTTTCCATGTCAATAATAATTTGTGACAAATAATTGTTAAACTCAGTTAAATCAATAGAGAAATTTATCTTCTTTATAATACCATCCTATCAAGAAATCATTAGGTACGTTTACTTTTCTTAAATTCCCATTTTCCATGTAATACACTAATTTAAAATAAATTCTTAAGTTATTACTTTGAAAATTAATAGCTGTCGACTGTAAACCTAAAAAAATTCGCCCACCACTAAAAACTATTCTGCCAGCTGGAAAAATTACAGCTGGTCGTTTTCGCTACTTTTAAGCCCGCCAGAACAGTTTCAAAATAAAAGTTCCAGTCATGCAGCATGATCGTATGAGCGAATTTTCATAAACTATCTATCGTACTATAGGGCCATTTCACGCGAACAGCCAAACTTTTTTTTTTCGAAATTTTTTAAAAGTCCTGATTTTCTAGTATGCTGTACCCATTGGTAATACAAGCTAGGAGCCAAATTTTCAGACCCCTTCTTCGCCCAGCCTTTTCTCTACAACTGTCCGAAGTTTAGGGGTGTGCGCCAAACACTAACTTTTGTTTTAATTGCTCAACCGTTATTGTGCCCAAAAAGATAAGTAAGGTGGCCAATCCTTATGGTAATTCGTCTGCTCTCTCTGGTAGTCATGTCTAAATTTACTAAAAACTTAAGCTTTCTCATGAAAACTCAAAATAAAAACTTCTTTTTCACATTTCATCGATTTCGCATTTTTTGAAAAAAAAATTTTTGATCTTGAATCATACCTACCAGTATGTAGAATACGAGGTTAAGAGGACGTAATGGGCCGACAAACGGTTTGTCGCCAGTGGTACTTAATGTACGGCCTGCACTCCCAATAAACGTAAGCTTCCCCATAAAAACTCCACATTTCATAATTTCGCATTTTTTGAAAAAAAATTTTTTGATCTTAAATCATACCTACTAGTAAGTATGTAGAATAGGAGGTTAAGAGGACGTAATGGGCCGACAAACGGTTTGTCGCCAGTGGTACTTAATGTACGGCCTCTACTCCCAAAAAACGTAAGCTTCCCCATGAAAACTGAAAATAAAAATTCTTTTGCACATGTCATCAGTTTCGTATTTTTTGGATAAAATTTTTTTGATCTTAAATCATACTTATCAGTATGTAGAATACGAGGTTAAGAGGACGTAATGGGCCGACAAACGGTTTGACGCCTGTGGTACTTAATGTACGGCCTGTACTACCAAAATAATAGAAAAATTGAATTTTCATGATGAAATTTTCAAAAAATGCGAAATTGATGAAATGTTGAGTTTTCATGGGGAAGCTTACGTTTTTTGGGTGTACAGGCCGTACATTAAGTACCGCTGGCGTCAAACCGTTTGTCGGCCCATTACGTCCTCCTAACCTCGTATTCTACATACTGGTAAGTATGATTTAAGATCAAAAAAAGGTAGGTATGTATGTATGTGTCATTCCAGACGATAACTGTCCGTAGAATTGTGATAGAAACTTCAAACAAATTTTAAAATGTTAAGGACACAAAACGAAAGTGCAAGTTCGTTGGCCAGTATGATCGGATTACATCTTTGGGTTGAAATTTTCAAAAAAGTAGTAAAAAATTTCAAAAAAGCCTGTTTTTTGCGATTTGTTGTGCGAAATAATTTTTTCAGCATACTAACATGTGGTATATTCGGAATCAGCGTAAAATTTCCTATAAGAATATGTATCAAGTTTTCAAAAATCTTCAAAGTTGAAAAATCAGTCAAAAATCGAAATAATGCCGTTCGCTAGTTGTGAAAATCGGTAATATTTGCATGAAACATTGTCCAAATTCAGATTGAACTACTCATATGGAAGTAAGAGTACCTCCTAATTATTTTTAATAATTTGATTCCATGTTTGTCCATCAAAATCATAAACTAAAATTTCTCTACACGATCAATAGCGACTGAAATGTCGAGGATTTCTTCAAAAATTCGCTCATGGGGTCATGCTGCATGACTGGACTTTTTTTTACTTTAAAGTTACCGTCACCCCTCCCCCACAATAATGGAGCCTCACCTCAATAATGGAAGAAGATAGTTGCATATCGTTATTCTAAAGACTTTCAACTTTTGAAGCCTCGTCACCCAAAGGAACAAAGTGATCCCGTTTGAAGGTATTTCCTACCTCTTGTGGTGAACCGATCCGAGTATTTGAGTTTATACACGAAGTAAAGTCGCATCGAGCAAAACAACATTCCCTCAAAGTTGACGTTCCCATCTTTTTCGTAGACTAACCAGCTCTGTGATCCATCTTAGTTAACAACCGGCTCCAACAAACGCTCTTATATTACCCTTGTTTGCAAGTTGCAAAACTCCTTGAGAGTCCGAGGTCTCGAGGTAATAAGTTTCTTACGTTTCAACCACTTTGTTCAAGGAAAATTCAGTGTCTCCCTCGCCGTTCGATGCTCCCTTTCAAGAACAGTTCCGACTTCCTTCAGACCCGGGGTGCCTTGGAAGTTGCAGACAAACCCAGCGGGAGGTTTAGTTTTCCGAAGGAGAGAGATGCAAAGCATTTTAATGAACAACCGAGCTCCTCCTCCCTTTTCACTTGATACAGTTTCTCGCTTTTGATATAAAGTTTATTCAACCTGTTCGTGCCATCTGAATGTAGGTGCATTAGTCATGCAGGGCATGATCTGTTGTTCGGGTCGGTAGTTCGCTTTAAAGGGGATGGACTCGTAATGTAACCCTTCGCGAAAGTTGCCGAATATAGAACGCTGTCATTTCTTCAGAAAGTTGGGTTCTCACCCATTTATCAACACCTTTTTTCGATACATAAATCTGGGGTCATACTGAAAATTTTGTTGTGTCGCTTACAGTGTTAGGTAACACCCCCACCCTCCCTTCATTTTAACGAATTTTCATAGAAAATTAAGCTATTGCAATGGTTTGCAAATTTTTAAAATAAAAATTTAAAAACTTTCTCCATTGAAATCCGTTTTGAGGCGTTCTGAAACTATTCCTGAGATTTGCGCTTTTAGCGAATTTTTGAAGGAAATTTTAGCGAATTTTTGAAGAAAATTAAGCTATTGCTCTCGCCTCAAAATTTGTAGAATGTGAATTTTTGAGAACATTTTATGCAGAAATCCGTTTCAGGCTATTCTGAATCATATTCTGAAGTTTAACGCATTTTTTAATGTATGTATGTATGTGTCATTCCAGACGATAACTGTCCGTAGAATTGTGCTAGAAACTTCAAACAAATTTTAAAATGTTAAGGACACAAAACGAAAGTTCAAGTTCGTTGGCCAGCATGATCGGATTACATCTTCGGGTTGAAATTTTCAAAAATGTAGTCAAAAATTTCAAAATAGCCTGTTTTTTGCGATTTGTTGTGCGAAATAATTTTTTCAGCATACTAACATGTGATATATTCGGAATCAGCGTAAAATTTCCTATAAGAATATGTATCAAGTTTTCAAAAATTTCAAAGTTGAAAAATCAGTCAAAAATCGAAATAATGCCGTTCGCTAGTTTTTAAAGAGCTTTGCTGCCATAAAATTAGTAGCTAACTATATTATGCTATGTTAACTATGTTATATGCGCTCAATTTGCTCGAATATCAAAACAGTTCAACGAATTTCAAAACTACCTATGTATTCTAAAACAATATGTTTTATAACACATAATATAATACGAGTATTTACGAAAATTCGCTAATACGATCATGCTGCATGACTGGAACTTTTTCATATGTATGGGTGTATACATAGTATATATGTCATTCCAGACGATAGGTAACTCCCCTTAGTATTGAGATAAAAATCCTTTCCACCCGCCAAAAAATCAAGCTTTCCAAAAGAAAGGATGAGTTCGTTGGCCAGAAATTTTCGAGCACATTAAAATGGTCAAATTTCAAAAAATGTGCAGAAGAAAATCACTAAAAAAGGACACGAATATGCTAATTTATACATACATACATTTATATATATTCCAGTCGATAACTCTCCTTAGGATTGAGATAAAAATTCCTTTCTTGGTCCAAAAAATCAAGCTTTCCAAATGAAAGAATGAGTTTGTTGGCCAACACAACCAACCAAAGCAACCAAATAATAGGCCGAAAAAAGGAAGAAAATCACTTGAAAAAAAAAGACATAAAATCGTTAAATTTATATTTGGTACCAGAAACTTGCTCAAATAAAGTGTATTAACTGTAAATTGGACATTCAAAAACTTGTGTACAAAATTGTTGAAAAATTCATAGGTACTGGAATTTCATGAAAATTGGCTGAAAAATCGATGAAATTGCAAAAAATCTAAAAATCCACGATCTATATTGGTTTATTATTTCCAATAATAATGTGATCGTATAGCAAAAAATTTTTATAACCCCCCCTCAAACTTTGTCATTTTACGTTTCAAGGTGCGTAGAATCCAAATTTGAAATGTCCGTCCGCCGTCCGGGCCATAAAAGGCCTTGATTGATTGATTAATTGACTATTTATTTGACTTAATTGATTAATTGGCTATGATTGATTGATTAATTGACTTACAAAATCTGTTATTTCGCACATAGACTCCACTTGGGGTCTAGTTGGTCCTAACTTCTCGCCAGCTCAATCGCTCCACACCCATGGGTGCTATGAGCCAAAAATAGGTGAACAAGTGTCTTTTTTTGTGTGTATATTTCAAGTTGTATAGAAATTGGAGATTTATGAGTGAAAAGAAAATGTTAGCTATTAATTTTATGGAAAAAAAAGTATTCTAAATGATACTCTTCTATTCAAAAAGAGATTTTGGATTTTAGGCTATTTTTTGCAATTTTATAGATTTTTTAAAACAAAATTTAATGAAGTTCAAGTTTTTAGCATAATTTCGTACATAAATTTTTGAATGTTCTATTTCATAGTTGATAAACTTTATTTGACCAATCTTATGATAAAAAATATCAATTTAACAATTCTTAGCCATTTTCAGTGATTTTGTCAGCACATTTTTTGAAATGTTACCAATTAAATGATATCAATATACAGTATACTTTTATGTGTTGGAAAGATGACTTGGTAATAAATTGTTTTGTTTATCAACTATATTAAAAAGCGTAAAATTGTGAGATTCCGCTGCTGTAATGGATTGAACCCATTTGTGAGGTCCGAAGCTCCGAGTTCCGAAACTAAATATACTATAAGCGGCGTTTAATAATTATGGACCAGAGATCTACGTAGAAGGGCTGTCTAATACATAAATAATAAACCTTTGTGTAATAATTTGCAGCATTTTTTAATTATTATTTAGAATTCATTTTTCGCCATACAATTATTAATAGTGCACAATTTTTTTTTTCACTCAAAAAGCACACATTTCAAAACAATTTAACATTATATTTACCTGAGTATAGGCTTGAATGTTCGATGCGAGTGCGTGGGGGAGTGAGACGGGACTGGGGTTTGAGCCGGGTCTCTGTACAGCCGTAAACGAACGAGATCGCCGCACTGCCGCAGAAAAGCAACCGCTTCCTCGTGCGTTAGGTTAGACATCTCAACGTCGTTCACCTGAAAGGAACCACGCAAAATTTGCAATAAAATATAATAGTTATTCGTTTACTTTGAAGAAATAAAACGGGCTAAGCTCACTTTACATTATTAAATTCAATGATATCACAACCAGCTGATGATTTCTCCAAGTTCACTCGCTTAGGAGTCCAAAGTTTTTTTTTTTTTTTTTTTTTTTTTTTTTTTTTTTTTTTTTTTTCAAGTTTTTGAGATCCATATTTTTGAGTATTTCAGCATTAGTAAGTGACGGTCCAGTGAAAGAATGATTTTAGTCATCCAGTAGAAATTTAGAGAAAAATGTTTTTGAAGTTTTGTAGGTTGCGTTGGTTGAGGGTGAGACTTTCCAGGCTTCTTTTAGTATGTAGTTTATTGTAGTTTGGCTAAGCGCTTTCACCACACATGGCTTCATCAGAGCATAATTTGTGAGAGATGGGTTGCTAAGTATATATAAAAGAGGGGGAGTCCTCCTTGTTCATCTTGCTATGACCAGTTGTGGTTGGTCACATTACTTGGGGTCAATTATGAGTTTAAATTGAGAAAAATACAAATTTATTTGGAAACACGTATAGTTTTCTCAGATTAGAGCTATGGGCCAGAGTAGTCTTCGGTTAGGAAGAAAATACCAAGACTGAGAGGTCTCGTGGAAATCTCCGAGCATCTCATCCCGAGGCAAATCTGCAGGGAAAACTTTCTGCTAACATTATAGTAGTAATCTATCAATTAAGAAGTAAACCCAGTTGTGTAACAATTTGCAGCGTTTTGCGCCAGTTTAATAAAAAAAGTGGGTAATTACTGTTCTTTAATTCAACATACATTACCTCATAGACAACTTATTTTGGAAAGTGATCTGACTTCGCATTGATCGGCCCTCGATCAGCTTTAAACACTAAAGGTGAGCGCAAACTAGTGTCAAAGCAGGTCGAGTCGCCTCGTACCGCATCACAGCGAATTAATGTGGATATTATTAGCGGTGGGTCGGGCCACAACTCATCGGAAAAATACGCTACATTTCCTCCTGCGATCAGTATTTCGTCCGTCATGGGTTCTTTCTCGGTGGGCAATGACAACGGATAATCCGGCTGGATATCACACACAAATACTAATGGATGATGAAGGGGAAATACGGCTAGCAAGCGATGTTTCAATCCGCTTCAGGAAGTCACTGTGTATGTTTCTACTTGACCGTTGATCCAAGCATATGTTATCTACGTCTGGAGCAGTAGCTTCAGGGCTGAAAGGTCGCTTTGTGCATTGCATCTTCAGTCCCTCTCTAGTTTCGGTTGGTACAAGTGTCCTCAACTCAATATATAGGAAGAACATAATGTATGAAGAACACTCGGAAACAGGATTTCGTCCACTCCTATGATTTGGATTAGAATGATGGGGAACAATCTGACAGAACAGTACAGGTAGAAATTCCAAAATCCAGAAAATATTGGTTAGGTACAGAGTGCCTCAACTCTCAAGAGAGGGTTGTATTAGGTGAATCCAGTCAGATGGTTATAGGTAGAATTTGTTGGCTGTGTGTGTGGGGAACCTTGTTCACCTGTTTCAGATTGCCTCAACTCTAAAGAGTGGGTAGTATTGTTAGGTGAAGCCAGTCAGATGGTTATAGGTAGAATTAGTTGGCTGTGTGTGTGAGTAAATTGAGCCAACACAATATATGAAGAACACTCGGAACCAGGATGTTGTCCACTTCTCTGATGTGAATTCGAATGATGGGGAACAATCTGACAAAATTTATGGGTCTCATATACAGGGGCCGAATAGGACCGTACAGTACAGGTAGGAATTCCAAAAGATCTCATCTACCTGTGCAGATATTACAGAAATAGGTAGATAAAAAAGAAAATTTAGTGCGTTACTCTCCTATTTTCTGATAATTTTCGCTTACAACCAAATCGTTGCTACGGAACTATAGGCATTTATCATCGTAAAACGTGTAGCATAGACTGAGGCTTTTCTTTTTCAGTGTAAATTTTAATTTCTCCCTTGATGGGAAAAACAAAAGATCATGGATATGTCTAGTACCTACTGCTTACCAGTTGGTACCTACTACTCAATTGTATACCAACCATGTAGTGCCTTCTTTTCACAAGATTATTCCATTATGGTTACAAAACAATATTAGTTTTTAACTTAGAGTAGGTAATAAATCAGCATTCCTTGACACTACAATGGCTTAGAGGTCATGAAATGTCGTGGTAAAATGAGAGCATTCCAAAAAGTGGCGAACGATTTTCCTACTATGAAAACTATGGGAGTTACTCTTCCCTAGTAACGCCTTGGTTGTACGTGAAAATCAATAGAAAATGTGCCGGTCGGGAAAAAAGTGTCGGTCGGGAAAAAAAAGCCACAGTTCCTTTGAGCCTGACGGCTAAAATTAAAAAACATGAATATGCTTTAGCCGTACACGACTCACTCCTCGTCGATTCTCTGAACCCGACCCCCCATCGGCCTCTGAACTCTGTTTATCATTCTGCCATCAATCCTAAAACATGGAATCATGTTTTAGCTCCTCGCTCTCACTTTATTATAGAAATGATCACGACCATTGAGCTCTTGTGAGATGATGATCTCCTAATAGAAACTCGCGAGTAAACATTCACTTTATTATAGAAATGATCACGACGATTGAGCTCTTGTGAGATGATGATCTCCTAATAGAAACTCGCGAGTAAACATTCACTTTATTATAGAAAGAGGCTAAAGAGGCTACATACGAAATTACAGCCTCCTATAGTGTAAAGTATAGAAATTACCTATTAAAATAATTTAACCACCGCTTCACAAATCTAACCGTTCTCGCAATATTCGGATCACCTGCTATGAATCACATAATCGAAACACCAGCTCAATGAAATCATCAGAAATTAACAAGCAGTTGCAATCATGTTCACAATATCAATAATTGAGAATGATCACCTGTGTGTAAACAATTATTCATATAACCATGCTCATAACTCAGCTTGTTGGCCACGCACTTCGCAGTAGTTAATATAGTATGGTTGGATAAATCGAGAGCTTTCGAACGAATGGTCAACGAATTTTGTGGGATGAAAAACGACGAAGTATCATATCCCTAGCAACGACTCGGTTGTAAGCGGAAATCATCACAATTATTGGCGCTACTTTCGTTGCACTCTCGTGGGACATTTTTCGGTAGTTAGGTCACGGCTAAAGCATATTAATGCTAAAAGTGTCGCGAAAAATTCCTTGACCCCCAGCCAAAAGAAATATCCATGTCAACATACAAGGAGATTCGTCGGACATCTTAGATAGTAGATAATATACACAGTGTTCCCCACCTCAACACCCTCCACTCCGTCACGGGTAGCCATGGCTGTGGTGTGTGCGTCTCCATAAACAATACTCTAAGCCAAAAGAGGTGTATTTTCCCCTTGTTGTGGCCCGTACCGCTCCGGCATTTGTGTGCTAGCCTTACGGTGGTTGTTAGCATAGATTAAGGATGAAGGCTTTCTTCCTCAATATGGTTGATTTATCACGTTGAGGAAGCTGGAAGATCAGCTTTGGGAGGGAGGGAGAAAATTCCACGACTGAGGGGTGTCGTGGAAATCTCCGAGCATCTCATCCTCGAGGCAAATCCGCAGGGAAACCTCTCCGCTAACTTTTTCAAAGGAAGCCAAAGCTGGAAAATCGCTTGTTCCACCCCCTCCCCCCTCCCTTCACCCCCAGAAAACCGACGGTGTTTTCGTCCTGACCTCCTTCCCTCCTTCCACACTTCCTCTGCTTCTCATTCCACTATTTTCCCGGTTGTTTTGAATTATTACGAAGGGTGGAATGCGGGAGGGAAGAGAGGGGCGTCTTATCCCTCCTCCTTCTCACAACAATAGGCTCTTATCTATTCAAGTCTAGAGAAAGTGCAGAAGCGGGGATTTACATTTCCCCCTCCTTTACCGGCACCGTCATTCTAAGGCTGGCAGAAAGTTTATCTCCCTCCCTCATTCCATATTACATGTACATAACGCGGTTAAAATGGCGTTTGAAAACTCTTTCTTCAAAGAGGGTAAACGATTTCAGAATAAGCAGACATTATCTGATCATATCATTTACTAGACCGAATTTTCTGAGCCATGTAGAGATGTTATCCATTGAAATGCAAATTGAAGAAGCTAGTGGATAAGGAGCTTTCATTTCTTCGCCATAGGTATTTGCTTTTTGAGAAGATGTGCAACCTTGTGTACCAGTTTCCTGTTAAGTAATCTATTTCTTTATCAAATACACTTCAATCTTATTCGTCAACCCAACCTACGCACTAACCAATACACATTAATAAGCTGTTCCTCTTGCCTTTCCGTTTCTTCCGATTCCCTTCTAATATACGCTGTTATGTCACTTATAGGAGGCGGATTTGAATTAGTTTCAGTAGATGTATAGTCCAACCTTTCGGAGACGTTCAAAGATGGTCGGACGCTGTAAGTGATGATTCATGGAAAGAGACCATCATTTTATTCGTTTCTCGATGTCCAGGAGAGGATCCCTATCAAATTTAAAATTCTCAGGGTGAAAAGGAGAGAATTTACCTCACTCAGCTGATCAGGAAAGAGTCTATCATTTTATTCATCTCTTGATGTCCCAGGGGTTCACCTTATTAAATTTCAACTCCCTTGGATCAGAAGAGAATATTTAGCTCCTGTTTTGAGTTTTGTGATCTAACTTTACGATTTGGAAACGCTGCTCAACCCACGAAAATCGTTTTGGTATCGTTGAATTTGTTATCGACAGTTACGCCTAAAACCCACCATGATGATATTTTATATTGTTAATACAAATATATGTATAATACACAATTATTAGTGCTTCGGTCCAATGAAATGGTTGAAGTGAATTACTTATCGTTGAAGTGAAGCATTTTGTATGAGGCAAGAAACAAACGCGGTTTTTGGAGTTGCAAAATTTCTATATAGCCTATTTTCCTCTCTGGTGTTCAAAGGGCATGCTGTAAAAAGCAGCACCAAAATCGGTAGATTGATGCCACGTTACCAGGTATTGCAATATCATCTTCAGTATCATCTTTCAGGTCAAAACTTTTGTCCCAAGGTACACTACTTTTTCCTAGGGTCAATTCTCTCCTCTTCAACCTAGGATGCAGCCTCCACTACAGTGGCACCAGAGATAAAAACCTGTTCCATGTTCTTCAATTCGTTAGGTGGAAACAGAGGGGGGTCCAGGAGCCACCTCCAGCGAGGCGTGGAGCGCTGAGTTTTCCCTGTAAATTAAATTTGCCTTCAGTATATGTCAATAAGACCTCAGAAACCATGAAAACACGTTACCGGTCTGACTAGCGAATACGGGATCACCTTGCTAATGGCTTCAAAACACTCCTTAAACCACTTGACCACAAAGAACGCCACAAGTGACCTAATTTTAGGGTAAATTGAATTGAATCCCACGTTGCATTAATAACGTAGACTCTTTAGACTTTCGCGTTCGATGTAAGCAGCTCTGTCAATGCAGTGAAGGCACGGAGTTAAGCTTTGAGAATCAAATACGAATCTGCGGTGAATAGCTAAACAGCTGCCTAAGTCGTAATGTTACTTTAGTGGGGGAAAACTGCTTCCACCATCGTACCGTAGGCCTGAAAGCAATTAAGCTGCGTACCTGAATTAAGGGAAGGCGTAGTGAGGTAACGTACGTAATCCGCCAGAAACGCTCTTCCACGCCCCTTTCCACAGTTTAATGAATGTTGTAGGAAAAGGGGTTTCGAACAATAGTTCCAACCTTCCAAGGCGAATTAATGGCACCCAGCTGAGGCGGGATATTGTTCAACTATGTACGGCTCCCGGAGGTGATTCATCGTATCGTATGCTGTATTTCGTTTCAGTATAACGACGTATCCAGCCTCAGATCAGTCGAGTGGCGTTGTGTGCACAAGTTTAAACCTCGATTAAACAAATTTTCGACGAAAAGTCCCAATCGCAAAGTGGGCTGATATGCGATTTTTGGTGGAAAAAATTATTTTATGAGCTTTTCTTTTTGAAAATTTAGTGCTTATTCTAAATACAACCCTTCTTCCTATACCTGAAACGGCTCCTTAATGCATTTTTCGTGGAAAAACTACGGTTTTCAACATGTTTTTCAACTTTTCTCCGAGAAAGAGGATGAAAAACAAATTTCGTTTCATAAAAGTTATTGATGATAAAATTCTGCGTCAATTGACCACCAGAAACTCTTAAATTAATTGATTCATAAGAGAGAAGGTAATTGCATTTTCCAATTACTATAACCATTGAAATACAATTAAGTAGGTAATCTGTGGGCTTTAGAGGTAGAAGATTCCCTCCATAGCGATGACTCCCTCATGAATCAATTAATTTAAAATTTTTGGTAGTAAATTGGAGCAGGATTTCACCCTCTATACATTTTTATAGAGCAAAAATATTGTTTTCAATGTATTTGTAGGAGAGAAGTTGGAAAATATGATAAGAAATGCGGTTTTCGACGGAAACTGCATTAAGAAGCCATTTTAGGTAGTAACAAAGGGTTTATTCAGAATCAGAGCTAAATTTCCTATTAGAATAGCTTACAATAATTTTTTGTCCACCTAGAATCGTATTTTGGCCTACTGAAAGATGTTGGATTTTATCAATAGCAGCATCACGCGTCAGATGTTTAAAAAGTCTCTACGGCTGGAAGATCCAGTTGAATGTTACGGAACCGGAATTCCCTGTGAAAAATCAAAATAACGCCTTATCGCGGGTTGCTACCAGCTCGTTTTAGCGAATTTCCGTAGAAAATGAAGCTATTGCAACGGCTCGGAAAATTGTAAAATCAAAATTTTTGAAAAATTTCATCATTGAAATCCGTTTTGAGGCATTCTGAAACGAATCCTAGGGTTGAACGCTTTTTCATATTTATAAATAATAGAGATGTGTATTTATTTATTTATATTTGTGTCATTTCAGACGATAACTCTCCATAGGACTGAGATGAAATATTGCGCCAAAAAATCAAGCTTTCCAAACGAAAGGACGAATTCGAAGGCCAGCACTTTTTTAGCACATTAAATTGGTCAAATTTAAAAAAAAAGTACTAAAAAAATCACTAAAAACGGCTAAAAATTGTTAAATTTATATTTTTTTGGTAGAATATTGCTCAAATAAAGTTTATTAACTATAAATTATAACATTCAAAAATTGATGCGGAAAAATGTACTTAAAATTTGCTAAAAAATCGATAAAAACTGTAAAAAAGCTGAAAATTTGAAACCTCTATTTGAATAGGAGATCATTATTTAGAATAAATTTTTTCCATAAAAATAATAGCTAACAATTTCCTTGCAGTTGAAAAGCTCAAATTTCAAAACAATTTAACTTTATACGATACGATAATATACGAAAATTCGCTCATACGATCATGCTGCATGACTGGAACTTTTTAATTTTTTTCTCTAATAGAACTCAAGTAGAACACATGTGCACAAAACCTGCAAACGTGCAGACTGGGAGTAATATTCGCTAGGAACCTACTCAATTTTGAAACAATATTAGTGATCAGGAGGCTGTCATGAAACAAACCAAATATAGATTCACTTACCTCGGGCCTTTTAATATCTTATAACAAACACTCACTAGGACTTGAGGATCCCTCTCCAAATAAGACTCACGAGTTTAGGTAATGTGAGAACTATAGTTGCAAAATTACGAGCACAGGAAATAAACGCTTTCCTTTTATGTAGAAAAACGCTGCAAATTATTTCACAAAGGTTTATTATTTTTTCAATTGAGTATGATCGTAGTTTTAGTTGGCTTGCGTACGTCATAAGGCCCGTCCAGACTCCTCGGCGTGTCCCATTTCGAGTTGCCACAACCTATACTTCAATAATTATATACGCATGTTTTTGAGCTCCTATCTATTCAAATATTTATTGCCTTAATAATATCATTATCTATCCACGTACGAAAAGTCGAGAGGATATGTTATTAAATATGCGTAGGAAAAGCATTGGTATTAACACACAAATATGACCTAGAAAAAAACATATATTCATGCCTCGAAGGAACGCCGTACCCACCACAAGGTGCCGCGGCGCCTCCTCTCACTCCACCCCCCGCTCACCCCCCTCACCACCCACCGTGACCCCCTGCCAAGCGTGCCAGGCGTGCGTGCGTGCGTAAGTCTAACAAAGCCTTGAAATGACACTTTTTCGCCCGTTTTTGGCTCATAGCATCTATGCGAGTAAAGCGATCGGGATGGTTAAACGTTAGGACCAACTAGACCCCAAATGGAGTCTATGTGCGAAAGGACGGGTTTTTTAAGTCAATTCTTAGGCCTTTTATGGCCCGGACGGCGGACGGCGGACGGCGAACGGCGGACGGCGAACGGCGGACGGCGGACGGACATTTCAAATTTGGATTCTACGCACCTTGAAACGTAAAGTGACAAAGTTTGAGGGGGGGTTATAAAAATTTTTTGCTATACGATCACATAGGCTTATTATTGGAAATAATAAACCAAAAGGGGCGAAACGGTACGCAAGAGACAAGTAATACAGTCTCCATAGAGGAGACTCATCGAAACAGTAGTGCCAACTGAACACAAATTACATCCATATCTTTATATCAAATATACATATTTCACATATTCATTACTCCATAAATATTAGTTGTTAATATTGTTACATAGTATCTACGTTTATATGTTAAATAAATTATAACACAATGTCAGATACAGATATGATATGGATATACAGTATACCTAACGCATACAAGAAGAACGACACACAGAGTCCATACTCGACCGCTAGAGGCAGTATCGATGGATATGGTTTGCAGTCAAAGAACCTATATTCCATCAAAACGACTATATATATATATATATATATATATATATATATATATATATATATATATTTGTAAAATAACGCCTACAAGACAGTGAAATATCACCTTTGGAGGGGAAGAGTTGTAAATGAAGGCGATTGTCGTTGATACCGAGGCTAACTCTCTATCCATTGTTGTTTTATATCTATCCATTATCTCTATCCCTTGTATATATATATATATATATATATATATATATATATATATATATATATATATAAATTTTTTTTTTAAGCAGGAGCAGCAAACAAATTTAAACTTACCAAATGTCGACTTTATAGGTTTTTTTTCTCAAACCACTATATAATACCATCGTCAAAATAATCCTGGCTAGCGAAGGACAAGAAATGATTATATTCATTTCAATATGTTGTATTTATTTCAATTTATATATTTATTTAAATTTGTTTAGTAATTTTGTAATACGAGTGACTAAAATTAAAGTTTCGAATGATACTTATTTCTATTTATTTATTTATTTTATTGAATTTTTACAAAGAACACTTTCAATTAATTACAAGGAATATATCTCAATATACCTAATAATAGATGAAAGGCAATAGCCCTTAAGTATCAAGCAAGCTTCACTCCGAGCTGAGTTTCCTTAGGAGGAGTAAGAAAACAGATAAATCGCTTATTTTGACAGTGTCAAGTCTCATCGTGGTGTGTCTCGGTGTAAACATTGAAGCTCCCCCTTTCAAAAATGGGGGGTTTTACACCTAATTATGCAATCTAGACAAATGCGGATCATGCAGCATGACCATATGAGCATATGATCGCTCTATAATTTCGATGTTCTATGTTTTTTAAACATAATTAAACCAGTCATATTGAACGGACAAGAGATACCTTAAGCCAACACAGCAAAGTAGTCAGTCTATATGGGCATTTCCTCCTTCTAGATTCTTGCAAATGCCACATCTAGGGATAGTTCCTGGGCTATCAGCTTCCAGGATATCCTCTGGGTGTTGCAGGTTAATCGTCTTCACCCTTAGGAGGGGTAACTACTCCATTTCCATCACCTCCTTGTTATATGGTAGCAGAGCATGGTTTCGAACCACACTTACTCCCACGCCCTCAGCCCCTCTATTATTGACTGTCCTGAAGCACTTCCCCCCCTTCCCCTCTTTCGATAGACAAAATGGGCAATATATATTAAACTTTCACCCTTTAAAAATTAAACATTTACCCCAGCCCTGCCTATTTGGAACCCTCCTTCCCCCCACCCCATACATAACTTTCAGGCTGTATTTCGGAATGAGGTCTTCAATAAGTAAAGTATTTAGAGATGTTGGAATTCTGGGGGGTCGTTTTAGAATGTTTAAATCATTGTTTGATAGAAATTTCATTTTCAAAATTTTTTCAACATTGTCAAAACGTATTTTTTTTGGAAGATCTGGTAGATCGGGAGATGGCGTTTCTTGTTTTTACCCCAGACACGTGTAGTTTTATGTACTTAGAGAGCCTGCAACCCTTCTGTCAGTTATTTATTCTAAACTCGTAAACTCCCGGAGTCCATGTTCGTGAAAACTTTCAAACAGTTAGTTAGTCCATTTTACGAGGGCAGAAGGCGCCGACTTACCGCCACAATTTTATCACCTGGCCGTATCCTGGGATCCGAGAGGGCCGGCTCCCTCACTAAAGCTCGCACGTAATGGCCGAGCACGCTCTGGTCTTCTTTCCTCAGAGTGAACCCCAATGATCCGTTCACCTTCTCCATCAGTATCTCGAACTCCTAAAGCAAAGTGAATATTTAAGAGGTCGAAGAAACAGTTGTTATTTTCTCTTAAGACGAACACTTTTGGAAAATGGGTACATAAATATACCTACAGGCAGGGGTGTCACTAAACAGAAATAGCGGGGGGAGATAATGAAATTCCCAACTGAACCAAAAGTTTTCCCAACCCCGAAAAATGGGAACAAAACGAAAAAAGATTGTAGTATCACTTATAAATGATACTTAAAGTACCTATCTATTATACGTATAGGCAACAGATACTTAGGTAGTACATTTGATTTTTGAAACAACCTACACACCATTTACCAAATTTTACAGGAGAGCAAAAAAACTATTTTTTTGCTTGTTGTTCTAAACATTTTGGAAGTTTTACATTTTTTAATTAGAGCTGCACTACCTAATAATAAGCACGAAAATCGACTAACTCATTGCGCAATTTTTTTAAGAGTTTTGAATTTTTAAAATTGTTGCATTTTGGTTGTTTCAAAAATCAACGATTTTTTAGAAGCACTAATTGAATTACTGAAGAGAAAATGAAGAATTAGAAACATTTCACTGTTAACGTAAACTTTATTAAACCAAAACTGTCAATAATAATTCTGGCAGAAGAAAGAAACAGTTTAATACACCATTAGGTGTATCACCTTTTACAAAAAAATTATGAAATGTCTAGAGTAAAACGTAAGTTTTTAAATTTTATTTAAATCTTTTTTTTACAAACTCAGTGAAAGTGCATGAAGCTCTAACACTTCTCTTATACAGAAAAAAAAAAAAAAAAAAAAAAAAAAAAAAAAAAAAAATCGGATCAGCAAGAGAAGTCACATGCTCATTGCACATGATATTCAAAGATCCTCATCTACGTCCTGGTTACACGTTGGCCACTGCAGAAGATCTTTCTAGAAAGGGATGTTCTCGAAACCAGGGACGTATTTAACGCATTTCTTGAGGTCTTCCATTTTCTTTCGGTTTAGTGATACTTTCCCTCCAGGGTAGGCTGGGGCGGTAGGAAAAACGAGAGTAGTATCATTCAGTGTTTTCCTGAGTCTGAATCTTTGACATAAGAGGCCGTTAATGAACTCACTGACTTTCACTATACCATTTGCTTCGTACTTGAAGTGGCTGTATTTTGATATGGCGAATTTGGTTTTTTCTGTGGCGTTTCTTCGGGAAGCGGTTTCTATCGAAACGCTGGTTTTTTTTATAAAACTGAGTCCACCAATCTTTAAAATTCAAGATTTCCGAACCTTGAATGACGTGAACTATCAAGTTGTTTTTCTTCCTAGAAGATTTCAATATTACTGTGACAAGGCCGCGAATGTTGTATAACCTATTTATTTTGTTGAGTCTTTCTCTTTTGATGGTTCCAAAAACTCTGTCACAAGGGAGGAAGGAATGACCACGAATGGGAAAAAACTGCTCCACACTCTCAAAACGTCCAAGTTCTTTTAAAGCCATACAAAAACGAATAAGCACATGATTCTTATTCTGGCCAAAGCAGTTGTTACTAAAAAGCAGAAGTTTTGGTTGGCATTCCTCATTGGAGATTGTAGAAACAACCAATATCCAGCACGAAGGTTGTTTCAAAACTCATCGGGATTTTCAAAGCTCATTGTAACCCACTTCTAACACATTACGGCGGTTGTTTCATTTCTCAAAAGGTGAGTCTTGGAATGTACAATAGAAATCCGTGAAGAAGCAACATTGCCAAAAAGTGGCGTATAGGTTGTTTCAAAAATCATCGATTCTTTTATCTATTGCCTATAAGTACCTATTACATACAAGTACCTATCACTTCTGTAAAATGACCATTTTCATATGAGTTGTTGTATACAAACTATCATTCTATAAATGTTTAAAAAGGTAATCCAAGAAATTTTCTTGTGAAATAAGATCCTTTTTACTGAATTTATCTGAATTCAGAAACACCTCCTTACAGATCGCACTTTGAGTTCAGAAAATATTCTTGAAATACCACTCTACCTAAAATTCGGTTCATCCAGATAAACATTGTTGAATTACCTACTTCGTTTTGATATAAATAGCTTATAATATTATAAATGTCACTCACCCCGTACTGGTCGTGAAGAGGAGGGACTGGTGGGTCCCGGGGAGGCGGAGGTGGCGCTACCGTGTCCACAGGCTGAACTACTGGCTCCGGAGGGCGGCACACGGTGAGCTTCACTTCCGGCGGAGACGACCTCAGAACTTCCAAAGCCTCCTGAATCATAGAATGGGATTATTATGTCTTCCTTATGATATGCAACTTCATAATGCATTTTGTGCTACTTCGATCCAGGATCAAGCAAAAATCACACATCTCCATCCACTCTGGGGTCTGAATGCTATGCGCCTCAATGACTCGAGTGTCTGATGATCTGTTTCCAATTTTCTCAACACTTCTTTAAATTTATTTATTTATTGGTATCAAATAATACATATGAACTACATTTTATACAAATAAAAATGTACAAAACGCTTCAATTATTCAAATCCAAAATTATACTGAAAATTGTCGACAGTACGACTTATAGGTAAATAAGAAAACAACTGATGCCCACCAGAAAATAAGTTCCTAAGAACTTGTGCTATCTGGTGGAGTCACAAATCCAAGCATAGTCGTTATACATTAAGACCAAATAACAAAAAATCCCGAAAGCCTAATTATTGAAAGAAAAACCAGTCATGCAGCATGGTCGTATGAGCGAATTTTCATAAATGGTCGTATTACATTTATGTTAAATTCTGTTGAAATTTGAGCACTTTGGGGACAAATAACAATTTTATTATAAATTTTATAACAAACTAACTTTTTGTCAGTAATATTCCAATGAACAAACGATTTTGTGGATTTTTACAATTTTTTCAAGTGTTCCTATCGATTTTTAGCTTATGTAAATGAAATTTAAGTACATTTTTCAGGACAATTTTGTGCTTAAATTTTTAAATGTCCTACCTAGTTCATGTTCGATTAATTTTTTTCGAGTAGCATTCTGCTAAAAAATAGAAATTTGTTAATTTTTAGCGGTTTTTTGCCTTTTTTAGTGATTTTTTAAGTACATTTTTTGAAATTTGACCAATTTAATGTGCTTAAAAAGTGTTGTCCAACGAACTCATCCTTTCTTTTGAAATGCTTGATTTTTTGGCGAAAGAACGAAGTTTTTATCTCAATTCTATCGAGAGTTATCGTCTGGAATGACACATACATATATATACTTATATACAGGGTGCTTCAAAAAAATGTATACACACTTTGAACTTCCATAGAAAATTTATTTACCGTTCTACAAAGTTAAATTTCAGGAAAATAGAAAGCTGAAAGTCCAATGTAAATGAAACATAAATAACAAATGTTAATACTGTAAAAATCTATAGTTACCAGCTGCAGTGAATTGATGGACTCCTACAGAGAAACTAGGGATGGTAAAAAATAATCGATTATTTAAGGAATCGATTAATTAAGAAAAAAGTAATGATACTTTTGAATTATACAGGGTGCTTCAAAAAGTAATGATACTTTACTTTTTATAATTTTATAATTCAAAAGTATCATTACTTTTTTCTTAATTAATCGATTCCTTAAATAATCGATTATTTTTTACCATCCCTAGTTTCTCTGTAGGAGTCCATCAATTCACTGCAGCTGGTAACTATAGATTTTTACAGTATTAACATTTGTTATTTATGTTTCATTTACATTGGACTTTCAGCTTTCTATTTTCCTGAAATTTAACTTTGTAGAACGGTAAATAAATTTTCTATGGAAGTTCAAAGTGTGTATACATTTTTTTGAAGCACCCTGTATATACATATATATATACATATAAAAAAAGCGTTAAAATCCAGGAATCATTTCAGAATGTCTCAAAACAGATTTCGATGAAGAAAATTTTTGGAGCCATTGCAATAGCTTTATTTTCTAAGAAAATTCGCTAAAAGAACTAAAACACTAAATTCGAAATAAATTTCTATGAAAAACATAAATTCACTGAAAAGAAGGATAACTAAACTTATATGCACAATTTTTCCACCTTCTTAAAACTTGACAAAACTATGAAAGTATGACAAATTAATATTATTATCAAGCAGAAATTTTAAAACACGAACATAAGCACTTCTCTTGTAGAACTCTGTATGAGCTCTTGGCAAAACTATTCCCGAATTAGAATAGTTTCTTGTGCTTAGAAATGTAGAAACATGTTCCTCACAGATTCCAGTATTATATACATGAATGCAACAATGAAATAAGTAAATTTGTTTAAAAGTTTTAACATCAAAATATTTGAAGAGTTTAGTAGAAGGGTACCTTGGAGTTTTACCTAGAATAATTTTAATTAACTGATTTTGCATATGAAATGGTTATACGCTTCACAATATTATTTTTCCAAACATAATAAAACATATATTCAACTCATTTTTTATATATTTTGTACAGCATATTTTGTACAATTACAGAAAATGTAAGTACAATACACATAAAAAATAGCAAAGTTCGTTAATAGTTGGGCCCTTATGGTTTGGATCCGTACAGGGGTTGGCTCAGCTCAGCGGTTCATAGAAATAACCTAAAGGTTCAATTAGGTGAGTCACAGGCTGAATACAATAATTTAAAAACCTACATAATAACACAACTTGGATAGAAATAGAACGAAACGGGAAGAAAGGAGAAGAAAAAAAGAGGAAAAAAAACCAAACGCAATACCTACATCTTTAAAGGTAGAGAATGAGCCCCTAAGATAAAGATTTATGAGCAAAAATGATAATATTATAGGCAACACAATATCCTGTTCAAAATCGCACTAAATACTTTATACCTAACTTCAAGTTACATTACATTACATCAAGTTACACCTCTACTGCAGGTCAAAATTATTTAAGAAATGAGTGCGAAAATCAATTCTATGCGGTCACCCAACATTTTCAAAGCCGTGAATTTCTCATAACGTTGATTTCTTATCATCTGTTGGTCCTATTTCGTTCAAACTCGGTAGGTAATTGGGTATATGTTCTAGAAAAATGCCCTATAAATTATATCGCAATTAATAGAGTAATAACCACTGCGCTTGCGCGAAACTAATATCGATTGACACAGGCTTAACTCCGAGTCTAATGTAACGATTTTGATGAGATCTTCAGGGATTGTGCGGTTTAGCTCCTAAACGTTCCGCTACAAATTGCGTTGCTGTTTGAGTATAGTCTGTGCGTATGCGCAAACGGTAAAATGTCTTATAACGTCGACTTATCAATAATTTCGACTCTTACTTTTTTCTTCAACTAATTCTATACGTCCTATTTAGCAGACCTTTTTGAAAGCCAATTGGAAGTAAAGAGACGAAGAAAAGAAAAATCCATTATCAAAAGCATAGCGGCTAGTAACGGATATGGAGGAGATCTTGTTGATACCATATGGGATAAGGTTCTTAGGAAAATTTCTCCCTTGATGGGAAAAACAAAAGATCATGGATATGTCTAGTACCTACTGCTTACCAGTAGGTACCTACTACTCAATTGTATACCAACCATGTAGTGCCTTCTTTTCACAAGATTATTCCATTATGGTTACAAAACAATATTAGTTTATAACTTAGATTAATAAATCAGCATTCCTTGACACTACAATGGCTCACAGGTCATGAAATGTCGTGGTGAAATGAGAGCATTCCAAAAAGTGGCGAACGATTTTCCTACTATGAAAACTATGGGAGTTACTCTTCCCTAGTAACTCATTGGTTGTACGTAAAAATCAATTCAAACATTTCAATTTCTCCCTTGATGGGAAAAACAAAAGATCATGGATAGGTATGTCTAGTACCTACTGCTTACCAGTAGGTACCTACTACTCAACTGTATACCAACCATGTAGTGCCTTCTTTTCACAAGATTATTCCATTATGGTTAAAAAACAATATTAGTTTATAACTTAGAGTAATAAATCGCCATTCCTTGACACTACAATGGCTTAGAGGTCATGAGATGTTGTGATAAAATTAGAGCATTCCAAAAAGTGGCGAACGATTTTCCTACTATGAAAACTAGGGGAGTTACTCTTCCCTAGGAATTCATTGGTTGTACGTAAAAATCAATTCAAACATTTCAATTTCTCCCTTGATGGGAAAAACAAAAGATCATGGATATGTCTTGTACCTACTGCTTACCAGTAGGTACCTACTACTCAACTGTATACCAACCACGTAGTGCCTTCTTTTCACAAGATTATTTCATAATGGTTACAAAACAATATTGGTTAAAATTATTCGCTCCGACTTATTTGTTTATATTTTACCTGTCATCTAATCAATATTGAGTTATACCTATACCGAAATTTTACTAAGAGCTTATACATAGAGTATCTCTTAATATACAGTAATATGTTTCATTCCCTTATGGCACCCTCTCCAATACTTAGAAATGTTTCATTTATTTTATTTTCAGTCTCATTTTTTAATGTTCAGGGTATCCCAAAAGAGCCCCCACATAAGGGCCACACATAAGTGTGGGAGGGTGGGGCACAGGGTGTGTCTTCAACGTACCCTGGGGACGTGAAACTGGGCAAGGGTCACACACACAGAACAGCTGATCTATCTTCTCCAAACATCCACTAGAGTGTACTGGCGTCATTTCAGCACTCATTCCCGCGCCCTAACTTTTTTCAACATTTTTTGAAACCCTAGGTACCTCGAAAAAGAAAAAAAAAATGGTTTTTCATTTTGTGGGGAGTGACACCTCATTTTGAAGATTTTGTAGTGCTGAACAAGAAGGTGCAATATCAATAATTGCAAGAAGCATTGCAATATCTTATTCTGTTCTCCGATTGGAGCTGATAAACCGTGGAAAGAAGCGCGTTTTTTTTTTTCTCGAATAGTATCTATCTTTAGCAATAATAGAAGCAGCCTAGGCAGAACGTCCGCACATTTCCGAAAAAATACTATGCAACACAATATTGCAATAATATTATCTCCAAATACAGCACTTTCCCTAGTAACGCCTTGGTTGTACGTGAAAATCAATAGAAAATGTGCCGGTCGGGAAAAAAAGTGTCGGTCGGGAAAAAAAAGTGTCGGTCGGGAAAAAAAAGTGTCGCGAAAAATTCCTTGACCCCCAGCCAAAAGACATATCCATGTCAAAACTATTTCCTTACTTTCCTGACTAAGGTCTCTATATGCATCTTCCATTTTCAATGTTGGTCAAGTTGGAGTCCGAAGTATTTAATGGTATCTACTTGCTCAAACTTAGTCCAATGACAAGTATCATAACTACAACATGATGCCACATGGATTTTCAAGTTGCTTGAGATAGGTTGACCAGCTGAAGTAATGGAGATGGTGACATAGTTGGTCTTTGATAAAGCATGTTCGGAAAATATTGTGAAGCCTAGAACAATTTCATAATTTAAAGGTAAAAATATTATACTCAACTTCCACGGCAGCTGTTGGTGTATATATGAGTCAAACCATTAAAATTGTTGGCAGCACTGCATGTGCTTTCAGGGCCCTTCAAAGTTTTATGATGGAGCCATCATTAAATGGGCTGGGTTTCTATTCTTTATCCACGCGCAAAGCACTAAATAAACTTTATACTTGAAAGCAAGAAAGGTTCTCATGGTAGTTTTATCAACATTGTAGGGGTCGTTCGGATGAAAAGTAAAAACCACTTTATTAATATACTTTTTTTATGCGCATGACTTAATTATGAATCTTAAAAGCTGATGTTTTGACAGAGATTTACGCTCGAGTTAGATATTATAAACAATAGCTTGAAACTGGAATTTTTCATAACGAATCTGGAGGAAGATAGCCTGACACTGATTAATTCAATTCGGCAAGATAATATGTTTCCGAAACTATTATTTAAGACTAGGTAACACAATATAGCTTTCCCTTAGCCCTTCAGGGCGGTGGTAAAGTACTCAGAAATGCAATCGTCAATCAATTAATATCAGGAAAACATAACTAATCGACAGAGCGAAATTAGATGTGGATTCAACTTTTTTTTTCTTTTTTTTAATTAATTTATTTATTGGTTAATATACAATTTGTACATGTACCAGAACTAGGTATATAATGTGTATGTTGGTGAATAGGTTCGGGAATCCTTTCTTTTTTTTAGGTCTTGTTTATGGTGCAGTATGTTCTGAAAAATTCCTAATGTGTTGCTTGTTACCTCCTGAATCAAAATTGTTACTTTATGTATTTGGTGTTATCCCTTTGTTACAGCTTGCTGTGGTCCTGTAGTCAAATGTTTTCCTCTGTTTCTCTATTTTCTGTATATTTTTCCGCGTGAAGAGGCCCTCGCCTCCGTGTTCGGCCGGTCAGGGCCGGAGGGTCGGACCCACCCACCATGACGGCTCCCGGGGCCACCTGCCCATTTCTGAACAGACGGCCCTTAACGGATGTTGTGGAGACTCTCCACACATCCTGGAGAACTAATCGTCAAGGGGGCCGCCCCCGGACCGGCCGGAATCCCCGACCCCTCCCTGCTGTTTCCTCTTGCTTTTCTACATTTTTTCCTTCTTTCTTCTTTTCCAAAACGCATTGAATTGCTTGAACGACTGAGAGACTTCTGTGGGTACTTTTCGAAAAGGCTAACTCAAATATCTATCACACATTTTTCCAAATTTTAATTTAACTTGAAATCGCTAGAACTGTCTGTCGGATTTAACTTGAAATCGCTAGAACTGTCTGTCGAATTTGTTATTGGATTGGATGGTAATGACGATAAAGAGTCCATCAACGGTAGAATTACTTTACCTACTCGTGGTTAGCTTCTTTTACTAGTGAAAGCTCCACATGCGCAGTGTGAAGCAACTTTGTTAGTATTGAAGAGCAGTAAAAACTGGAAGAAAGGAAACCACTGTCACATTTCAAGTCTCAAATTAGCGTGGAACACGCTTTTATCGGGACCGCCCAGATCAGCTGAGCAAGATCCGGGAGTGTTCATAATAGTAGCAGGTATCTTATATTTGTACCATCGCAACAACGATCTAGAAACGAATCAGAGGTCTCGAGCCCCCTAGATCAGCTGAATGAGATCCAGAGCTAATTTCTTGGGTATTCAACCTATGAATCTGAAATCTGGTATGGAGGCCCCTTGGGACGTCCAGAAACGAATCATGAAGTGTAGGTATAGTCCCCCAGGTCAGATGAGTAAGATCCGGGAGTGTTCGTAATACTAGTAGGTATCGTTCTAAGAACGTTCCTCAACGGTCGCCAAACATTAAAAAAACGGTCCCCGAAGAAACAATGATTCAGGAACGTTTCTTTATTGATATATATATCTATAAATCTATATATACCGTTTTGCAAACACGCTAAAACAGGATGGACTGTCCCGATACCCAGCATCCAGAGAATCAGCAACCAGCCGTGAGAGGGAAACTCTTGTTCCACGTTCCTCCACTGTTCAGCCGAGGCTCAAGGTGACAGAAAAGGGTGATCTGGGAGTCCACCCCCAGAGCAAACGCCATAATTATATCCATGTCAAAACGAGGTGATAATTGATTCTCCGGGGCGGCAAAACACCATTGATAAAATTAATCGTACCAACGAAACAAAATATCAGAACGAAACGAAAATTTGTGGGCACATACATTAAACCCCGAGGAAGCGGTAGAAGCACTTTCCGCAAAAAAGGGAGGTTGGGACGATCCGCCCTTTTTGCCGCCACCTCCTATTCGTAATAATTGGTACTGTCTCACTTTGGGATCCACCACCGGCTAGAGTTTGACTCTACAACTAATTTTCAACAAAAAGTTCACCCTAGACATTATCTTGAATTCTAATTCTATTCATTACATTTAAGGGAGCTGTGGCAATTTAAACTGGTTTTTCGCGTTTTCAACCTTATGTCACATAAATTAATAGTCATAACTCCCTTTATTTGTAAATAGACTCGAGGCAGTGTTGTTGTGCATAATCTTATCGTCGAATACGAATACGATTGTAATCGCGATAATTATTCGTTAATTCTGAGTCAACTGCGATTATATTCGTATTCGTGTAATCGTATTCGTTTGTCTGCGATTACACAAATACAACCCATAAAAATGCGTCACGGTCATCAATTTCAATAAGGCGTCCCTCCTATGATATGCGAAGCCTAGCTAATATTACCTCGCTTCCGAGGGACGTCTTATTGAAATAGATTTGAGACAAATAATAGGCTGGGCTCCAATCGTTGAATTCGCTTTAAGGACGTCCCTCTGAAGCTAGGTAATATTAGCAAGGCTTCGCATATTATAGGAGGGACGCCTTATTGAAATTGATGACAGTGACGCATTTTGGTTTATTATTTCCAATAAGCCTATGTGATCGTGTAGCAAAAAATTTTTATAACCCCCCCTCAAACTTTGTCACTTTACGTTTCAAGGTGCGTGGAATCCAAATTTGAAATGTCCGTCCGCCGTCCGGGCCATAAAAGGCCTAAGAATTGACTTAAAAAACCCGTTCTTTCGCACATAGACTCCATTTGGGGTCTAGTTGGTCCTAACGTTTAACCATCCCGATCGCTTTACTTGCATAGATGCTATGGGCCAAAAACGGGCGAAAAAGTGTCTTTTTCGAGGCTTTGAGTGTTAGACTTACGCACGCACGCACGCTTGGCAGGGGGTCACGGTGGGTGGTGAGGGGGGGGGGGGGGGGTGGAGTGAGAGGAGGCGCCGCGGCACCTTGTGGTGTCTGGGGTGACCAGGGGCGTAGCAGAGGGGTGTAGGAGAATGGATATTTATTACTTTTACGTGTTATAGCGTTTTTTCGAGGCATGACTATATGTTTTTTTCTAGGTCATATTTGTGTGTTAATACCAATGCTTTTCCTATGCATATTTAATAACATATCCTCTCGACTTTTCGTACGTACTTAGATAATGATATTATTAAGGCAATAACTATTTGAATAGATAGGAGCTCAAATCGAGAAATATAAATATGCGTATATAATTATAGAAGTATAGGTTGTGGCAACTCGAAATATTACACGCCGAGGAGTCTGGACGGGCCTTATGACGTACGCAAGCTAACTAAAACTACGATCATACTCAATTGAAAAAATAATAAACCTTTGTGAAATAATTTGCAGCGTTTTTATGGGTTGTATTTGTGTGATCGCCGACAGCCAAATACGATTACACGAATACGAATATAATCGTGGTTGACTCAGAATTGACGAATAATTATCGCGATTACAATCGTATTCGTATTCGACGATAAGATTATGCCCAATACTGACTGGAGGTCACTGTTGGAACGAGTATTATATTTCCAATCTTCTTAGTGCAAAGTAATTCGAAAAATCGTCCTAAAAAATTAAATTTTAATAAATTTTCTTTCTGCTAACTCGCTTCGTTTTTATCTTACAAAATCAAAATCTCCACTTGCTTTTGCGTTTCAGAGCTATCTGATCAATTTTGGTTCCGTGGCAGACGGCCATCAAACCAAAAGTGTGCCAAAAGTTTTGAAATCCAAAGAGCAAGTGATATTTTGCTTTTGAAGAGCAACCAGATTTACAACTTCCTGCAGGGATAGTGAGAAGAAAAAAAAGTTTGGAGAGCTGAAATTTACTTCCATCTACTGATACTGCGAAAGGCTCAAGCGGTTGCAATGCTGGCGGCCGGTGGACTGTCAATGTAATTTACCACCTTAATTTGATTAACCTTCAGCTGGACTCGGTTAGACGTGATTCGATTATCGATGGGTAATCTATTGAACGGCCTCTACGCCCTCAGGATTTCTGAGGTTAATATACACTATCCGTGCTAGTTTAACGGTGTAATATCCATTCTATTGATCCTGTTTCCTCTTTGACAGCACGAACACAATTTTAGGCTCGGAAAATTTTAAAATCAAAATTTTTGGAACCCTGTAACCCTGTATACAGGCTGGCCCCCCCCCCCATCCCCTCCTGCTAAAATAGTCAATAATGGCTCAAACAATTTTTGCTTTCAATCCTAATATTTTCATTTTTGTGAGGATCTCAAAAATGACAAAATTGCGCGCTGCACACTTGCGCAAAAGTACGAAATTGACATCAACTTCGTTTTTCAAGTGAAATTTCACGAAGAAATGACCCATCACTCAATAATGCGCGCAAAGGGGCGCAATGCCGCTCTAAAAGTGCAATAAATGTGAAATACTGACCTTTTGAAGATATTCAATTACCACATGTAATACATGATTTTGGGGTATTTTTTCGTGATGAACCTAGTAATGATGTTCATTTAATGATATTTGCTAATTTCCCGAATTCGGAAAACACCAGACCAGAATTGCACTTTTCTTAGACATTTTCACAAAGCAAAAAGCGTACTGAAGTGTAGGTTTTTAGCGAATTTTTAAAGAAAATGAAGCTATTGCTCTCGCCTCAAAATTTGTAGAATGTGAATTTTTGAAAAAATTTTATGCAGAAATCCGTTTCAGGCTATTCTGAATCATATTCTGAAGTTTAACGCATTTTTTAATGTATGTATGTATTGAATGTATGTGTATATACGTATATATGTATACATGTATGTATGTATGTACGTATGTGTCTCGTATGTATGTATGTGTCATTCCAGACGATAACTGTCCGTAGAATTGTGCTAGAAACTTCAAACAAATTTTAAAATGTTAAGGACACAAAACGAAAGTTCAAGTTCGTTGGCCAGCATGATCGGATTACATCTTCGGGTTGAAATTTTCAAAAATGTAGTCAAAAATTTCAAAATAGCCTGTTTTTTGCGATTTGTTGTTCGAAATAATTTTTTCAGCATACTAACATGTGGTATATTCGGAATCAGCGTAAAATTTCCTATAAGAATATGTATCGAGTTTTCAAAAATTTCAAAGTTGAAAAATCAGTCAAAAATCGAAATAATGCCGTTCGCTAGTTGTAAATTTCTCTACACGATCAATAAAGACTGAAATGTCGAAGATTTCTTCAAAAATTCGCTCATGGGGTCATGCTGCATGACTGGACTTTTTCAGTTTTTTCCCAAGTTGGTGTTGAAAAATTTCAATGAACGAATCATCATTACGAAGATCTACGATTATTTACGAAGATCTACGAAGATTTGCGAAGATACATCATTACCAAGATTTACAAAAAATACTCCAAAATCATGCATTGCATGTGGCAAATGAATATCTTCAAAAACTCAGCATTTCACATTTATTGCGTTGTTATAGCGAAATTGCGCACTTTTGGAGCGGAATTGCTCCCATTTGCGAGCACTTAAAAAATTGAGTGATGGGTCATTTCTTCATGAAATTTTACGTAGTATTCAAATCTGCAATAAAAAATGGGGGTTCCAATATGAAATAACGAAGTTGATGTCAATTACACACGTTTGAGAACGTGCGCAATTTCGTCATTTTTGAGATCCTTACAAAGAAACATTAAGATGTTTTTTTTTGGACCCATTATTAACGATTTCAGTAGGGGAGGGACGTTTTTGGGGACACCCTGTTTATGTAAGGGGAGGATGCCTGAAGGGCCTGCATGTGAGGAGCTGCTGGCGTCAGTATGAATTGAGGCCGAGGATGAGATCCAAGGGTTGATGTCAGGGAGGGGGGGGGGGGGGGTTACGAGAGGACTGTATTTTTGGAGATCTCGGAAATATGATTAACCTACGTCTCTTTAAATTTCGGCGCGAATCTCATTCAATTCTCTAAGGGCTTGCGAAACTGGCGAGAACCAGCGCGCTCTGACGTTGAGCCCATCACCCGATCCGCTGTGCGTTCACGTCTCCTCAACTCAGCTTCGCTGTAAGCTAACGAAGAGTGACGTCCAGCGGTGGCAACACCAGTGGAAACGGGTCTACCTCGGGCTGGAAAGCCGACTGCCTTCTTCACGAGAGGCAAAGTTTTCACTGCAAATCTAACGTGAAGCGAGACTCGTCAATTGACTGGACTTGACAGACAGTGATGGTGCCTTTACATCAACTTCATCTACGTTTATTTCACAAAACTAACTAAATTATGTTGAAAGTGAATAGAAAGAAGAGCTGAGAATAGTAGCGAGGATTTCACGTTTGAGCATGCACTGCTCCATAATCACATGAATATGAATTTGATATAGGAACGCATAACATACCAACCACTACCATAATCTCATCTAATGTGAGTAGATATGGGAGTTATACGGGTGGTGCGGATTCCCAGATTCACAAATATACTAATGTGGATCCAAATTTATTAGGAATCTCAGACTAAACTGGGGACTTTTCCGTTATACCCCCCCCCCCCCCCAGTCAATTTGTCTTCAGCACGCCCGCCCGATGTTTCTAGGCATTACTTCTTACTTAGATCATGTTATGTTATGTATTTTTGATATGCGAGCTTGCGAGCATCCAGACCGCCAAAGTATACACATCATTCTGACCTACATGTCCAACTAATCTGTATTGGTTTATTATTTCCAATAATAAGCCTATGTGATCGTGTAGCAAAAAATTTTTATAACCCCCCCTCAAACTTTGTCACTTTACGTTTCAAGGTGCGTAGAATCCAAATTTGAAATGTCCGTCCGCCGTCCGCCGTTCGCCGTCCGGGCCATAAAAGGCCTAAGAATTGACTTAAAAAACCCGTTCTTTCGCACATAGACTCCATTTGGGGTCTAGTTGGTCCTAACGTTTAACCATCCCGATCGCTTTACTCGCATAGATGCTATGGGCCAAAAACGGGCAAAAAAGTGTGTTTTTCTACGCGCGCACGCCTGGCACGCTTGGCAGGGGGTCACGGTGGGTGGTGAGGGGGGGTGAGCGGGCGGTGGAGTGAGAGGAGGCGCCGGCGCCGCGGCACCTTGTGGTGGGTACGGCGCCGGCGTTCCTTCGAGGCATGAATATATGTTTTTTTCAAGGTCATATTTGTGTGTTAATACCAAAGCTTTTCCTACGCATATTTAATAACATATCCTCTCGACTTTTCGTACGTGCTTAGATAATGATATTATTAAGGCAATAACTATTTGAATAGATTGGAGCTCAAATCGAGAAATATAAACATGCGTATATAATTATAGAAGTATAGGTTGTGGCAACTCGAAATAGGATACGCCGAGGAGTCTGGACGGGCCTTATGACGTACGCTAGCCAACTAAAACTATGATCATACTCAATTGAAAAAATAATAAACCTTTGTGAAATAATTTGCAGCGTTTTACTAGGGGATTGACTATTTGATGTTATGTAATTTTGAGATGCGAGCTTGCGAGCATCCAGACCATCAACCGATACACAGCATTCTGATCTATTTGTGTGAACCCATGTGCATTCTACTTGTGCAAATTCATGTGGAGGCAATCAAACCACAACTACGACAATTTTTTTCAACAAATCCTTGCCGACATAGGCAACCTCTGAAAAAACACGGTAGGTAATTCTTTTTTTCCTTCTTTTTACAAAAATAATATAATTTCTTCCCACAGCTTGAAATTGTCACCAATTCTACGTAAATATGTAATCTAAGTAAGAAGGAATGCCTAGAAACATCGGGCGGGCGTGTGGAAGACAAATTGACTGTTGAGGGGGGGGATAACGGAAAAGTACCCAAAACGGATTGTAATACAGTCGAATATTTCTCATGGTCCCTAGCATTTTGTATTTAAACAATGTTAAAAAATCGTGGATAATTCGAATTATATTTTGGATAATTCGAATTTTCGGCGTGCCAATTTAAGGTATAAATTTTAAGCTGCGACTCAAAATAATTGTAAATTTATCAGAAAATACGTTTTAGTAACGATATTTGTCAAAAGGTTTGCGTTAGACCAAATGCATGCAAGTCAGTGCCATCGTACAGTCTGACAAGTCCCCTTCCCCTCCCCCCACCAACCGGCAGAAGAAGTACCGGTGCCGAGTGCAGCTGACGCTATGAATCACGTACAAGAACTTAGACGTTTTTTTGAAAGCCGAATTAATGTAAGTGATTCATACTTCAACTCTTTGAATGCGTTAGAACCTTTTATAATGGCCGAGAGACTTTATTCAAGGAAACAGGCCAAAATATCATCTTTTTTTGAAAAACTATAGATTGTTTTTTATGGTTGCAGTTAAATTCAGTACCATTCCAGGTGTTTTTATATTTATTGTTCAATATTCAATGTTACTGTATGTACTTTACTTCGTTCTGTAGTTTGTTAAAATATAATTTATTAAAAACTTCTTTAATTCGAATTTTTGGTTAATTCCAAGTTTTTGACTGGTCCCTTGAGGTTCGAATTATCCAAGTTTCACTGTATTGAATTTAAATTTCATTCGAAGGCATTTCGGTTTATTATTTTCAACATTGAACTTTTGCAATCGACCAAAAGAAGAAAAAACAAAAAATTAACCACCCTCAAAATTTGTTGGTATACTTATCAAAATGCGTATAATTCAAAAATCAAGAGGAAAAAAAGAAAAAAACTCCGTCTGTCCGCCGCCCAAAGCTTTTTTTTGAAACTACTGGACTGAACTTCATGAAATTAGGCTTATGTATTGAGTCCAATGCGTGAGTTTGGTGGGTGCCTCTTCAGAACTGAATGGGAAAAAAAAAAAAATAAAATAAAAAAATAAAATGAAAACTAACCAGCTAACTACCAGCTACCAGCTATACTAGCTAACTTGTATAAATTTTAACTGATCCAAAAAGTCTCTTACAAAGCTATCTCCTGTTTTTTGCTGCAAAATATTTATTTGATATATGTGTAATTAGAAACATACCTATATGTTATTGAAATTGATACTAAATAATCAGTGTCTTAGGTATACAATATAATTTCTATATGCCGATTTGTTGGTCAGGCGGAACATTGCATGTAGGACTTGCAATGTCAGGGGAGTAGGTTGTCGTGTTCAAGCCAGGTAGAAATCTTTCACTGGAAAGTGTCTCTAATTTCACACTGGTTCAAAAATCGTACATTGGCGAGATGCCCAACTCGAGTAACTCCAAAGTAGACCCACTCCACCACTCCGTGGCGCGCGCGTGCGCGCACACACACACACACACCCGCAAACACACACAACACACACGTACACGAATTTGGAGCCATTCATTCTCCAAGAAAATTCGCTAAGAAAAGAAAAACGTATAGGTTGTATAATTATGAATTTTATTATTTTGGAAGATAACGTACGTAGTTAGTAAGGCCCAGGAGAGGGACGCCGCTGGCGGCCAGGAGGATGTCGCCAGGGCTGAGGAGGCCTGAATGGGAGGCGGGTTGGTGAGGGAAAAGTCTCTTGATCCTGATGAGGCCAGGCCACGGCTCACCTCCTGCCACGCTCAGCCCTAACCCCCCGCTGCCTTTCTTCACCATCACAGTGAAAATGGAGTCTGCAACAGAAAGAATATTCGTAGTGTTAATCTATGAACTCACTGAAACTAATACATCTGTTAAGAATGTAGATAAATTGTTTTCTGACGATTAACCGAAAGTACAAAAAAGAGGAAATACTGTACGAAGAACGACTCATTTCTAGATGACTGTAACTACAGTTCTTTCAAACACAATATTGTGCCCTAACTGAGCCCTAACCCCCCGCTATCTTTTTCCACCACCACAGTGAAAAAGGGGTCTGCAACAGACAGAATGTTCGTAGTGTTAATCTATGAATTCACTGAAACTAATACATCTGTTTAGAATATAGATAAATTGTTTTCTGACGATTAACCGATAGTACAGAAGTGAGGAAATACTGTTCGAAGAACGACTCATTTCTAGATGACTGTAACTACAGTTCTTTCGAACACAATATTGTGCCCTAACTGAGCCCTAACCCCCCGCTATCTTTTTCCACCACCACAGTGAAAAAGGGGTCTGCAACAGACAGAATGTTCGTAGTGTTAATCTATGAATTCACTGAAACTAATACATCCGTTTAGAATATAGATAAATCGTTTTCTGACGATTAACCGATATTACAGAAGTGAGGAAATACTGTTCGAAGAACTACTCATTTCAAAATGACTGTAACTACAGTTCTTTCGAACACAATATTGTGCCCTAACTCAGCCCTAACGCTGTCTTTTTCCACCAACACAGTGAAAATGGGGTCTGCAACAGAAAGAATATTCGTCGTGTTAATCTATGAACTCACTAAAACTAATACATCTGTTTAGAATATAGATAAATCGTTTTCTGACGACTAACCGATAGTACAGAAGTGAGGAAATACTGTACGAAGAACTACTCATTTCTAGATGACTGTAACTACAGTTCTTTCGAACACAATATTGTGCACTAACTGAGTCCTAACCCACCGCTGTCTTTCTCCACCACCACAGTGAAAATGTAGTCTGGAACCAAAACAATATTCGTAGTCTATGAACTCACTGAAACTAATACATATGTTTAGAATATAGATAAATTGTTTTCTGACGATTAACCGATAGTACAGAAGTGAGGAAATACTGTACAAAGAACGACTCATTTTTTAGATGACTGTAACTACTGTCGGATCAGCTGTGAGGAGACCGGCCTCAGCAGTGACCCCACTTCGAAACGCCGGCCGATCGAGGATTTATAAGACCCTCGAGCGCCAAAATCCGGCATCTTTCGTCACTGGACTGTCGACGCTTGGTAATGACTGGCCTTCGTTATCCTGCACCGTGAGTTGGATCCGGGACGAATAGCTACCGTCTCGTCAACGACAGTCCCTCTTGGAAGCCCTCTTCTCAGTGTCTCTCTGCTTCACGAAGACGCCTAGACCTTCTAGATCTTCAAGCCTCTACGAGAACCACGGTACAACGAGGAGAGACTTTAGGGTGAATTAGGTTTTAAAAAGATGGTATCAATATTTCTTAAATTATGGAGATCAGCAACTGCCAAGTATAGTTTATTTTCTTCTTTTGCATTTTACTTTTAAATTATTTTTTCCCTTAGAATTATTAAATATTTCACTTGTTTTGTAAACCACCTATGTAAGAATGATATTAAATGGCTTTACAATTAAAAAAATGAAATAAATAAAATAAAGGAGGAAAATTTATCACTCTCTTTGTTCAATATAAACTCTTCTCTAAATTCCTAATTTAGTTCTAAATCGGGCACTGACACTACAGTTCTTTCGAACACAATATTGTGCCCTAACTGAGCTCTAACCCCACGCTGCCTTTCTCCACCACCACAGTGGAAATGGAGTCTGCAACAGAAAGAATATTCAACGTATTTGCTACTCGATGAACTCATTGAAGCTAGTGCATCTCATTCGAATATAGATTGTCGCGGTTGCGTGGGATGAATTTTTGTATTTGACTGTCGACCAGGGTTGCCAGTTGTCCGGTTTTGGCCCGGACAGTCGGGTTTTTTTATCAAGATGTCCGGGCAAAAATGGCTCTGAACACCGAATGTCCGGTTTTCATTGAAAAACCGAATACCTAGTGGCCCGGTTTTGTATGTGTGTATGTGTGTGTGTGTGTGTGTGTGTGTGTGTGTGTGTGTGTGTGTGTGTGTGTGTGTGTGTGTGTGTGTGTGTGTGTGTGTGTGTCATTCCAGACGATAACTCTCCTTCGGATTGAGTTAAAAATTCAGTCCATCTGCCAAAAAATCAAGCTTTCCAATGAAAGATTGAGTTTGTTGGTCAGCACTTTTTAGGTACATTAAATTGGTCAAATTTCAAAAAATATGCTAAAAAGTCACTAAAAATGGCTAAGAACGGCTAAAAATCGTTGAAATGAGATTTCGCAGAATATTGCCCAAACGAAGTATATTAACCATAAAATAGAACATTCAAACATTTTTGAACAAAGCAATGCTGAAAAGTGTACTTGCATTTTATAATAATTTGCTAAAAAATCGGCAAAAAGTGCAAAAATGAGCTGAAAATAAAAAACCTGTTTTTTAATAGCAGATTATTAGAATACTTTTTTACCATAAAATCAATCTCTAACATTTCCCTTGCACTCAAAAAGCTTAAATTTCATAACAATTTAACATTATACAACACGATAATTCACGAAAATTCGCTCATTCGGTCATGGTGTATGACTGAAATTTTTTTTCAAATTGTTATTTACTATGTGATTGGGCTATTCCTCCATGTACGCCGTCGATCTGACAGATACTCGTGCTGCGATTTGTGGACTTGATTCCAAACGTTCCAATTTCATCAACAGAAGACGCAGTACAGTTCATTACAGCACTTGTAACCCAAATATGCAGTCGGATCCTTTTCATGCAAAAGTATGCAAGCCAATTGAATTGGATAGACCATTGATCAGTACAGAAATGCAATACTGCAATAATAAACTGTAAGTAGTATGTACGTACGTATACATCATGATTTGTGTATGGTGTATTACAAAATTTTGAGCTTTTCAAACAATTTTACCTAATGCGATTCTGAGTCAAATTTTGAATACGAATAGGAGGTACCGTCGAGCTATGGAAGTTTATGCGTAACTAAGAGGATGTTTCCTAAAGCACAGCGGCGCATCCGTAATGAGAGGTACCGCTCGTTGCATCAACACTCAAAGTGAGTGACACTTGACCAATCTATTAAAGCTCCTCAGAGCAGTAAGTCAAGCCCTTGAATATTCAGGACGCTGCGGGCATAACACCTAGCATGACTATTCATAGCCGGTGCGCTCCTTGCGCAATCAATGTGCAGATTTACGGTGGTTATACCCATCGATCCGGACCGGACGTTCCAAGGCTTAGTAATCTCATTACGAGAACAGGGTGAGTATAAGCAGTTTTGAATTAAGCATTTCAGCAGACGAATTTCGTTATCCAGTTTACTGCATAAAGACAATATTACTGATTATCTTTATATATAATTCCGAACGGTCTTTGAAATTGTGAAGAACTTCGCGGTCCGATTTTAGTGTTAGACTGCTCATTCGAATCAGCACGGCCCCAAGTTTGTTGCAAAAGTGTCGCCGTTCGTCTCTATACCCGCCTTGATCGTGTTCGAGGCGGTCCTTATCAACGATAGTTGTTTATTAGGCTGTGGCGGTAACAGCAGTTGCCATCAATTCACGGTAAGTAAGACTATATACATAATTCCGAATCAGAACGGCCCCAAGTTTGTTGCAAAAGTGTCGGTAAGTAAGAAACGTAGTGATGGGGTCTTTTCTGATCAGCTGAGTGAGCTAAATTCTTTCCTGTTCACTGTAGGAAGTTGAAATTTGATAGGTAGACTCTATGGGACATTAAGAGACGAGTGAAGTGATGGGGTCTTTTCTGATCAGCTGAGTGAGCTAAATTCTTTCCTGTTCACTGTAGGAAGTTGAAATTTGATAGGTAGACTCTCTAGATTAGGGCTTTCCAAGCCCTAACAGGCCTCTATTATGCTATAATTATGCTAGTACTAAATAATAATATCGTTTTTCCTATGATCTTGGGAAAAAAAGGAATAAAATGGAATTCGACTTCAGGTGATGACATTTCCCATGTTTATCTGTAGAATAGACCAGGAGCCGAGGAAAAAAATAGGTAGTAATTTCAGGCGAAAGTTTGGGCGCACTCGAACTGGGCACCAGCCAAAAAGGGTTCACTAATCCTCCCCCCCCCCCCCCCCAAATACCGGGGTAGACACTTACGGTCAACTACGCAAGGTATTTATTTAATTTTTATTTATTTAATTTTATTTACGGGCAAAATTGCCCAATTTACAGTTTAAGTATGGTAATAATAATAATTTGTATCTAGATTTAATAACAATGCTACGTTAAATTCAATAACATTAAACTCACAACAAACAAAACAAGCTTTATATGGCAAAAAAATAGAGATCACAAATTCTCAACAATAAATAAATAAGTACAACACGCACAACAAAACAATTATAAGAATGGGTTTACATAAATAATTTAAGAAATTCTTGACTATAACAATAATTTACAATGTCCCTTGAACGCCAGCTCACTTAAACAAAGAAGGTCGACATCCGACGATAAACCAACCAATCGGTTGAACTCCCTCTGGCATCTAATCAGGGGCCCACCATGCAAATAGCTGGTCGTCACAGTTGGGAGAAAAAAAGTTTGCATGTGGCGAGTTGGATAGGGCGGCACATAAAAGTTTAAGTGTGAGAGCAGAGAAGGACAATCAATTCCACCGTTGGCCAATCTATGTACGAAAATTACGTCTGCTCGCTCACGTCGCCTCCTAAGAGTCTCGAGGCCCATTACTCTCAGCATTTCCAAGGGATCAAACTCTTCCCATTTATTGCCCATTTTGAAAGAGAGATATCTTAGGAACCGGCGCTGTACTCGTTCGATCATCTCCATTGAATTTAGGTAGTATGGAGACCATACCACAGATGCATTCTCAAGTAATGGGCGGACCAACGAAGTATACAGCATCGATAAGGCAGCAGGATCTGAGAAATCCCTGGTACTTCTTTTTATAAAACCGAGCACTTTCATGGCTCGCGAACATATGTTCTCAATATGGCCAGAAAAACTGAGATGGTTATCAAAAAGGACTCCCAGATCCATGACTTCCGTTTTTCTATGCAAGATCTGTCCCGCAATTGAATAATCCATTAAAATCGGCGAGGTTGAACGAGAGAACGAGACGACTGAACATTTATTAATGTTAAGAGTCAGTTCGTTCTTTTTACACCATCCATCGAGAGCACTCAGAGACAATTGAATCCTCTCACAGTCCTCTCCCGATTTCACCACTGCGAAGATCTTGAGATCGTCTGCATACAACAGGTGCTGCACACCGTCCCCAATAGCCGAATCCACATCATTTATAAATATTAAGAACATCCATGGTCCCAAATGAGATCCCTGTGGAACCCCAGAAGATGCCACAAACGACTGAGACAAAGTGTTCCGCACTCGGACCGACAACCTACGATCAGCGAGGTAGCTTGAAAACCAGCGCAACAGTGATCCATGAAAACCAAACCTCTCGAGTTTCTTGAGCAAAATAACGTGAGACACCTGGTCAAACGCCTTAGCAAAGTCTGTATAGACACAATCAACCTGTTCCCCATCTGCGAAGGCCGACAAAATTGCGTGCTGCAACACCAGTAGATTTGTTGAACATGACCTCCCAGATACGAAGCCGTGCTGATTTGCAGAGAGGTGCGGTCTAACAGAACTTCCAATCTGCGACACTATGATCTTTTCCAACGTCTTAGGTATTGTGCTTAATGAGCAGATAGGTCGGTATTCGTTTACCTGCGACTTGGATGCAGACTTCGGGATTGGCGTAATATAAGCACTCTTCCAGCAAGGTGGAACCATACCCAACTCCAACGAACGAGTAAAAAGTACTGCAAGTGGACCAGAAACTGTGTCCACACAACTTCGTAGAACCAGAGGTGGCACTCCATCCGGACCCATGCCCTTCGAGACGTCCAGCGATCTCAGTTCGGCCGTCACTAGCTCCTTAGACATAAACACTGAGCTTATCGAAAATGATCCCAGGGAGTAACTAGAAATAGAAGGATCATTCGGTTTCTTAGGCCGGTACACGGAAGAGAAGTATCTACCAAACAGGTAATATGACAAGTTCATCATGATATTTAATCAAGTGGTTAATTGTCAATCACGTCGTTAATCACGTCCAAGTAATTTTAACGCTTCTGTACAGCAAACCCCTCTCCACTCAAGGGGGCGAGACAATGAGTTTCAGCGAAATCATCAGAACAAATTCTGATCCTCCTTGGAGGACAGCTGATGACGTCCGCGACGCCCGAGGCAGTCGGACGAAAAGCCCCAACCTGCAATGGTTGCTTACTTTACTACTTTTTTTTTTCTTTACTCCAGCAATTCGGGACCTTGATTTCTCCCACTTTCCAGCAAGAACATCGACCATTTTCTTCGAAAAGGTTTCGAATTTTCGATGGAGCACTCCCTCGCACGAGCAGACTAGCGTGGTGAATGATCCTCGACGATCTTAAGAGGTTGATCGCACCTTTTAGAATGATGTGTGTAGTTAGGTGGTCTGGATGCTCCCAACCTCGCATCTCAAACATACATATCATCAATTAGTCAATTTCTTATTAAAATTCAGATTAGTTGGAAATATAGGTCAGAATATGATAACCATCGGACCAGTTCGACAGAGACCTGTCAAAGAGGAGACTGGATTTCCAGTCCCCTGATTTTCCAGGGTTTGTACTGCCTACCAAAGATTGGGAATGTGCCCAGTTCAGGGGGTTTAGTTGCCGCTGGTGCTTAGTTTAGGTGAGCCTTGAAGTTTGAGATCAGATTTTAAAAATTTAGGACGTTGTGAGTGAGAAAATCTTAGTCTGCCACCTCAAAATTGGTGGAATACAAAATGGCGGCTCTCATAAAAATGCATTAATTTGCCCATTAGCGAAATTCCATAGAAAATGTATGTGTGTGTGAGTGGATGTCCAGGTTGTCAGTGGCAGCGTGGACATGGAGCAGACCTGGCGGGCTAAGAAAAGTAAATATGATAGAAATGATCTGCGCCAAGCGATATCTGAGCTAAAAGGAGTGGTACCTAATAACATCAAGGTCATTGCCGCGACCGTGTCATGGCGCGGGGTGTGGTGCGGGAAAAGCGCTACGGAGTTACTCGAGTTGGGCATCTCGGCAGGAGTATTCCGTGGTATCACCACCCGCGTCCTGAGGGGTTCTTACTTGAACTGGTGGTCATTTTATAGGGGCACTTCCTTTTATCCCATTCTTCCTCCTCGTCCTGCAACTTCCCTTATCCCTACTGGATAAGGACTGGCGTCCTCCCCACTTTTTAATTTTATTTGTTTATTTTTCAATTTAATGGTGTGTCCCCTTAAAATCGCCTTTTTAAACCGCCTTTGAGGGGAGTTTTGTAAAAAAAAAAAAAAGAAAAAAAAAAGTGTGTAAAACGCTGCAAATTATTACACAATGATTTATTATTTCTGTGTTAGATAGCCCTTCTACGCAGATCATTGGTCTATAATTAGTCAGCCCCGTATGTTATATGATCAGAATATGGCATTTCGTGCCCCTGAGAAGGGTTCACACTTTCATAGTTCCAAGACCCCGCAAGTTTTCGCTTCACAGTAAAGATGTTTAAAAAAACGGGAAAATGATGCTTGAAGTAATTTACATTAGCACATGCGCAGAATGGAGTAATGATTTGAGAAAAATTAAATTGGTAGGGTACAATCTACAGCCTAACCCACAAATTCCCAGAAAATGTAATCAACATCTGATGAAAACTAGACCTTGTTCCTCGGAGTAAACTTTCTGCATGCGCAAGAGCTAATAATGATGGAATCATGTTGAAATTGACATGGAATAATTAAACCATTTTCCTCCAACTATGCAACGAATTTGAGCGGGATCGGAAAATTCAGGCGTAAAAAAATGAAGCTTAAAGGAATCACCGTTTGCGCATGCGCAAAATGGAGTAATGATTTGAGAGGCATGGAATTAAGTGGACCATTTACAGCCCAACCCGCACATTCCCTGAAAATTCCATCAAAATCAGATAAAAACTGCCAAAATCATGCTCGTTTAAAAAGGAATACTGCGTACTGCTGGGATATTGCGTATGAGCAGTAGCCACTAATGATAGGATTATGTTGAAATTGCCAGGGAATGCCTCATTCCACCTAGCCTCCAAATTTGAACGAGATCGGACTTAGGGGGCGTGAGAAAATGATGGTTGATGGAATTTACGTTTGCGCATGCGCCGAGTGAAGTACTGATTTTGGAACAACGAAACTCATAGGGGACTATCTTCACCCTAACCCACACATACCATGAAAATTTCATAAGAACCGGTTGAATATTGTGGAAATTATGCTTGTTACAAAGATTTGCGGACATAGACACACAGATACACACTCAGAGATAGTGAAAGAAAGACACGGAACGAAAGTTGTTCACAATAATCTAAAACGTAAAATGCGACTGGAAATTTTACCACGGTAAAAAAAAAAAAAAAACAACAGTCGTTTGATTTTTGTGGAGACCAGAACTTGTAAATCTTTCGAAAGTGAAAACAATGCTTCCGCTACCTACAGGTAGACTTTGGAGCAATTGAAGAGATGAAATTTAGCATTTAGGTACCAATACTTCACTCGTAGGTATATCGCACTGACTAATAAACTCGATTTCCCAACGTAAATAAATATAGTTCCTGGAGCTATACCACCTGATAATTCCAATATTGGCGTTATATCAGCTGATATTTACAAGTCAATTTTCATGACTAGATGGCACTGGTGGTTGGACGTGCTGTTGAACGTCTAGTATTTTCATGTATTCCAGTATCACTATCTTGCGATCTTTGATGGAATTTAAAGCTTGATCGTCTAATTCATAGATCCGCTAGCATCGCGCTCTAATCTCTAACCTTTTCCTGAATAATTACTACCTATTTACGGCCTTGGCTCCTGGACTAGAATGGTTGTGTGAACTACCCGCAGGACTCAACAGTCGTGCGGGCTTAGCATAACCTAGTGCCGTTGTTCACGGAATTCAATCTTGCGCTTATATATCTTGCAGACTAATATTACTTATATCAGATCATAACAGGAATAATGCTGGTAAAAAATTTGAAAGATCGAGTCTATAAGTGCACAGTTCAAGAAGGGACAGCACGGGACGGAGAGGGGTATAATGCAAAAGCAAGACGGTAATCCAAAGACAGAGAGGGAGTCGATCAGCCTCCAAGATGATTTTTGTCCAACTCTTCGGTTAGATTTATTATTTTCATTGATACACCTCAGAGATCAAACAAGAAAAATAAAAAATAAATAAAATAGATTAAATGAACTCCCACCACAAAATATGTCGGTTTATGTTTCAAGATAAGATAATCAAGTAGATCAAAAAAAAAAAAAAAGTTCAGTCATGCAGCATGACCCCATGAGCGAATTTTTGAAGAAATCTTCGACATTTCAGTCGCTATTGATCGTGTAGAGAAATTTTAGTTCATGATTTTGATAGACAAACATGGAATCAAATTATTAAAAATAATTAGGAGGTACTCATACTTTATTATTATTAAACTAATCTTGTTGATTTAAAGACAAATGTAGGTAAATATACATAGATTTCGATGTCCAATGTGGTCAGTATTGAAGGCAGTTGAAATCTAAACAGTATCCTATCATAACATCATCAAATCTTGACATAAAATAAAATAAACTCATCAGTTGTGATTACTTTTTTTTTTTAACAAGCACCTAATACCTACGTTTTAAACAGCATGGTTCTAGGATTGGTTATACAGGGATACTTCCATAAGAGTAGTTCAATCTGAATTTGGACAATGTTTCATGCAAATATTACCGATTTTTACAACTAGCGAACGGCATTATTTCGATTTTTGACTGATTTTTCAACTTTGAAATTTTTGAAAACTTGATACATATTCTTATAGGAAATTTTACGCTGATTCCGAATATACCACATGCTAGTATGCTGAAATAATTATTTCGCACAACAAATCGCAAAAAACAGGCTATTTCGAAATTTTTGACTACATTTTTGAAAATTTCAACCCGAAGATGTAATCCGATCATGCTGGCCAACGAACTTGAACTTTCGTTTTGTGTCCTTAACATTTTAAAATTTGTTTGAAGTTTCTAGCACAATTCTACGGACAGTTATCGTCTGGAATGACACATACATATATATATACATGCATACATACATAAAAAAAAGTCCAGTCATGCAGCATGACCCCATGAGCGAATTTTTGAAGAAATCTCCGACATTTCAGTCGCTATTGATCGTGTTGAGAAATTTTAGTTTATGATTTTGATAGACAAACATGGAATCAAATTATTAACACATGCACAGAGTAAACTCATCAGTTGAGATTACATTTTTTTTTTTTTTTAAAGCACCTACTACCTACGTTTTAAACAGCATGGTTCTAGGATTAGTTATACAGGGATACTTCCATAAGAGTAGTTCAATCTGAATTTGGACAATGTTTCATGCAAATATTACCGATTTTTACAACTATCGAACGGCATTATTTCGATTTTTGACTGATTTTTCAATTTTGAAATTTTGAAAACTTGATACATATTCTTATAGGAAATGTTAAGCTGATTCCGAATATACCACATGTTAGTATGCTGAAAAAATTATTTCGCACAACAAATCGATTCTCACTAGTAACGACTTTTTGTGCTTGAACTATTACCCTATACAGAAAAGCGTGACATTTTTCTTTTTTTCTATTTATACGGTTGACTACATTGACCACGCTGTTAGCTTATTAGGCTTTACCTAATTTTAGCATATTACAGGAGATTTGGAGAATTTGATGTATAATGTGTAGCTATTGAAACCATCTCAGGAACTAGCTGACTATTTAGGAACAGCTGTTTGAGCGTGTATGCGCCTTCCACATACACACACACACACACACATACAAACACCGATCTGTAATTTATATATATATATATATATATATATATAGTATATATATATATATATACTTATTCAAATGTAATTAGAATGCGTACGAATGCACGCGCGTGAAGTTGGTATTTATGGGTACGGAGCGCGTAACTATGTATTATCGAAGGAGAGCTAGGTGCTAAACATCTTCTGTGGTGTTTTTTTTTTCAGCAAGCAAACAATAGAACAAGGGCCAGGGATGAAATAAAAACAGCTTGTTATAACTGGGATTTCGGGTTCCATTTATGGAGGAATAACACCGCACCAAAAACAGCTCAAGTTTGAACAGCTGGGTTCGCCGTGAAGAGAGAAAAAGCGCGAGTCAACGGTAAAACCCAACCAGCGAGAGAAAAACGTTTGCATTTATAAGGGAAAATATCTCAAACATGAGACAGCATCTCAAGCACAAGACTCATTATCGATATTACACTTTTTCTTATGATTATTTTCGACAGATTTTTGGTGTCCACCCTTATTCTTGGAAAATATCCATTTTTGAGAAAAGCTTCAGACGGCGTACAGCGCAGCGAACGGACGGATTTTTTAATTCGATTTTTGGATTCTAGGCATCTTGAAACGTAAGCCAACAAATTTTGAAGGGGGGGTTAGAAATTTATTTTTATTGGTCGATTCCTAAGGTTTATTATTGAAAACAAAAAACCATAATGATTCTGCTCGTTCTATTCCTCGAACTCCGAGTGCCTCGCCACCCACAAAATGTGAACTTGGCCAAAATCATGTATCTTAAGAGAATGATTTACTTGGCGGCCTGTTTCCACCTTCCAAGAGTCTAACGGCGTGTGAGCCTGGACGATCAAAGAGCGCGAGCGAGCGACCGGCGAGCGCGCCGCTATAGTGTCCACAGTAAGGCGTCCACAGTACGCGTCAAGAATCCTTGCTTTGTACTGAGTGTACAATTTTTTGCTATTTTTGCGATATTATGAACAACTTATTTCCTACCAACTATGCAGCAATGCTTTATTACTTGGCCAAAAAGAATTCGTCGATACGGAAACCAGTTTCGACTATTTATTCAATGAGGAAACAATACGTCGAGTTCCACCATTTGTTCCCGCAACTCAGGAAGGATGGGGCGGCATTTTTTGCTTACTCTAGGATGAAAATATCCACCTTCGATTATATTTTTGAGCATATTGAAGGAGAATTCAATTATTGTTACCAATTTTCAAAGCCCCGTAGGAGCTGAGGTAAGATTGATATTGACAATCAGGTAAGTAAATCCCACGCAATAAATTACAAAACATTTTATTTTTAATTTAGTTCGTTAATCGTCAAGGGTGTTCTCTTTTCGAGAAAGCTCCCTTTTCAAAATACTTTGGAACTCAATCCTAATACACTGCCAAGGAAATGGCACATGAGCTTCCTCGTGACCTTCACAGTACGTCACCATTAAATTCCAGAAAACTAGAAACGACCGGTTCTGGCATCAGGGAATTAATAAGGTGGGAAATTGGAAGCTGAATGGTACATATAATAAATGAAATTAATAAGGAAAATTTTGATTTTAATATGGGACCATCCAGGATGCAGTCCGCATGTTCCTCATAGCTAAGCTGTGACCGTAACAAAAACATCACTTTCGCGCATGCGCCTAGTGTACCGCTGCTGATGATCGGGAAGAATGTGATACGGGACCTCAAGAAACCTTGCCCGCATCATCCCTGAAAATCTGGCCGAAATCCGTTCACAATTGCCTGAGTTATGACCGAAACAAGAAAATTTTATTTGCGCCTGCGCAGAGGCTACCGTTGATTCGATCATGACGGAGCTGATAGGGGACCATGTAAAGCTATACTCGCACGATCCCTAAAAATTTGAAGAAAATTGCTACAAAATTGTGGAATTTACGGCTGTTGCAAGGACCGTAACAAGAATATTCCATTCACGCATGCGCAGAGCGTACCGCTAATGCAATTATGATGATTGTCTTATGGGACCTCAAGGGACCTTACCCACATCATCCCGGAATCCGTTCAACATCGACCGAGTTATGACCGTCACAAGGAATTCACGTTAGCGCCTGCGCAGAAGCTACCGTTGATTCGATCATGATGAAGTTGATAGGGGACCATCTAGAGCTTAACCCGCACGATCCCTGAAAATTTGGTTAACATCGGATCAAAATTGTGGAAGTTATGGCTGTTACAAGGAAATGTGGACGGACAGACAGACAGACAGACAGATAGACAGACATACAGACAGACAGACACGGAACCAAATTTGTTCAGGAGGCTCTGAAACGCAAAATGCGAGTGGAAATTTTGATTTTGGAGCAAACAATTATTTTTCATTTCGAAAGTGAAAACAAAGCTTCCGCTGCCTTGCAGTCTCGGAAGCAATTTATAGTTTTTCAATGACCCCCAGCTTTTTGAAGTATGGGAGAAGAGAATCAAAAAAACTTGTGTCTTCGTCTTCTTGTCTCGCTGTCCCAGCCATTCCCAGGGGGTAAAATGAGAGGAATACGGAAACACAAACAACTTGAACACAAAAATGTGTTTTTTGTGTTCAAGATGTAACAACTTGAACACAAAAATGTAACCTCCCGGCAGAGCGACCAGGCGAGCGCGCGACCAAACAGATTTGAAAATCAAACCCGAGCGCGCGACCTTTGGGTCGAGCGTCCTGCGTGCTGAGATGCATTCGAAGAGGAGATGGGAAGCCGATTCTCCCTCCTGTCACCAAATTTTCGTCATAATGTTCTTCAATAGTTGAAGACTGAGATAGTGACAGACACACTTACGAACACATACTTCCATTCACATAGTACAAAAGTACCTACACATGTGATTCACATTCATGTGCTTTCGATCCAGGTTCAAATCCACATTGGGAGGGATCTGAAAATAGTTTTCAGATCGATAACATAACTGCCACCTCAGTAGAGAGGCGAATGTAGGTCGTCGCGCAAGTAAAAACAGCTGCGGAATTTTCCTGGTATATTCCAATTGACGATCATGCTGCGTGACCGGATCTATTTTTGAGAATAAACTGAGTTGAGGTTAAAAAAATTAAATAAATAATAATTAAATTAAATAAAACACAGATTCCTCGTATTCTTAAGATGAATAGAGAGGTTTTGCTTTTCACGAAGCTAAAGAGCTTTTCACGCTAAAGAGTTGTCAGCTGATCCGATGGCCACTGAAAAGCTAACGAACTAACATGAATGGGCTCCCGTTCCGTAATGAAAGCGGACCGCAAAGTCGAAGCTCCATACGTTGCTGCCCCCACGGCCTATGGAACCTTATACGCGAAAGACAACCATAGTGAATTTACTCTGATAAGATTTTCAAAAGACGGTATAGTCGTCCAGCGTGAATCAACCCTTTAAGTAAACGTCGTATAGTTGGACCAAGAGATCGAAATCTAAAAGGAAAACAATCAAAATAGGTACGTTATTTCATTTTTGATAACCTTGGATAAGTCTAATGGTAAAACAAACAATTATGGAATACCGATCCGTCCAAAAAATAATCAAGTCATCAGACAAAGCTATAAAAGATAAGTTTCGTTCAAAACTTTCACCTTTTTTGTCGGGTTTGTACGTAACATAATAGAGAGTTTTTGTACTTCTCGCATTCATTTTCTCGTATACGAAAATGGCCTTTCCGAAACGAGAAGAGGTTTTTGTAACGTGGAAACGCTTTTCGGAACGGGAAGAGTCAGCTTTACTCGTGCTCAGCTTTTTCGGAATCGTAATTACGAGACGACAACTTGACCTTCCTCAACACTCTAGAATAACTTAGCAACAATCATGCAGTTGGCATGGATACACATAAACACCCGACAAAATCGCCTGAATTTTCTCCGTGCCGTCTTTTGTTGTTGGTTTAACCTTTGTATTGGTCTTTCTTTCGTGTTTTTTCCCCGCACCTCAACCAGAAAGGTCATCAGCGGCATTTTGTTCTTGCTTTCGAAGTTTTATCGAAGATTTCAGCTTTAACATTTTCAAGGTTCATTTCAGTTTCAAGATTTTATTTTCAGATTCATTTTAATACACGTTTTAAAGATTCGTGTTCTTCATTGCAGAATCGTTTTCGTATGATGTAGAGGTAAGTGGTCGTTGTTTCTTAATTCATGTTATATTTTGGAAATTGTCTACTGTGACAATTGAGTTTTGAGCAGTGATTCACTACAAGAGTCACGTTAACGTCTCTGTAAGAGTTCTTTCCCTCTCGGGCTTACGAAAACGCTACGAGAAATCGATGCAAAAAGGTTAGTACTCATGTTGCTCGCTCTAACAGCATGTTTTCGTGTTTACGAGAATTACCAATACGAGAAATACAAAACTCTCTAATGCAATTGTTCCGATCCAGGGAGGGATCGGGTATTTTTTCCATTGCGATCCTGGTATCGATCCCGACATCTTAACCCAAGTCAGGTTTTTCGTTCAGAGATGTCGAGCGGCGGGACCCTCCGATCCGTTCCATGGAGGAAGAAAATTATACTAACCCGCACAACACATAAATTGAATTTTGTGATTTCGCCAAATATCGAGACTATGCCCAAGCACCTGAAGGGAGGCCGTAGGGATAGTACGGAAGGCTCCAGTGGCCAAACGACGACCCTTGTTTAATAATATAGGTTCCAGCTTACGCAGCAAGGACTTTCTTGCTGAGCCGTAAACTGCAGATCCATAATCAATTCGGGATCGCACCACTGCATGGAAAATCCTCAAGAGGACATCCTACTGGGCACCCCAACTATAGTTGGAAAGATCCTTGAGCAACTGTACACCCCGCATGGCAGCTTGGCGTAAGTACTCAATGTGCTGGTGGCCAACTATGAGACCGAGGAAACGTGTGTGAGTGGAGAAATGTATTGCAACTCCACCAATTGTGAGTGCATACTCATCATGCGCTTTGCGTTTTCTGCAGAAATGGATTGAAATGTTTTAAATAATCTTATATCCCATAGCTAATTTCTATGGTTGAGGATAATGGGAAATTAAGATGGAGAAAGTTTTCAGACGACTAGGGAGAGAGAAAATGATGCTTGATGGAATTTACTTGTGCCCATTCGCAAATTGGTTTTTATTTGAGATCAATAGAATTGATAGAGGACCATCTAATCCGAATTTCCCTGAAAATTTCACCAAATTCGGATGAAAACTGTCGAAATTAAGTTTATTACGAAGATTCGCGGACGAAGGGAAGACACACAGACAAACGGACAGACAGACAGGCACGGAACGAAAGTTGTTCAGAATGGTCTAAAATGTAAAATGCGAGTGGAAATTTTGATTTTGGAGACCACCAATTTTTCATCTCCCGAAAGTTAAAACAATGCTTCCGTTACCTGTAGGTAGACTTGGAATCAGTAAAGTAGACCATTGTTTTCCATATTTTGTGCTGAATTCCCACTATTTTTACGCAGATTCGTTGTATACATTAGAAAGTTCCTAGTAGATCCATAAAACACAATACGTCGTGCGGTATTGACAATCTGGCGCCGTAAGTCTGACGCAATGAGTTACGGTGACGCATCCTTCTGTACAGATACGGTAACGGATAGCAATCCGGAAAAAACGTAATTGACTAAAATAGCCGTCTTCCATGGACTCAAATAACCTCCTAGGGATAATTTCCTTCTTCCTGGATTTACCTTTACAACTAGATCCGTTAAGGACTTGATGTGACTTTAAGGTACGGTAAATGTTTCTCGTTACCGCACGCCGTATTGAGACCGACGGATCTCTAGGAACTCTTTATTAAATAATAAATGATTAAATTAGTTTATTTAGCAACTTGGTTCGTCAGTAAAACTATTCTATACTCGAGACGATATAAGCTCAAAAGTTAGCTCGTATCTGTCATCATTACAAAATATGAGGTAGAGGTGGTGGTGGTGGTGGGTGCGGAGGGGAGATCCCACTTAGAAAGCTTACATTTTGACAAACGCCGGACAATTTATTCGTCGACCTACTTTACCCTCCCTCGTATTTTCCCAGGGCGGCGCGGGACTCCGTGGGCGGCAGCGAAAATGAAAAATTAGCTTCACAGCGGCAGGAACCACATGGGACAGATAAATTAAACAGGAGGAATTTTTCCCCGTTGTCATTGTCGAGTTTCACACGGAAGTTGGGGCGAAGGTATCCACAATCCACACGCCGGAATACCACCCTTCAGTGAATGTCCCAGGGAATCCAATTGTTTTTTCATCAGAACTTTGTATACCTAGGCAGGTACGTGCTCTCATTCGAGGTTCGAGTCATTTGTCAACTTCAAAAAGCTCAGGTATTGAAGCGGAGAATTCGGAGACTCCATTGCTAATACAAAATCATCAGTCTGAAACACGATGCTTCAAAATGACAGATTAATCCAGAAGGCATCGCTTAGATTGAGGGTTGGTGTTCCTGGCACAGCCTGGCAGTGCGTGTGAAGTTTGAAAAGTTAAGGACGAAACGTGCAGCGATACGGGTGGGCTCATTTGTTTTATTGGAGTGATGCATAAAAAAAATAAAAAAATAAATTGGAAAAAAACGCTCTAAGAGCCACTCTGTTGATCCGAACCCTGGGCATCGTCAAGTAAATGTCCTAAAGAGGCTACGTACTAAACTACAGCTTCCTAGAGAGTAAACTATAGAAATTACCTATTCAAATGATTTGTCCACCGCTTCACAAATCAAACCGTTCTCGCAATATTCGGAATACTTACCTGCTATGAATCAACTCATCGAAAAACCAGCTCAATGAAATCATCAGAAATTAACAAGCGGTTGCAATCATGTTCATATCAATTATTGAGAATGATCACCTGTATGTAAACAATTATTTATATAACTATGCTCATAACTCAGTTCGTTGGCCACGCACTTATCAGTAGTTAACATAATATGGTTGGATAAATCGAGAGCTTTCGAATGGTCCAACGAAGTACCATATCCCTAGCAACGACTCGGTTGTAAGCGGAAATCATCAGAAAACCAACCTTAACGCTTTTTTTAACGCTTTTTTTTATCGCTTTTTTCGTTTATGTGCCAAAGTAAAGACAGAAAATGTCAAAATACTATAGGTACTTAGGGTGGAGGGGACCAGTGATTGACAGGAGCCTTGTTATTTAAATCTCACCAAAAATTTTAAATAATAAGGCATAAAAGTGTTCTACGGGCTTGATCCTTTTGAATTTTGAGACTAAATACCTTCTCAGTGAAGTATAAAGGCGGAAAAAGGATTCGAACCGGTTTTTGTGAAATCTGGAGAAGGTTACCCAATAAAACCTCGGGTTTTCATTTCTTTGGTGCTGTTTCTCATGATTTGGCTAATGAGGTAAGTATTTTATTTTGCTACACCATTTCCTCCACATTTTCAAATTCGATTGTACCCATGGTTTTTCTCCATAAGATTTGTGTGTAGATTGCATTTATACTATAATTTTTTGGGAAAAATCAAAAATAACACGTGAAAATGCAAATTTCAACTACTAGTCACCATACTGATGTTACCCTCAGTGATTGAAAGTTCTGTCAATATGGATCTATATCCTTTCTTGTTATTTGTTCTATATATTTATATGAATACATAGCAACTCACAAGCTGCTAGTTTACCATTAGAAGCGTATTGTACCTACGGTATTGAGAAAACATTATACCTATTTTGTGATGAAACATCTGGTGATATTTTCAACTTTGTCTTTATAAATACTCATATTAATTTTATTTTTAGATTAATAAATCTAAGTTCGAATGATCAATTTATTTATAAAATTTTGAAATAAATTTTTTGTTGATACACGGAATCATTTATTGTAGAAGAACTGCTGTGCCAATCATAAGGAGGTCAATCACAGGTACAACTAAAAATTTGGGTACCAAATACTGGGTCAAAAAATTGATTTCGAAAAACCGAATTTATGATGTTTTGTGGCTTGAATTAGTGATTTTTCCAATATTGAGCAGTTTGAGGACGTCCTGATGCAGCAATAGCTGAAAGATTAAGTTTGAACAAACTAAAAAATATAACGTAATTGCCACCCTATTTCAAAAGAATTCCAGATCTTGATTTCAACATGTACTCATATGTTTTTCGGCTGGGGGTCTTGCGATAATTTCCTTCACATTTTCGAAACGGGACAGCTAATCAACAACTTCCCCTAGTTACGTTGAATTTAATATGACTTTACAATAACAACAATCGATCCAAATAATGGTTTACTAGTATTGAACGTGGTAACAAGGTCACCGCTGTTCGGTTTCATCTTATCACAGATACAACAACGTTGCCTCCCATTAAAAGAGTATAAAATGGCAATCTTCGAAAAATTAGTCCTGTGATGTCAAAATGGACAAAAACCAAAAAATTGGTGACAATTTTGGGGTATTATGATTTTTGAAAATGTTGCGTTCGAGTTCCGAGGCAAAAAACATGGATAACTATTACAGCCAACATCATTAAAAAACCCAGCAAAAAATCATGGATACCCCAGGTAAAGCAAGGTAACCCCCAACTCCCCCGAACGCTTAATTAAATGCAAGCAAATGGATAGATCTTAAATTGCTAAGTTAATCGTTAAAAACAAGAATTTTCATGGTTTTACAGGGGAAATTAACTTTTTAGTGTTCAGAGTGATAAGCCATCCATTTATACTGGAATAACAAAGTTTTGCGTAATAATGCGGAACTCTCATGTGTTGGAATTTAACACATTTGACCTCAGATTCGAATTAGCGCACTTTGAAAACCTCCTAATACCAATTTTTAGCTCGAAAGATTTTGGCCAATAAACGGGTAGGAAGATCACGCGTGACTTAACAGTGCGAGGGAGCTGAGAGTCCCCCCCCCCCCCCCCCAGGCAGGCGGGGGTAGTGACGTCACCGTGAAAATTAATTTAAAGTGCCGTATTACTGGTCTGATACTCATTATATGGCACCTTTTTGAAAGATCCTATTAAGATCTTTTTTATTGAGCAAATAAAAAATAACCATGAAAATATCCCATTATCAGCGTTTTTGATGTCCAAAACGTCCAAACGTCAAAAACGTCACGGGGGAGAGTCTCCTTCCACAGATCTGTGGTAAGATGGCAAAAGGTGATAAGTCAAATTTCTCACATTTTCAGGAGGGCAACTTTAAGTTTTGGTCCTGCCTGAAAAATCGGCTGTTTTCTTAAAAAGCAATTTTCCTCTACGGATAATTTGAAATGACATCTGACAATGAGATCCAGTCGAGTACCTATTTTTTTCTCTTCACAATGGTTGTCTATAAACCGTTTTCGGATCAATGTACCTACTTATCACATTTTGCCAACTTCATGTGAAGATGGTAAAACATGATAAGTCATGTGTTTGTACTCTTGTTGCCTGTACTACCGTGTTTCCATGGAGTCAGTCAGACTAATTAGTAGATTTATCACTTTTTGCCATCTGAGAAAAAGTAAGATTTTTTTTAAACTTTAGAAGGCTATATATCATATATCTTCTTATCATTTCATATCATCTCCATTCTTTCAAATAAATTTTGTTTTCAACAGATGACCAAAAACGATAAAATTATTTATCATATTTCGCCATCTTGAATTTGATAGGTTTTGACTTATCACATTATTGTTACTATTTATAACTTTTGAAGTGGTTGTCGTAGAGACGTAATATTTTGACACCACCTAGCTACCATGTTTAGCAACTTTGCTGTGTATAAATCTCTATTTTGGGAAAGAAGTGACTTATCATCTTTTGCCATCTTACTACAGAGATTCCGGTATTTGGAGTTATGAGGGGTTTCCATAAACTCGGGTACCAACCTGCTTAGTTGGTACACAACGCATGCCTTGACCCGTAGGTCAAAACGGGTACTTGGCAATTGTCTAGGACATTGACTGTGTGTACAGTCTCCTCTCAGGAGGATCTTCCCTGCTTGTCTGGGGGGAGACCATATGGCATGATTCTCTAAGGGCTCCTAAACACGACTTTCATTTTAAGAAAAGGATTCTTCTGTCCAAAACGTCCCGTCCGAATATTCGGAGCTTTCACTGAAAGGTAATAATTGTCTCTGTAAGTGATTTATAGAAGAAAGCTTAAGTACACAACTTGAAGGCGTTTGTTAAATTCGTTTAATTCACCCGGCCCATCAGACTCCCAGGCCCTAAAGAGATAAGGACGTGCTTGGCCGCTCGGTCCTCTTTTTCGAAAATGTTGTTCTCAACGTAGAAAAAGGTGCGAAACGAAAATAAGAAAACGAAAAAAGTGCCGTATTACTGGTCTGATACCCATTATATGGCACCTTTTTGAATGATCCCATTTAGATCTTTTTATTCAGCAAATAAAAACCATGAAAATTCCCCTTCGCCATCGTTTTAGCGAATTTTTGAAGAAAATTAAGCTATTGCTCTCGCCTCAAAATTTGTAGAATGTGAATTTTTGAAAAAATTTTATGCAGAAATCCGTTTCAGGCTATTCTGAATCATATTCTGAAGTTTAACGCATTTTTTATGTATGTATGTATGTATATATATATGTATGTCTGTATGTATATATGTATGTGTCATTCCAGACGATAACTGTCCGTAGAATTGTGCTAGAAACTTCAAACAAATTTTAAAATGTTAAGGACACAAAACGAAAGTTCAAGTTCGTTGGCCAGCATGATCGGATTACATCTTCGGGTTTAAATTTTCAAAAATGTAGTCAAAAATTTCAAAATAGCCTGTTTTTTGCGATTTGTTGTGCGAAATAATTTTTTCAGCATACTAACATGTGGTATATTCGGAATCAGCGTAAAATTTCCTATAAGAATATGTATCAAGTTTTCAAAAATTTCAAAGTTGAAAAATCAGTCAAAAATCGAAATAATGCCGTTCGCTAGTTGTAAAAATCGGTAATATTAGCATGAAACATTGTCCAAATTCAGATTGAACTACTCTTATGGAAGTATCCCTGTATAACCAATCCTAGAACCATGCGTCTTTAAATCTACAAGATTAGTTTAATAATAATAAAGTATGAGTACCTCCTAATTATTTTTAATAATTTGATTCCATGTTTGTCTATCAAAATCATAACCTAAAATTTCTCTACACGATCAATAGCGACTGAAATGTCGAAGATTTCTTCAAAAATTCGCTCATGGGGTCATGCTGCATGACTGGACTTTTTTTGATGTCCAAAACGTCCCGTCCGAATGTTCGGAGCTTTCACTGAAATGCAATAATTTTCTCTGTAAGTGATTTATAGAAGAATGCTTAAGTACAGAACTTGAAGGCGTTTGTTAAATTCGTTTAATTCACCCGGCCCATCAGACTCCCAGGCCCTAAAGAGATAAGGACGTGCTTGGCCGCTCGGTCCACTTTTTCGAAAATGTTGTTCTCAACGTAGATGTTCCCTTCCTTGTTGGATATGACGATGCGGATATCGTCTCCCTCGAGGTCGTTTTTCGCGTCGAGCTCGACGTTTATTTTCTGGTCCCCGAGCGTCCCGCATCGTCGATGACACTGACTTATGATGTCGTCGGCGAGATGGAAATCTCGCTTCCGGAGGTAGAGGATGACGTGGGGCTCGTTCATTCGGAACACGGACTGCACGACGAGGTCCTCCAAAACCCCGGACAGCTGCCTCTGATCAGACCCGATGTCGCCGCCTCCGATTTCTTTCCCCAACCTCATTTTGGCCTCTTCAACTAAATCTGAAAATGTTCGGAAACTGTAATTTGAAACGCGTTGTCATTAGCGAATTTTCGTGGAAAATCATGCTACTGCAATTGCCCCAACGATTTTAAAATATAAAATTTTGAAAAATTTCTTCATTGAAATCCGTTTTGAGTGGTATTCTGAACGATCCCTGAAGTTTGATTTTTTCATACGTACCTATATGTATATTATGTGTGTGTGTGTGTGTGTGTGTGTGAAGATAACCCTCCTTAATTGAGATAAAAATCCCGTTCTTGCAAGCTTGAAAAAAAAGGGATAAGTTCGTTGGCCAGCACTTTTGAGCACATTACATTGGTTACATTTCGAAAAAAGTGCTCAAAAAATCATCGGAAATGGCTAAAAACGGCTGAAAATACTTTACTACTTGTCAACTTCTCTACTACTTGGCTTAATACTTTATGATTTGTAGTGGAATTTTAGCTTTAAAAAATCTATCAACAATTCACTATGATAATAGAATATTTTGCATATAATTATGCTGAAAAAAGTACCTACTTTAATTTCATTAATATTTACTAAAAAATGTATAAAAATTAAAGGAACCCAAAATCTTTTTTTAATCGCCGAATTATATCAAGCTTGAGTCTTTTGGCCATACAAATGTTTTTAAACAATTTTTTCGTACTCAAATTGCTCTGATTCCGTTACAATTTAATATATAAGTAATACGATATTTGTTATTATTTATATCCTGGATTGTTGAAATGGGTTTGTATAGTCACTCATTTCAGTCATTTTGATTCAAGTATTATTTCCAATAACAAAACTTTGTAATCTACCAAGAAAAACAATTTTTTTAAACCTCTCTTTCGAATTTTGCTGGTTTACGTATAAAAAATGCGTACTTAGAATTAAAAAATTAATAAATAAATGAAAATAAGAATAAAAATAAATAAGTATTCAAAGGATTTTGAATCATACCTACCAAATTCAAGTGCCCGAAATCGTATTCGAAAGTACCCTCCCTAAATTTTTTCCTCAACTTATGATAAATCGAAGTGAAACCTTGAAGACGTTTTTGGGGTTCCTAATACTTAAGTTTTAAGCTAAAAAATCATAAAAAATGCAAATATTTTTGGACTGCCCAAAGAGAGGGGTATTGGGTAGGTACTTGAGATTTTTTCTCATTTTCTGCCGAGTGACATCTCATTTAAAAGATTTTTTAGAATTGAACAAATTGGTGAAACCGGAATTGCGATCCCTTATCCCTTTTTCAGAGTGAAACTGATGAAGATAAAGATGCGTTATTTTTTTTATTTTTTTTTTTTTAAATCAAGGTTTAAGCCGCATCTCAACCAGAAGGTTCATTAGCGGCATTGAACACGGTGTCTTAAGGGACACTCGAAGATGCACGATTCTAAGGGGAGCCATGTTGCCATAATTGACTAAAAAGGAGCGACATCATGGACTCCACTAGCAACTCGGAAGGGGGAAAATGAGGTGTACACAAACGACCACTGTTTAGACCCCAAAGTGGATTAAAAAAAAAACCAAAAATAAAATAATACAACTAAGACTTGATGTAAAATAGGCTAAAAACTATATACATGCTACTATATACAATCAGCGAAGTGAAATAAAACTACGACTAGATGTACATAATAAATATATCACAGATCAGATATCACAGTTCGTAGTAGAACTCAGCGGCTCTCAGGTACACTAACAGGGATCGGACCTTGTCTGGTCCGGATAAAACGTCAACCCACAGAGGGGGCTGATGCTGGACTCGGAGGTCCGCAAGGGCTGGGCAGTCCTCCAGAAAGTCGCGGATGGACAGATCACCCCCACACCTCCCACACACAACATCTCGAGCTTCTGCACTAAGCAGGTGTCTGTGAGTAAGACGGGTATGGCCAGTGGAAACCGGTTGACCACTATTTAATCCCTCCTTGGAATTAGGGTTACGAAAGGGCCCACCGGGCTCAAGTCCTGGAGGTCACCACGCAGACCAGTGACCTCACCCTGCCATTGCTCATTCCAGATGGAATTGGCTTGATGTTGCATGTAGGAGAAGATGCCTTACTGTATTTATTCATTTTTATTTTTTCTAAATATACCTACCTATCTTTGAACGGAATGAGATATCGTTATATTCAACTTACGATGCTGAAATTTTAGTTAGAGTTCCTTTGGGACAAATAGAAAACAATTACGAGGTATGGAGGCGCTCTGATCAGCTGAGGGGCCTCAGTGGTTAATTTCTCTCTTTTTCGACCTTCAGGGTTTTTCTTCGATACTTACTAAAAAGCGTAAAGTTAAGGGAGATGTTTTAACCCTTTAAAGAGTCGCGAAGCGCCAAGTTTTGATGGTACACTATACTGAGTTTAATAATTTACAGACCAATGATCTGTGTATAAAGGCTGTATAATACATAAACCTTTGTGTAATGATTTGCTGCGTTTATATATTTTTTTCAAAATTGGAGTTCAATTACGGGAGACTGATCCGGTTCGGGACTACCTATGGTCGGTGGTCGTTGCCTAGCGATCTGATGTAGTTAATTACGTGTGCCATTATAAGGAATGTTCCAAAGGAAGCCAATAAATAAGTCGAATTCCCAGGTAGAATTACGACTCCAAAGTCGAAGAATTACCTGAGTAAATTCGAGCTTGGTGGGCGAACAACGCTAAAGTGCTTTTCCGACGTTTCCTCGATTCAAACGCATTGCATTCCCTTTTCAAGTTTTCCAGTTTCTTATCATATTCGAGGCCCAGCTTGGTCATGAGGTCATCGGCGTCCTCCTTAATTTTATCGAGTTCACTTTGATCGACTCGTTCTGCTTCCGCTGCCTTCCATTGTTCATATATAAAAAAAGGACAACAATAAAGTTCGCCTGCTATAGAAATAAGTATGTCGCACAACTCGAAGAATTAAGGAAAAGTTATATAATCTGCCTAAAAAGTTCCAGAACTCGATACCATACAATTTGATCACATTCATGATAAATCATTTACAGATTTTGCCAAAATATGGTTAAAACTCGGGATTTAAGAAACTTGATTGTAAGAGATCGTGGGATTTCCATGGGGGTAAAAATTACAGCTTGATGCTTTCAATATGTCCTGTACGGTTCTACTAAAAATTTGGCCTTAGTTTCTTTTGAAACGAGTACAAGCAGATTCATCGCTTTCGAAAATAAAAGGTGAACTCTACATCTAAGTAGTAGTTCATGCGCTCAACTTTCATAGAGTAATAGCCACAGTTAAATTCTTTCTACTTGACCAAGTTCCTGAACTAATAATACATTTTTTATTGCCACCAACGTCAAAAACTACAAATGATAGAGCGAACGTCATTATGCAATATTGTGCTAGTAAACATCATTGCTAAATTTTCACATTCATGTCTCTCGATGTGCCCCAACCGGCCCGAACCCACACACCATGGCGGCTCCCGAGGCCACCTGCCCTTTTCTGACCAGGTAGTCCTAGCAAGTGGCCACATGACAGCAACACAACACTCATCCCACATTGACACAAATAAGTTACATTTACTTCAACACAATCATACCCTGAAAACCTATAGTGTTTTCCCCGAATGGTTGAGGTTCATTTCAAATTTTAGCACTCCACTGTCACTCAACGGATCTACTGGATTGCCTCCAGATTGAGCCTATCCTTAAAGGGGTATTCAAATACCTATTCCCGCTATATGTTTCAGTGAATCAGAGGAGATCGGCATATGCCACCTTGGCAATAATCAATTTTGGGACAATCGGGGACAACTATATTGTATATGTTTTGACTAAGTGCATCACAACAGCACACGATGTGTTCGGTATCTTCTGTTTCATAGAAGTAGCTGGTACCTATATGTTGTTAGATCCTCAATTATCTTCAATTGATATCGAAGTGGGTTACGTCCAGGGTGGCCTGACGGTTTCTTAGGCATGGCAACTAGTTCAGTTCCCTTTTTCGTGGAGAACTCCACAAATAATTTTGCCTGTCAAAAGCCAGGGGGATTTCGCCAGTATTGTTCCACAGTCGGTAAATAGCTTTTGGTGGCTCTCTGAATCGGTTCTGGTACTATGGGTAGAAATACGATCGTCTCTTAGAAAAACTCGTCTCTTAGAAATACGATCAGCAGTTTCATTACCCGCATGCCCCTAATGGCCAGGAATCCAGATCCAGGGTGCTGGATGCATGTAAAATAGTAACTACAGTGCCAAGCTCAAGAGGAAAGAAGTATCTAATACAAACCGCCTCTGATCCTCAAACCTTTCTCTCTGGGAAGTTCAGAAAGTCACACGAAAGACGACTTTCTCATTTTTTTTAAACCCAATTTTAGGTACCAGTTGCATATGCGATCTCAGCGCACTTTCAACCTTCAATATGCGATCTCAAAGATCTCAATGCGAACTCAACACAAAACGCCACCGGCCATTCACCTACCTACCTTATAGCCAGTAAGTGTCTAGTCAGTATCCAGTATCCGGTCATTCAGTGAAATGCTCCTCCACGAATTATATACGAAGAAGCATGCCACATCTGATTCAGACACATGATGATGTGTATAATACTCAACGGAATTATGGCACAAGAATGCAAGGGCCATGGGTCTTCGGTATGTGTTGCAAGGTGGCAGACATTTTAGACCGTCGGTTTTTCATTGTAGAGAAAAGGGACAGAATGACGCTGCTGCCAGTAATCAAAAACGGGATCAAAGTTGGTTCTGTGATTTATTCGGACAAGTGGAAGGCTTACAGTGTGTTTAGTACCGAGGTTATACCCACAAGACAGTAAACCACTCAGAAAATATCGACCCACTTACTGGAGCTGACACTCACACCGTAGAATCCTTGTGGAGGCACGTAAAAGCGTGTTATGATATAAAAGTAAATGGAGCCGGGGGCATGATGGACAGACTGTTGATCGAAGAGTGGTGGCGCTTGCTGCACCCGCCACGATCTTCACTAATCTCACAACGATCTTCATTTTTGGAGAGAAAGGTAAGATTGCCCCTTTTCCCCCATTTCGTTAAGCAAGTTATCGATTTTCCAAGTGAGATCCCATACTGAATCCAGGCAACGTGTCGCGTCGATCGCAGGTCGAACTGAGATCGTACGAGTATATAGGTACAACTGGTACCCAATTTTACCCATGTAAATTGAGTTAATATAACTATATAACATGGGTACTAAGATGGGAAGGATTTAATGTTCTGCTATTTGATATTTATATCACTGTCTTTAACTGAATATTCAAAATTATGGTAACTAATTACTGTTAGCTGGATAAGAACCTAAAGTTTCTTGGTACTTTACCATTTCATCTGCAACTTTGTCGATTACTGATATTTGTCGGCGGAGTCTTTCAGCGGCTTCTTCAGATGTGAGCGGGTTGAGGGTCCCTTTGAATTTCTTCTTCTTTTTCGGCATCCCTTGGCTGAGTACGAAAATATCCATTTTCTAAAGTTGAAACTCCTAGGAGGATCATGCTCAGACTAATATGAAACGTAATAATATGACTATAGGTAGAAGTATGCATCTACCGCGATCCTGATATAGGTTCGTAGACATTGAGCTTTCCAACCATCTCCAGTTAAGTTTTTATATAAGATTAGCTATGAAAGATGCGTGTGAGCACATAGTCATAGTAAATTTCTGTGAAATAGAGATGTTAGCGCATACTCCAGTTTAATAAGATTAAACTACCCCAAAAAGTAAAGTCGCACTATCGTTCTCGAAAAATCAGAGTTTATAAGATCTTACTACTTGAGATACAAAAAAGTGAACATGGCATAGAATGAAATTGGGGATAATACGTATCCGCAATATCATATAACAATGGATTAAGTGTTAAAATGATGTTAACATGATGCGGATAGACAAATGGAATGAAAAATGAGAGTAAAACTGGACTTTTTCATGGAGCCTCGGAAAACATCTCTATAAAAATAATGGTGATAAATGCGTGCATTACAGGGACGTCCCTATGAATGAATTGTATCTAATTTTAGTGACAATTAACATGAGATAAAAAATGAATATAACATGATTTATCTTAATTACCCTTCCCCCCATTTATCCCCTCCATCGACGGTGAATTTGAAACTTCCAAGGTTGCATAACTCGACTAAAATTTGGAACAACAAATAATAAAAACTGTCACGGAAGTCAGATGAATGTAGTAGAAATATAACGGTTTATTGATATTACCCCCTCCATTCGCCCTCTTCCATAATGAAATTTCAAACTCCTGACATATTTTCCGAAACTAGACCAAATGCATGAATGAACAAAAAAAGAACTACGAAAATCGGACGAGATAATATCACGATTTATCATGTATACGCATAGTTGAACAAAAAAGAATCACGAAAATTGGACGAGAATAGTTAAAACATCACGATTTATCAGTATCACCCCCTCCAATCACACCCTTCCATAATAAAATTTGAAACGCCTGGGATACGATCCAAAACTATATCGAATTCGTAACGGATCAAAATAAGAATAACGAAAATCGGTCGATCTTTGTAGTTTGGGCAGCGTTTGAAAGAATCAGTTACTATCCCCCCCCCCCCCCCCCCTACGACAGTAAATTCAAAATTCCCTTGAATTGTTGCCCAATTAGGCTAACATTTTAATCGAACAAAATAAGAATCACAAAAATCGGTTGAGAATTGCAGCCTTGGTAGCGTCGACAAAGTTTGTCGAAAAACCACGTTTTTTGGCTTTACCCTCTCCATTCTCCCTCTTCCTACATGAAACTCAAAATTTCCGGTTTTTTTTTGCACAACTAGACTATAATAAGGATCGAAAAAAGAAAGAATCCCGAAAATCAGTTCAGAATTGTGGCCTGCGGGGAGCGTCGAAAACAATTGTCATATACACAGACATCCGCCTATGGGGTTTTCACAGATTCGGTTTTGGAATGGTCTGAAACGGATTTGTATGTGGTTATTTTTTGCTCAAGCTTGGGTTTTCTCACACCACCTCGATGAATTCCAAACGGTCGTGCCTCTACTGACGAAGAATAACTTCGAAAGAACGTCTAAAAACGAGGATGACATTTTTAATCTTGGAGAGAATAACTTTTTTCAGCACGAATGAATATTCAGCTTCTGTACATTGAGTGCTGAGGCAGCGAAAGAGTTCAATTCGCACCTTATCATACGTACCTACTTTAGTGAATAAGTGTGATCTTCATGCAAGTAAGTCATCAACGAATTGTGAAGAATAAACGAAGACTTACTGTTTATCAACTTGATTCCCCATAACAATTATTGGTTTCATCTGGTGGGATCAGAATGTATAAGTACCTACGTGCAACGTTCATGCGTAGAAAGTACAACAGGTAATTATTGCATCAACATGAATAGTCATATTAGGAAATCACAAAAAACTGGAATTTAACGAAATAGGTCTGCTTAGATTATGATCACCGAGTAACAATAACGATATATTGGATATCAACCTATGCTAGGAGGTTGGGGATAACTACTTACATTAATACCCAAATTCAACTTGAAACTCATTTATGAGTTTCATCTCATGGAATTAAAATTACATGTAAAATCGAATCCGTTTATTAATTATTATTTAGTTATTTGTTTATTTAATTTATTAAGTGTCGCGAGCGCTGCGATCATTGTGCATGCGCACACTGGGCCAATATTGAGCTTAACAAGGCTGTTTGATTTAGCCGAATCGACTATAGACTGCATGTTTGAAGAACTTTAGTAGCCAATCGCGATAGGAAGTACTCATCCATGAGAAAAGTAATTCTTAACCTACGGTACGCGGAACACCCCAGTAGTTTGCAAGCTACCCAGAAGTGGTCTGTGAGGGTTTTTCGAAAACTTGATACACTCGTAAAAATTATGTAGGTAACCAGGAAAAAAACGGGTAAGTCGTACCCATCTATTTGCGATATGTTTCTTGACAGCTGTGGTATACAACCGATGTAAAAAATTGACAGCACATTTGGAATCGTTGACTAATGACTACCCGAAAAATGGTATGTAATCCATTTAGTATTGAAGCGAGACTGATAGTCTCACAACGAGGGAAACTAGAAGGATAACTTCACTGTTTCCGAAACCGGAGATTTCTGATGCAAAAGTGCCTTGTCGTAACACAGAGACCCCAAGCTTTGAGAAATAGCTCTGAAACTTTCCACTCCGTTGTTTATTTCCAATCTATACCAATAACGATTTTTATCTGTTCCCGCACACGGAGCAGGTAAACCTACGAATAACAGTAGCAACAAGTGTAACCCCAAATTGATAAAGTAGTCAAATGAATTGGAACCATAACCATTAAAAAGTTGCGACTATTTCAAATATACTTGAATTATATATATACTTATGTACTTCAAATATGATTACTTTTATAAACTACTTCACGAATAACAAATAGTACTAAATTACTAGGTACTATATCATTTTTTTAACTCAAATACTTAAATTTATAATTAACCATCTTGTGAGAACATGTTTGAGATAGATTTTGATTCCAAAGCAGTAGATTCGTTGATTCAGTTCCAAAAAAGTTTTTTTTTCTCTTCACAGTTGTAATGCTTCGATTCCGGCTCCGTCCTCGACACTTAGGCTACGAATCTTCTTCCTCGTGCTCCTAAGGCTAATGCTAAAATACGCACGTTTCACTTGCATACTGTACTCAAGCTTCGAAACGATCACGAAGGACATTCACCGCATTGACTTCAGCAGACCCCCCCTGTATTCTGATTCGTGGTTTCCATCACAACAGACAACCATTTCAAAATTTCCCGAATTTCCACGCCTTTTCTACGCCTCCTGACATGCGCAGTAGAGCACTAAGGAACTTCCAAAATTGTGGAAAGAAGAGATTCCTTCAAGCCTAGACCTAAGTCTAAGTTAAGAGGAGGCAGTATGGTAATTAGACAGAATTCACGAACGATCGTTAAACGAATTCACCGCCAGACTCAATCGAGCTTCAGAAACAGGCCCCCCCCTTATCACTACAGGGGGTGCGAAAAAATGTGCAGAGATATACTACTAACCGGTGACAAGATGTCTAAGTGGTGTTTTGAGAACTGTGTTTTTTGGACATTATTGCGGCTGAATCCTGTGCACACTTCGAGTCTTTGAGTGTTCACAGAACACTTCAACCAATCCCTGGCTGCGTAATTAGCCACCCGCTAAAACCGAGGACGGTAGAAGACAATAGTCAACATCCACAGGGAAACAGCGAAATCTTAAGGTACCTTATACAACTATTGTAATGCTTGGCAGTAGGAGTTAGGCAGAGACCCTTAAGATCAGTAACACAAGTGCTAATAAAGAGCTATTTTATTGGTTTTATAAAACAGTTGTTGCATGTTTTCCACCTGTTGACCCCAAAATTGAAAAGGCGCTCAGCAGCCAATACCGCCCTAAAATAATTCTTACACATACCAAAGTGTGTGCCATTCCTTTTTGGAAGACTAGTACTATATCAATAATTGATTTCAAATAAAATCAACTGGTACGCGACAACTTTGTATCCTTATTAGTAGTCCGCAAATTCAAAAAGGTTAAGAACCCCTGCATTAGATGAAGGTGAAGTTGATTGTGCTGTGAAGTAAATGAAGATATAAATGGAGAGAAATCTCGTTCAACCCCCCCCCCCTCCCCCCCTTCATTCTTTCCTCCAATCGAAAGGCGATCCCGATGCTTACGTCGGACATTCACAGAACCGTCCAGTGATGGCCCTTTTGGGTGTAATTCGCCGTGAAAGGGCGCGCCATTCCGTCGGCATTCTCCTTGGAGCGCCACCACTCCCAACGTCTCAGCTCGGCCCTTTTGTCCAAATTGCATTACCTAGCGGGCCGCAGGGCATCTTCTTCTAACCCCCTTCCTCTCGGTAACTACCTTTTATTCAATTAAGTGTCTTCTTTCTCTCTGCCGAAAGGGAAAAGGCACTTACTCTTCTCTGCTCAAAGGCGCGACCGCTATCCGATGTCGATTGCTTCCATCTCAAGCTTCTCCTCTGAGAGAGCAGAGGGCAGCTTCTAAATTAAAGTTAGGTTTGGTATTGATGACTCTTAATCTATCTTTGACAGTTTACCCTACATGAGGGTTAATTTTTAGCGAATTTTCGTAGAAAATGAAGCTATTGCACTGACTCCAAAAATTTTAGAGTACAAATTTTCGAAAATTGTCTTTATTGAAATCCGTTTTGAAACATTGTGAAACGAATCCTATAGTTTAACGCTTTTTCATATATATATATATATATATATATATATATATATGAAAAAGCGTTATACTATAGGATATATATATATATATATATATATATATATATATATATGTGTGTGTGTGTGTGTGTGTGTGTGTGTGTGTGTGTGTGTGTGTGTGTGTGTGTGTGTGTGTGTGTGTGTGTGTGTGTGTGTGTGTGTGAGTGTGTGTGTGTGTGTGTGTATTATGTTCTTCCGGACGATAACTCTCCTCAGGATTGAAATGAAAATTCCGTTCTTGCGCCAAAGAATCAAGCATTACAAACGAAAGGGTGAGTTCGTTTACCAGCGTCTTTCGAGCACATAGAATTGGTCATATTTCAAAGAATGTGTTAAAAAATCACTGAAAATGGCTAAAAACGGCTAAAAATCGTGAAATTTATATTATTTACCAGGTCAAAAGAAGTTTATTAACAGTGCACTAGAACCAGGGGCGGCTGGTGAGGGGGGGCATCGGGACATTGCCCCAGTACATTTGGGAAAAAAGTAACAAACTGGAACGAAGACTTTACAAACAAAACTCATCGTTTCAAATTAGAACGAAAAGCGCAGTCTGTAGCTCCATGCTGTGGCTCCAAGGTGGATGCTAGAAGGAATAGGTTTAAGATCCATCTACCAGTGAAAAAGAACGTAGATTGCCAAAATATCACTCTATCAAGAGAGAAATTTCGTCGATTCAGGTTAGACTGTGAAGGGGAAAGAATGGGAAATAAAGGGCAAGAAACGGGAATTAAGGGGCAAGGAATGGGAAAAAGAGGTCATAACGGGAAATTTCTGATGATTTTTTGGGGCCATGCCCCAGGCAGGGTTTCCACTTTTCTAAAGACCGTAGAATGAAATTTACGTAATGAATGGCTTCCACTAGAGGAGTTTCGGTTTATTCCATTAGCCATACTGATTTCTTCTGGTCACTCCATGCTAAGAGTTCCCTTTGCACCACCACTGTGGAAAACTACAACAACCTTCCAAAGTGTAGGAAGTAAGATCATAGTTTAGCCTTACTTTCGTATTCTAAAACCTAGGATCCTACTTATTTACTTATTCTGCTGTTTTAATTGTAGAAATGTGTTCATATTTCACTAATTCATTCCCAGTTCCTATATTATTCACGTCTTGCCTTTGAATAAAGATAGGTAGATTTTAATACTCAACAACAGCACCTGGCGCTCGATCTTGATGGAAAAAGGACAATTTGGAACAAGATAAGTTGCCTTCAAATTTTATTCCACATTATCGTTTGTACGTATATATTAACTTAATTGTTGCTTACGTAAGTTTCTACTTAAGATTAGTTTCCTTACATTTTATTCCACATTGTCGTTTGTACATATACCTATATTAACTTTATTTTTACTTACATTATTGGAACTTGATAGCAATGTTTCCACCCGAGTCAAACACTGTGGCGAATTTACAATCAAAATCCTCTACAGATCGTAATTATGAAGAGAGGGTGTTTATTAAAAGTTTGGGGAGAGACACCCCTCACTTGAAATTAACACAAGTTGCTAAAAATGGGAAGGGAACTCGTAAATTCAACCCTGAAATTTATAGCAAATACGAATGGATCACTGGGTGCCCTAGAAAGAATGCTCTGTTTTGTTTTCCTTGCTTAATATTAGGTGGGGATGGGTTATGGACTCAGAATGGAGTGTCAGATTTGAAACATCTGACAGATCGGATTAAATCTCACGAATCTAATAAAAAACATCTCAATAACATTACAGAATTAGCTTTGATTGGTCGAGCTAACATAGCTACACAGCTAGATTCTGCTCATCAACTTGCTATCAAGAAACACAATGAGCAAGTTGACAGAAATCGATATATACTTTCTGAAATTATAGATTGCATCAAGTTTTGTGGTCTTTATGAAATTGGATTAAGAGGCCACGACGAGAGAGATAGTTCATTGAACCGAGGAATTTTTCTGGGCTTAGTAACAAAATCAGCCAAAACTGACGACATTTTGAGGTCACATTTGGAAAATGCTACAGTGTTCAAAGGCACCTCCAAAACCATACAAAATGAGCTACTTGACTGTATATTTCATGTGTGTCAAGATGCTATAAAACTAGAAATTGCTAGGGCTAAATATCTATCCGTTGAAGCAGATGAGACAACAGATTGTTCTTGCAAAATTCAATTCACTATAATTTATAGATATTTTATTGACAATCAAGTGAAAGAACGCTTTTTTGCTCTTCACAACCCTCCTGCTTGTAACTCTGAAACGTTGTCTTCAATTATTATCAATGAATTGAATGACGTTATCGGCAATGATAAGTCAAAGTTAGTGTGCCAGACATATGATGGGGCTGCTGTTATGAGTGGGTGCAATAGTGGGGTACAGAAAAGAGTTCGAGAAAGCTATCCAAATGCTAGTTTCGTTCACTGTTATGCTCATCAATTAAATTTGATTATGCTACAGGCTGCCTCTAGTGTCCCTGTAGTTCGTAGGTTTTTTCTAAATTTGACAGGGTTCTCTAGTTTTTTCTCTCGCTCCCCACAAAGGAATAAAGTTTTAGACTCAATAGTCAACAGTCGTAGAATACCACGCCCATCTGGTACAAGGTGGAATTTCAACTCCCGGCTTGTACAAACTGTTTTTGAGTATAAGGATATACTAATAGAATGTTTTCAGAACATCTGTGAGTCGAGTGATTTTGAGGGTACAACAGTTAGAGAAGCTGAGGGACTTTTGTCAAAATTGCAGGATGAAACTTTTTGTTATTGGTTAACGACTTTTCATACGTTGATGCCACATGTAGACACTTTATATAACCAAATGCAAACAGTAAACTGTGACCCAGTTCTTGCCCGAAAAAATATTGAGGATTTCAATTTAGCAATAAAAAAAATTAGAGATCAATATTCAGAACAAATTTCTTCTCACAGAGAGTTGGTGACTCCCCTAGATGTAGCTATTGAAATGCCAAAGAAAAGACGAGTAGAAAACATCATTACTGATCGGTTATGCGTAGCTGTTGAAGTATGTGATATAATTATTAACCAAGCCAGAACTAGGTATTGCTTCACTGGCCATTTATCGTCTTCCAGACTTTTCAGCTTCAGTGAATTTCCCTCTTATTCTAAAGTATTTCCAATTGAGGATTTTGATGCGACCATTCTTGCGTATCCCTTCCTTGAAGGAAGAAAACTTAAAACGGAACTTATTACTATTTACAAAAGGGACGATTTCAAAATATTCACTGGAGCTTTACCGTTTTTGAAATTTCTGGACAATAATAATTTGTTGGCCACTTATTCTGAATCAGTTAAAATACTTACTGTACTTGTCACAATGCCCATCAGCTCTGCTGAAGCAGAAAGATGTTTCTCCACTCTCAAGAGAATAAAAACATATGCTCGGTCTACAATGACTCAGGATAGATTGAATGCTCTTATGATGCTTTCCATTGAGAAGGATATGATTCACAATCTTGAAAATTTCAATACAAAAGTGATTGAAAGGTTTGCAAGTCTGAAAGACAGGCGTATTGATTTTGCTTATAAAGTATAGCAGTATGCTATACAGTAATTTACATATTGAAGAAAAATGTAGAGAAGAGAAATGCTTTTTCGTGGAATTCTCAAGTTTTGCTGTCCAATTGAAAATCGTTGCACAATAAATGCTCCATACTACTGTGACCTTCTTCAGCCTATTGCTCAAAATGCCGCCAGCTCATTCAAGCGGCTTTTCCCTAACTGCCCAAAAATTGGCTGAACTGCATTGTACTGCCTTTGAACACTTTCCATATAGCCCTAGCCTATCACCAAGCAACTTTTACGTATATGTTGGGCCCCTCAAGGAAACTCTTCTATTGAATAATGTTTTCCAATTTGATCCTTTATCTGTGCACTGGTGTTCACTGCTTTGTTGTCTCTCTCTCTCTCTCTCTCTCTCTCTCTCTTTAGATTGTTACACGGATCTATGTGCATTCTGCATCAATGCCTGTCTGCATGGTCGGGTGGAGGGGCGGACAGGGGTGGGGCTTATAGCAGTCGCCTCCCCGTTGGCAAGCCCTGGTTACTGGCTTTTGTCTGTCCATCGATCTGATCTATGAGTTTTCTAGGTAGGAGCATATTAATCCATGCTACATAGATTGTATTGCCAATTGATAAAAGCTTGCTAAGAACTGCTTTTCAGAACGAAACGTTAGTGATCTGGTCTGTAATTACAGTTTATCACTCCAATGTACCTACTAATCTTGAGCGTTCGTGTCTTGAATATTAGGGTGTGTAGATCAGCGGTCTGTGTAGTTAATTTATTAATCTGAACATTTCACTTACTAGCTCACATATCAAAGTATAAATTGCAACGAAAACAACTCAAATCAATATTTTCAGTAGAATATTGATCATTCTGGATATGTTGCATTAAAGAAAAAGGTTATACATAAGTGAGTGGTGGTTGTGGGGTTAGACAACATTTCTATAACCTTTTGAAATATCCGATTTTTAATTGACGTCTGACGTCACATTCTATCATTTCATCATAATTTAATTCGAGTTCCTTAATATTCCTTCAGAATTATTTCTCCTAAGTAGTTCAGTCCATTCTAAAAATTTTAGATACTTAGTAAGTAGGTGGTACCTATAAGATAGTATTTTTAATTTAATTTATTTATCTAATGAATTTATATTTAATTTATCAATAATATTTAATGATAATGATTGATTATTATTTAGTAGCCATATTCTTTCATAACAGTTGCCCAAGGCATGACATGACCCAAGTGGGATTTATGTCTCATGTGTTTAGGTCAAAGTTAATTCACACTGAAAACAAAACAAATGGAAGAAAAACCTCAATGCTCTTCTTGACTGTCAAATAGGTAAATATTTTTGTGCCCCACTCCTTTTGCAGACCACCGGCCGCCACTGACTAGAACATTAAACATGCAGAGATATATTATATGCTGAAAAATGTACTTGAATTTCATAATAATTTGCCAAAAAATGGATAGAAACTCTCAAAAAAGCTGAAAATCCAAAATCGTTTTTGAATTGCCGAATATTATGTAGAGAACGAGTTTTTTTGCAATAAGATTGGTGGTAGTTAACAATTCCTTATTACTCAAAGTCCTGAATTTTTAAAACAATTTAACATGATATATAATACGATAGTTTACAAAAATCCGCTCATAAAATAATGCTGCATGAATGATACTTCTTTTTTTTTTTGTTATTTGTTTTGCTCCAAGAAAACTCAAAGATGATATTCGAATGGGCACCCACACCATTATCTCAATTTTTATCTGGCTGTTCTAATTGATCGATAAATTACCCAGCCAACCTCCTTGAACAGATAAAACAATGTCGAGATTATAATCGACATAATTCATTTTCATTAATTTTTAACCCCAACACACAACTCTGGACACAAACTGAAAACATATACACAGTTAACTCGTTCGCACACTCATTCCAACCAACCCACAAAGTTTTCGGTGCGCAAAACATTTTTTTCTTTAACAAATCATGAAGGTGAAATTCTCATATTTTCAGGTAAATAATACCACATCTCACGCTACACGATCTTTTTTTTATTTAATGTTTTATTTAACAAATTCCTATTAATGTTTTGCGTGAAAACAAGTGGGAAAAAATTGATATCTTCAAAAATGGTTTGGCATTCCTTAAAGAAAAAATAATTTCTGAAAAATCTATTAAAAAGTTCAGCAACTCAAGCTGAATACGAAAAGAATTAGCGGAAGTGCTAAAAATTACTAAAATCTAATTAAAAAATCTAAATGACTAAATCTTATGGCAGTTAGAACGGCCGTTCTATCCAGCCGATTTGCTTCGATGTTTTTTGAATGGAAGGTATTTATGCATAGATTTGTCATTACCATTGAAAATAAGATAACTCAAATTTTTATAGCTTTGTTCTTTGATATCTCAGGTTCTAATCGCACCGTAGAGTGAGTGCCGATCGTAGCCTCGCTTCCAGGTCACTAGGGCACTCATACTTTTACGCGATGTGATGAAGAATAGGACGGAACCGGATGATGGGAGAAAAACAACGAAGACGGAGGAGGAGGAGCCGCAAAGAAAAGAAAAAGTTCCCAAAGGGAGCTTCTATGCTCGTAAAACGGCGCCAGTTTCGCGATAATGAAAACGTGTATTTTTTTTTTTTCGAGGACCACAAGAAAGAGAAGACCCGGCGTTCGAGGCTATGTAGTAGACAACAGTTCCGGGGCTTACAGTACTTTTCTTTACAGCTACGTTAACTGCTGGACAGCTAAATATCTAGAGAATAGTACCCGGATAAATCATGGATACTAGATTCCCTTAGGGTGCGTTCCACAGTGCGTTCCATCCAGAGTTGAGATAATAACTCAAAAAGTTCCAGTCATGCAGCATGACCGTATGAGCGAATTTTCCTAAATTATCGTATTGAATAATGTTAAATTGTTTTGAAATTTGTGCAGTTTGAGTGCAAGGGCATTGTTAACTATTAATTTTATGGCGAAAACGTTTTCTAAATAATAATCCAATATTAAAAAAAAGGGTTTGGATTTTTAGCTTTTTTTTGCAGTTTTTATCGATGTTTTGTGTGCAAATTTTAATGAAATTTAAGTACATTTTTCAGCATAATGTTGCCCATAAAATTTCGAATGATCTATATTATAGTTAATAAACTTTATCTGACTTAGATTTTGCTGAAAAATATAAATTTAACATTTTTTAGCCGTTTCTGGCCACTTAGTGAGTTTTTTTAATAGATTTTTTAAAATCTGACCAATATAATGTACTCAAAAAATTTTGGCGCAAGAACGGAATTTTTATCTCAATCATAAGGATGCTAGTAGTTTAGTCGGCCGTAAGTACTTGTGTCTTAGGAATTAGTCGGGATGCGGCCCAGGGGAAAAAAATGTGAATTTATTTCATGTTTTTTATTCGACGTTTCGTCCTCTTGCTGAGGACATCTTCAGGATCTGGTGTGTCCAGGAAAAATTTTTAAACGTCCGAATATAACGGACTTGTCAATTAATATGAAGCAATAACGGTGGTTCACCCAGTCAAATAAGTCGAAAGCTACTACTCTTGAGAATATCAAGAAAGTTAAGAAAAATAGTGTCACTGAAGAAAATATAAAGGAAGAAAACGAAAATATAGGGAAATATAGAAAAATATAGATTTTAAAAACATTAAATGGATAGATGAAATTTTCATCTATCCATTCGTCAACAAACTGAACCAGTTTTTTTTCTCGTGAGACGAAGGTTGTGGGTTCAAATCCCAGCCAGGCTTGAAAAAAAAATTTTTTTTTCTCGTGAGACGAAGGTTGTGGGTTCGAATCCCAGCCAGGCTTGAAAATTTTTTTATTTTTTTTTTTCTCGTGAGACGAATTGCATAGCAAATTATCCTCGTTTTCTACACAGTAGAAAAGAGAAAAGATCCGGCGAGGCGCGAAGCGCCGAGTATAGATACGGGGGTCCAAAGGGGCGGAGCCCCTTGCGAGGCCCGAAGGGCCGAGTATATATAGAGTATATATATATATATATATATATATATATATATATATATATATATATATATATATATATATATATTAATTGCTATGCAATTCTTAGGCCGACCCCCAATAATTTTTTTTAAATGTCCACTTTTTTTGTGTAACGTTTTTTGTCCCGAGATGGGAAGCGAGAGGTCGTGGGTTCGAATCCCGGCCAGGCCTGAAATTTTTTTTTTTTTTCTCGTGAGACGAAGGTTGTGGGTTCGAATCCCGGCCAGGCCTGAAATTTTTTTTTTTTTTCTCGTGAGACGAAGGTTGTGGGTTCGAATCCCAGCAAGGCCTGAAATTTTTTTTTTTTTTTTTTTTTTTGTGAGACGAATTGCATAGCAAATTATCCTCGTTTTCTACACAGTAGAAAAGAGAAAAGATCCGTCGAGGCGCGAAGCGCCGAGTATAGATTAGGGGGGTCCAGGGGGTCGAAGTGCGAGGCCCGAAGGGCCGAGTATATAAATATATATATATAATTAATACAAATTTTAGAAAAAACAAAAAGTTACACCACAAACTATTTTTAATATTTCGGCTTTAGTTGCCTTTTTCAAAATATGAAGAATTAGAATTTTCCGACCCTCAGCCTCTCAGTTCTTTGTTTCTCGCGCCCATCACACCTTACTTCAGAACTCCGATATCCGATGTCACCGGACCGATGTACAATGCCCAGTTCCTTAATTCTTGTTCAAAAATGGAAATGAGAGCTGTCAACTGCATGGAAGCATATGGTGAAGAGAGAGGTCAAACGAAATGCAGAGATCTGTTGGACGATCTATATGAATGTCTCACAAAAACCAAGCAAATGCAGCGAGTTTTGGACATGAAAGCCGAGCGAGAGCGCCATTAAAGCAAAGGACTGCGTTCAGAGCCGTACGTTGAAGGGCCAGCAAAAGACAGTTTCATAGCACAGGGAACTTTTCCTTGAAAAATATACTTCCAACATTTTAGTGTCACCACATCTTTTATTTCCGAAAATTCGTTACTGTTTGTTAATAACCATATATATATTTATATATTTATATAATATGTTATATATTTATATATATTTATATATATATATTTATATATTTATATATATAAATATATTTATATTATTATATATATATATAGCTATATATATGTGTGTGTGTGTGTGTGTGTGTGTGTGTGTGTGTGTGTGTGTGTGTGTGTGTGTGTGTGTGTGTGTGTGTGTGTGTGTGTGCGTGCGTGCGTGCGTGCGTGCGCGTGCGTGCGTGCGTGTGTGTGTGTGTGTGTGTGTGTGTGTGTGTGTGTGTGTGTGTGTGTGTGTGTGCGTGTGTGTGTGAAAAAACTCTAGAATTTGTTTCAGAATGTCTCAAAACAAATTTTGATTTTAAAATTTTGGAGCCGTTGCAATAGCTTCATTTTATACGAATATTCGCTAAAACGGCAGTGACATAACTGGATTAACTTTGGATTAGTTCGTGATCCTCCGTGGTGGAACGGGCCCTTATTGCACTGTTTATCATGCGTAATTATTAGCTATAGGATAACGATACGTGGGATATCTTCCTACATAAAAGATAGGGCTAAAATCCCTCCTATTCACAACAACATATTTCACAGGGGGAAAAATAAAACATACCCATGAACCGATGAATCTGCATGTAGTGTAGATACTCAAAATCAGTTTAAATAAAAAGCTGCTCAATTCTTTTTGTTGCAGAAATTTGAAGAGTTTCTTTTGAATAATTGGATGAAAAATGAGCTTGGACAGGGCTTTAAGCAATCGGTAATTACCCCTCCTTCTCCCTTACCGACTGAAAATCCCCTCGAGAATTCTCGCAAATTCAAAAAAGGGTGTGAATTGAGAATTGGGCAGCATAGCGTTTCATTTAATCTCCAAGTATGGTACGGCTCAACCCCTAAAGAATAATTAAACAAAGGAGTATCACTCATCAGAGGGCTGAATTTCATTGATTAAAAATGAAACTACAAGCTTCCGAGCTTGGCATGAAGAATCCCTTTCATGATAGAAATACATCTACATCGATCTACATCTACAGAACATGAAATAATGAAATTCGGGGGACTGCTTTATTATTACTATATTATAAAAGGGAATAAAGGATCAGTGCTAATTGGTAAAGTTAGAGAGCGGAAAGAGGCGCTCAAACACTCCCAAGCGGTGGGAACGAGGAACTGGGTATCGTAACTATCGCTATCAGAGCGAATCCGCAGGAATTTACATGAGGATCAAATCACCGAAATTTACGGCCATTTCTGACAGCTGCCTTTTCCTTCAGATAATCGGAAGAGGAACACGAAAGTGAGACGCGTAATAATAGACCGGATCACCGGAATTAAGGAAAACGCGAGAACTTTCTCCATCACGCGGTGAGCCTTTTCAACGACTGAGTTTTCCTTTACAGCCCGTATAATTTCTGGCGGAGTTTGCTCCCCGCAGTCCCGCAGCTGGGGGAGCAAAAGTTTGTTAACGCGTCGAGAGCGTCTTTTCCACGACTAGACGTTTGCCGGTCGTGAGTTGTGTTTCCCTTATAACGGGAGGGCGGTCTAACAAATAGGTGGAAGTTTGGAGGGAAGTCCTAGTGAGGAACTAAGGATAAAGACCCGTATCGTCCCACTTAGTAAGTGCGAGTAGGTCGTGTTACCACGCATTAAAATAGACGTAGCTCATCATAGTACTGCATTAGAGCAGTAGTAAAACTATTAAAAACGAGTGTACAGCGGCTTAATCTTATTAAGGTTTCACAAAACGAGACGTTCACGAACAATCAAGTTGAGTCACGAGACTCTAGACCCTGACCAACTATTCTGAATTTTAGCGAATTTTTGAAGAAAATTAAGCTATTGCTCTCGCCTCAAAATTTGTAGAATGTGAATTTTTGAAAAAATTTTATGCAGAAATCCGTTACAGGCTATTCTGAATCATATTCTGAAGTTTAACGCATTTTTTTATGTATGTATATATGTATGTGTCATTCCAGACGATAACTGTCCGTAGAATTGTGCTAGAAACTTCAAACAAATTTTAAAATGTTAAGGACACAAAACGAAAGTTCAAGTTCGTTGGCCAGCATGATCGGATTACATCTTCTGGTTGAAATTTTCAAAAATGTAGTCAAAAATTTCAAAATAGCCTGTTTTTTGCGATTTGTTGTGCGAAATAATGTTTTCAGAATACTAACATTTGGTATATTCGGAATCAGCGTAAAATTTCCTATAAGAATATGTATCAAGTTTTCAAAAATTTCAAAGTACAAAAATCAGTCAAAAATCGAAATAATGCCGTTCGCTAGTTGTAAAAATCGGTAATATTTGCATGAAACATTGTCCAAATTCAGATTGAACTACTCTTATGGCAGTATCCCTGTATAACCAATCCTAGAACCATGCTGTTTAAAACGTAGGTAGTAGGTGCTTGTTAAAAAAAAAAAAAAAAAAAAAAAGTAATCACAACTGATGAGTTTACTCTGTGAAATATTCCGTCCTCCGATTCTCTCGGTCGCTCTCTTTAATATTTTACGCTCAACTGTTTTAGGACTTGATGTAGCTTTAATACTGACTGTGGCTTAGAAAATATCAGCCATGAAATTATAAAGAAGTTCTATTTATGTACGTACTAGCACGCAGACCCAAAATCATAAACTAAAATTTCTCTACACGATCAATAGCGACTGAAATGTCGAAGAATTCTTCAAAAATTCGCTCATGGGGTCACGCTGCATGACTGGACTTTTTTACAAAGGATTGGACTTTTTTACAAAGGATTGACTACTTAATGTTATGTACTTTCGAGATGCGAGTGTAGCGATCATCCAGACCACTGATCTAAGAAACTGATCCGTGTAAAATCTCATGGCGACTGGAGCGCTGAGAATGCCACGCGGTGGGTAGTCGAACTAAAGAGCAAGTCAGGGTCTAGATTCTCGTGACTCGACTTGATTGTTCGAGAACGTCTCGTTTTCACAAACGATGAATCTTGACACAAATTTCCCACACGAATCTGATTGCGGATCTTCGTAATGAGCCTGATGATATTTGAAACTATTTTCAAATGGACGAAGTCAACTATATATCAGCATATGCTCGAAGTAGTAACACCCATGATTTCAAGAACAGACACTTTAATGAGATAATCAGTCACCCCCCCCCCCCCCCCCACCATGAGCGATTATCAGCTTCGCTGAGACTTTTGGCGACTGATAAAACTAAGTTGAGTTGAGGTGATGTCAGAGAGACCTGGTGCGCATTACTGAGATTGGAGTCAAGGCTTGAAGTTGGATGCCTAATACAAGATATCTTATAAGTGAAGAAACAGGTTAGTCTAAACAATATTAATCACCAGAGTTTACATGGTATTAGTTGAGTGAGTGTGGACGTACGTAGGGGGTACTCACTGGAGTTGATGAAGGGGTACTTCTTGAGTGAGTGTTGGTGGAAAAGGCAAGGAAGGGTTGGAGAATGTAGTTGGATGCCTCACACAAGATGTTTTATACAGCGGAACCTGGATAATCCGAACTTCTTTAATTCGAAATCTTCTTTAATTCGAATATTTATCTAGGTCCCTAGCATTTTGTATTTAAAAAATGCTAAAAAATCATGGATAGTTCGAATTTTATTTTGGATAACTCGAATTTTCGGTGTGCTAATTATGGTATGAATTTTAAGCTGTGACTCAAAACAATTGTGAATTTATCGGGAAATACGTTTTAGTAACGATATTCGGCAAAAGGTTTGCGTTAGACCAAATGCTTGCAAGTCAGTGCTATCGTACAGTCTGATGAAGACGGTTCGGGAGACGAGATCGCTGGATCATCAGCAGAAGAAGTAGCAGTGCCGAGTGCAGCTGACGCCATGAATCACTTGCAAGAACATAGACGTTGTGATTCATACTTCAACTCTTTGAATGCGTTGGACTCTTTATAATGGCCAAGAGGCTTAATTCAAGGAAACAGGCCAAAATATCATCCTTTTTTGAAAAACAATAGATTGTTTTTTTTCTGGTTGCAGTTAAATACAGTAAGTACCATTCCAGGTGTCTTTATATTTATTGTTCAATATTCTGTTGGTCAATACAGCATTCAATGTTACTGTATGTACTTTACTTCGTACTGTAGTTTGTTGAAATATAATTTATTAAAAACTCCTTTAATTCGAATGTTTGGTAAATTCGAAGTTTTTGACTGGTCCCTTGAGGTTCGAATTATCCAAGTTTCACTGTATAAAGAAACAGGTTAGTCTAAACAATATTAATCACTAGAGTTTACTTGGTATCAGTTGAGTGAGTGTGGACGTACATAGGGGGTACTCACTGGAGTTGATGAAGGGGTACTTCTTGAGTGAGTGTTGGATAGAAAGGCAAGGAAGGGTTGGAGAATGTAGTTGGATGCCTCACATAAGATATTTTCTGTGTGAAGAAACAGGTTAGTCTAAACAATATTAATCAATAGAGTTTACTAAGTATCGGTTGAGTGAGTGTGGACGTACATGGGGGGTACTCACTGGAGTTGATGAAGGGGTACTCCTTGAGTGAGTGTTGGATAGAAAGGCAAGAAAGGGTTGGAGAATGTAGTTGGATGCTTCACCCAAGATGTTTTATATCTGAAGAAACAGGTTAGTCTAACTCTACAGTATTTATTAATAAATGGAGTTTACTTGGTATTAGTTGAGTGAGTGTGGACGTACATAGGGGGTACTCACCGGAGATGATGAAGGGGTACTTATTGAAGAGGAACACCGTAACGAGGGTGTGTTTGTGGGAAAGGCAAGGAAGGGTGGGAAAATGTAGTTGGATGCCTCACACAAGATATTTTATACGTGAAGAAACAGGTTAGTCTAAACAATATTAACCACTAGAGTTAACTAAGTATGAGTTGAGTGAGTGTGGACGTACATAGGGGGTACTTTAAGGAGTTGATGAAGGGGTACTTCTTGAGTGAGTGTTGGATAGAAAGGCAAGGAAGGGTTGGAGAATGTAGTTGGATGCCTCACATAAGATATTTTCTGTGTGAAGAAACAGGTTAGTCTAAACAATATTAATCAATAGAGTTTACTAAGTATTAGTTGAGTGAGTGTGGACGTCATAGGGGGTACTCACTAGAGTTGATGAAGGGGTACTTCTTGAGTGAGTGTTGGATAGAAAGACAAGGAAGGGTTGGAGAATGTAGTTGGATGCTTCACCCAAGATGTTTTATATCTGAAGAAACAGGTTAGTCTAATCTAACTCTACAGTATTTATTAATAAATGGAGTTTACTTGGTATTAGTTGAGTGAGTGTGGACGTACATAGGGGGTACTCACTGGAGTTGATGAAGGGGTACTTCCTGAGGAAGTGGGTGTGTTGTATAGAAAGGCAAGGAAGGGTTGGAGAATGTAGTTGGATGTCTCACATAAGATATTTTCTGTGTGAAGAAACAGGTTAGTCTAAACAATATTAACCACTAGAGTTAACTAAGTATGAGTTGAGTGAGTGTGGACGTACATAGGAGGTACTCACTGGAGTTGATGAAGGGGTACTCCTTGGGTGAGTGTTGCATAGAAAGACAAGGAAGGGTTGGAGAATGTAGTTGGATGCCTCACACAAGATATTTTATATACGAAGAAACAGGTTAGTCTAAACTAAATTAATCACTAGAGTCTACTAAGTATTAGTTGAGTGAGTGTGGACGTACATAGGGGGTTCTCACTGGAGTTGATGAAGGGGCACTCCTTGAGTGAGTGTTGGATAGAAAGACAAGGAAGGGTTGGAGAATGTAGTTGGATGCTTCACCCAAGATGTTTTATATCTGAAGAAACAGGTTAGTCTAATCTAACTCTACAGTATTTATTAATCAATAGAGTTTACTAAGTATTAGTTGAGTGAGTGTGGACGTCATAGGGGGTACTCACTAGAGTTGATGAAGGGGTACTTATTGAAGAGGTGGGTGTGTTTGTGGGAAAGGCAAGGAAGGGTAGGAGAATGTAGTTGGACACAAGATATTTTATATGTGAAGAAACAGGTTAGTCTAAGCAATATTAATCAATAGAGTTAACTAAGTATTAGTTGAGTGAGTGTGGACGTACATAGGGGGTACTCACTGGAGTTGATGAAGGGGTACTTCTTGAGGAAGTGGGCGTGGTGGACGGGGCAGGCGGGGAAGGGCGGCTCCGGGTCGTCCGGACTCCTCTCCGAGCCGTATCCGAGGTCCTCCACCCGGGTCGCCGGGGGTTTGGTGGCCGCCGGCGCCGTCTCGTTGTTGTTGTCCGCAGGGAGGTCGAGGTGGTTGGGGAGCGAGCCGCAGAGCTTGTACTTGTCCTGGGGCAGCTTCCCCGTCAGGTTCCCCGAGCTCTGCGACCGCCTCTTGCTGAGGTTGCTTCCCATGTCGCCCCCACCTCCGCTACCAATACCTGAAACAGAAACCACCAAATCTTATCAGTAAAATTTTTTTAAACACATTTACTGCAATTTTAAAAATTAATGGTGTTGTGGCCAGCACTTTGAATTGGAAGATTTTTTTTTATATAACAGGTTACTATATTTTTAATACATGTAAAACATTTTAGATTTGATGGTGTTCATGAAATTTAAAACAATTCAATCACCAATGTTCCTCCAACATAGGAACGGCCACCCCATCCTCCAATTCCATTGGCCGCAGTTTCCTCCGGGCACCTCGCATCCGAAGGGAAACCGCTCGAATTATCGAATTGTATCTTTACTTTTACCCATCCCACAAGGTTGGAAAACGGCTTATTCCACTTATTGGTGAGTACGTGGGCAGCACGCTTTACAAAGACAGCGAACTCTTTCCCCATGGCACCGTCGCACGAGCAAACCAAGGGGGTGAAAGATCCCCGGCAGTCCTCAGCCGCTCGATCATACTTTGAGTGCTTGAGCGGCTGCTGTTCGAGACGTTGTTTGCCAGTCCTGGGAGAGGTAAGCGGCAGCGTCGGATTGGATGATTCGTTTAGGGTGATACCAGGGCTGTTTGTCTTCTGAACCTTGACACTGTTACGAACTAAATCACTCGCGACGAAGTTGTGGAAACCCATTACAAAACGGAAGTTAGTGAAAAACGTTGTCTATTATTTATTTATTTATATTACGTTGTCTGTTATTGTTTGTTACTGATGATGGCCTAACCGTCGAAATCGATTTAACATTGTAACTCTTTATTTTTCGTGGAAATAGACAACGTTTTTCACTAACTTCCGTCTTGACACTGTATCATCTATCTATATGTATCCAACTCCTCTTGGTTGGGGTGAGTGGCGCGGTTAGTCGGGTCCAGTCAGTCGAGTCTAGGGTGGAGGGGCCAGTGTTTGACACCTTAAGAGAAATTTTGACTTTGACTAGCAATTTAGTTATGTTTTTTGGTTTGTTCAAACTTGAATCTTGCATCCATTGCTACATCAGGATGTCCTCAAACTGCTCGGTATTGAAAAAATCACTAATTCAAGCCACAAAACATCATAAATTCGTTTTTTCGAATTACATTTTTTTACCCAGTATTTGACAGCCACATGTTTTGTTCTACCTGTGATTGACACTGCAGTTCTTCTGCAATAAATGATTCCTTGTATCAACAATACATTTTATTTCAACATTTTACAAATAGATTGAGCATTATACTTTAGTTTTATTAATCTAAATATAAAATTAATATGAGTATTCATAAAGAACAAGTTGAAAATATCACCGGATGTTTCATCACAAAATAGGTACAATGTTTTCTTGATGCAAATACATATAGGCAAAATACGATTCTAATGGTGAACTAGCAGCTTGTGAGTTGCTATGTATTTGTATAATATAAAAAATGAAGAACGAATGACAAGAACGAATAGAGATCTATATTGACAGCATCTCAATCACTGAGGGGAGCATCAGGTTGGGAACTAGTAATTGAAATTTGCATTTTCACATGTTATCTTTGATTATTTACAAAAAATGATCGTATAAATGCAATCTAAACAAGAAACTGATTGAAAAAAAAAAAAAAAAAAAAAACCATGGAAACAATTGAATTTGAAAATGTGGAGGGCATGGTGAAGCAAAACGAAACGCTTACCTCCTTAGCAAAATCACAAGAAACAGCACCAAAGAAATCACAACACGAGGCTCTGTTGGGTAATCTTCTCCAGATTTTACAAAAACCCGCCTGAAACCTTTTCCCGCCTTTATACTTTACTGAGATGGCATTCCGCCTCAAAATTCAAATGGATCAAGCCCGTAAAACACGTTTAAATGCCTTACTATTAAAGCTTCTGTGTGAGATGTCAATCACTGGTCTCTCCACCCTAGTCCGTCGAGCGCTTGAAGCCTCTCGTTCTTTGTTGATGCTCAAGAAGCCCAGCCATCCACGCCCTGCCATCGCAACTCTTCACGAGCCACATGTCCGCGACCATTTCGGAGTAGTTTCTATAATTTCAGAGCGAATTTAGGTGGGGCTTCGCCTTCCTTCCACACTCAGCCGGTTTCCTTATTTTGCCCTAATACCAAATCCTCTTTCTTCATTCATTGCAACCTCCTGTGAGTTGGAGATCGCCGAATTACAAGGTAAGGTGTAGCATAATTCTTTATAGTTTACGGATATTTCTGTCCGGTGGTCCTTCATATTATTTTATTATGGGTTTCGTGGTGAACCAGCTTCATACCGTTAATGAAAAACGTTGTCTATTTCCACGAAAAATTTCCGTTTTGAAATGGGATTCCACAACTTCGTTGCTAGTGATTTAGTTCGTTTTAGTTCGTGTTAATACCGTTACACAAGGGTGAATCTTGTTCGCGCAACATTTCATTCAAACACACAAAATCAAACAAGAATGGTGTTTTATTTTGGTTTTCATTTGAATCAATTTATTAATTAAAGTGTCAAGGTTTTTTAATAGATCATTGAGCAATTTCCTTGTGTTGTAATTTCTAATTTTTTATCGAAGAATAAAGCGCATGAATCGCTAGTGTAAGCACTCCCAAAACTATCCGCGAACAAATCCAGTTCAAGTCTGTTTGCCGTCCTCATAATTCTCTAGATAGATGGATGAAAGGCTTAGTTCGTATCACAACGGGGCGCCATGAACAGGCTAGGATCTTGCAGCTCTCTGCACGACACATGGATGTCCGACCTTGCAAGAAACTCTGGAGCATCAATAGTTCCATGGAGAGACTTTGAAGAGAAACGTCACATCCGAAACTCTTCTTCTCTGCTACAGAGTTTTGAACCCCAAAATCTTCAAATATCAAATATCCTCTTAAGGTATGGCATATTCGTCATTCTACTATAGTGAAAAATTAAGCGATCACTGTCGAAAGAACTTAGTTTCGGATTCGTAGTGTCCGTATCGTAAAATACCTTCCCACTAAGACAAATTCTTTATTTTAGGAAAATAGACACCGAGAAAAAGAGTCTACGACAAATCCCATCTCAATAGAATGGTTCAGTCTGAAGTTATCCAAAAATACATTTTGTCAAAAAATCGATTTTCGCGTGTTCAAACAAATGGGTGCCAAATCGGTCTCTATCAGGGGCTTTCATTAATTGTATAGATCATTGAAAAGCGGAGTACATGCTTTAAAAAACTCCAAAGAGGGTTGATTATTCACGGGTTTACAGTCAAAAATTCACTGGAAAAAAAAGCGATTTTTCAAAAATTGTGTTCAAAATTAAGGGATTACTGTGTTTTTTATTGGGGTTTTGAGAATTGAGCTGAGCTGGAGGGGTGAATGTCGGTTGCTAGAAGTACAGCTCTCACAAAAAACTTTTAAAAAAGAAAAATAATTAGTTAATAATAATTGACTGTTTTTAGAAGATTTACTCGTTTGTTCGAGTGGATGGATTGAAATGAGGTATACCATTTCTTAATTTACAAACTATCCGCACCATCCTGTCATTGTCTGAGGACCCTATCTCCATGGTGCGGATAATTTTTAGAACAAGGAAAGAGATCTCATTTCAATCCGTCCTCTCGAACTTAAATCGTCTGCGAACAATCCATTTTTATTGATTGCACAGGTTGACTTGAACATTATCAAATAGCCTGAGGCCCAAGTTTAAGTAATTCTGATAGAATCGCCCACTCAGACCTCTAGTTGGTTCAGTGACGTCCAAAACGCTTTAACATCCCCCCCCCCCCTCCCCTCACAAACTGGGTCAGATTTCGAAAATTTGAAAAAAGTAGTCTTTGACTTGAATTGGAGTAATCCAAACATACTCGACAATCAAATCCCCAGTTTGTTCAGTGATGACAAAGATACCCCATTCCCCCCTCCTCTCCTAAAACACCCCCTATGGGGCAGATATGAAATTTTAAAACTTTTAAACCTTCTCTGGATTTCCAAAAATAATTTAAGACCCGTTTTTTGTCCCGAGATGGGAAGCGAGAGGTCGTGGGTTCGAATCCCGGCCAGGCCTGAAAATTTTTTTTTTTTTTCTCGTGAGACGAAGGTTGTGGGTTCAAATCCCGGCCAGGCCTGAAATTTTTTTTTTTTTTTTTTTTTTTTTCTCGTGAGACGAATTGCATAGCAAATTATCCTCGTTTTCTACACAGTAGAAAAGAGAAAAGATCCGGCGAGGCGCGAAGCGCCGAGTATCGATAGGGGGGTCCAGGGGGGCGAAGCCCCCCTGGCGGGGTCAAGGGGCGGAGCCCCTTGCGAGGCCCGAAGGGCCGAGTATATATATACCTATATATATATATATATATATACCTATATATATATATATATATATATATATATATATATATATAAAATTAACACATTTTCCAAGGTTTTTTGTGACAGTTGTACTAGCAACCAACTTTCACGACTCCAGTACAGCTCTACCCTCATAACCCTAATAAAAGCAAACAACACAGCTATCTTTTAATTTTGAACACAATTTTCAAAAAATCGCTTACTTTTGTCAGTGAATTTTTGGCTGTAAACCCTTAAATAATGGACCATTTTTGAAGATTTTTTCTGAAATTGTTCAGCATAAACTCAGCTTTTCAATGACCTATACAATTTTCCGATGTTCATTTACCGAAAAGTGAGAATTTTTTGTCTCAGTGGACAGGTATTGTACGATACGGCCACCACGAATCCGAAACTGAGTTTTTTCGACAGTGTTCTCTTAATTTTTCACAGCAGTGTATGAGGTTTGGTATGGGGGGAACCATTCGTCGACCTTCTATTCAAATCTATAACGAAGCGATTGACTGTCGCTGAGTGTCAAAGATCCGTAACAAGCGAATGATCCGATCCTTTCATATAAGAATCCATGACCGTTTACGCGACGGGTAGCGAGAATTGCGGAGTGACCTCCCAGGAGTTCTTATTATCATCCTCGAGAGTTCGGAAGACGAGGGACAGTCAGAAAAGGTGAATGTTGGTAGAAAGGCTTAAAGGAGAGTTGGTGAGGGTAGTGGAGAGGTGGGGGTTCTTCCGTCGTGATTTCCTGAAAACCCTTGCGAAACTGACTTGAGGTTAAAAAAAAGTGGACTTTGGAAGGGGAAAATTTCGGACGAAGAAGGAAGAAACCGCGCCGCGTCAATAGAGCGTCGACCAGTGAGGAGATCAAACTTTGGAAGTTATAAGTCTTGCACACAAAGCACGTCCATTCCTCCGGAGAAACTTGGCAAGTGGCGAATATAAACTTGAGCAATAGCGTTAGGTACAACCTAGAAAATGCTCGACGAATTACTTTACTACAAGCGGTAACTTTTTGACATGGGAAAACTGATGGATGGATTGCAGCTCTTCATTTGGTAACACTGATGGCTGCAGACACATAGTAACTTATATTGCTGTTAAGGGTGTCTAACATTTAATGGACCAGCCATTCATTTTCGAAGACATAGAAAAACTTTAAACGGTACCTAGCATTCCTTTATTTTTCAAATATTCAATGGTGAAATTAGAATAGAATAGAATAGAATAGAAATACTTTATTGTCACCATACAACAAAAGGTATCTGACAAACGTCATCAGGAGGAAAAAAACAAGCAAAATGGTATAAAAACAGGTAATAAATTGTCAATATTTCTCATCACTTCACTGGAGAACACCTGCTCCCACAAGAGACTTCATTTGTGCTGTACGGAGCCAAGGCAATCAGCCTATCCTTTATTTTCCTCTGAAATACGGCAGGGCTCATCGACTTCAGAGCAGCCGGCAGATCATAATACATCTTTATCCCAACAGAGTCTGGATTATATTTCTGAATTAGAGCCAGCCGACAACTTTGAGTAGAAAGCAGATCCCGGTTCCTCGTATCATATTGGTGATTGTCCCCCAGTCGTGGAAACTCTTCCAGGTTGTTCTCGACTCTGATTACAATTGCCTGAATATAAAGCGCAGGAAGAGTCAATAGTCCCAAATTCCTGAACAGATCTCTGCAGTGAGCGTCACAGCGAGCTCCTTTCAAAATCCGAATTGCAGATTTTTGCAGTCTGAAAATCTTCATGGCGCTGCTGCAGTTGCCTCATAGAAGAATATAGAAGGAGACACTATAAAAGACAGCCGTCGTAACAACTAGAGAGCCTTACGCAACCTGCTCACCAATGACTTAGTTTATTACGCGCTAAGACTCCTAACTCGTGTTTTTCAAATGGAAACCATCAATTTTTACTGCAGATTCAGAATTTACATATAGATTCATCGAAAAATTACCATCACTCGAATTTGGAGTGCGCCAAACTGCAAAAAGTGCGACAGCTGTGAAATATCGTGTTTTTGAAGGACCCTGCCTTGGGCAAGTGCGTACCTGTTTTTCATAAATCTGACTTTGTGATGCTATCATTCCCCTGAACCTACGAGTTAAATGATGACCGTTGTTTTATTTCATTCTCCAGTCATCTCTAAGACTAAAAACTTGTGGATTATATTGAATTGAAGTTGGTAATTCATTAAGAATTGGGATACACCTAGAAGCATTCAAACAACGCTTTTGCCCTCTGTTGAGGCAAAAATACCTACGTATAGTGGGGCAAGTGCGTTTTCAACTTTCTACCCGAAAAATAATAAGTAAAAATAAAATTAACCGAAGTATCTAGGAAGATTTGAGGTATAATTTAAAATGAATAGTAAATGAAAAGTAAAACGCCGCAAAATAGGTAATTTTTAGCAACTCAACATGAAGTTCCTGAGTTGATAAAATGGTTTATAAACTCTTTGGCCATGTTGCCATCCTTGACTAAAAAGGGGCGTCATCATGGACTCCACTGGCATATCGGAGGGGGAAAATGAGTGGTACAGTAATGACCACTATTTAGCCCCTCAAGTGGATAAAATAAACCCTAAAACAAAATAATACAACTGACTACATGTAAAATAGGCTAATAACTATATACATGCTACTATATACAATAAGCAAAGTGAAATAAAACTATGACTAGATGTATATAAATACATCACAGATCAGTTTTCACAATTCGTTGTAGAGCGCAGCGGCTCGCAGGTACAACAACAAGGATTGGAAAAAAACCGGATAAAACGTCAACCCACAGAGGGGGCTGATGCTGGACTTGGAGGTCCACAAGGGCTGGGCAGTCCTCCAGGATGTGGCGGATGGAAAGATCACCTCCACACACAACATATCGAGCTTCTGCACTAAGTACGTGTCTATGAGTTAGACGGGTGTGGCCAGTGGCGACCCAGTTGACCACTATTCGATCCCACCTTGGAAGTTGGGTTACGAAAGGTCGAACCGGGCACAAGTCCTGAAGGACACCAAGCAGACCAGTGACCTCACTCTGCCATTGCTCATGCCAAATGGAATTGGCTTTATGTTGCCTGCCGACCAAGAATTTCCAAAATTTTCTTTTTCATTAAAATTTATACATAGATGCTGCTCAATAGAGAATGTCATTCATGAATTAATTTTTTTATATTATTATCCATCTTAAAATTAGTTTATCATAGTTCTACGAAAAAAAGTTCTGTGGCGTCTTCATGTAAGATTCAAGGTTTTTATGAATGATATAAATAATATACTGATAACTACGAGGAAAAAGTTACATTTCCTGCTGCTACTTATCGCGTTTCTTACGTAGGCAAACGCTGAGTAACTAATAAATTAGGACCACAAGAAATTATCAGCGTGTAACGTTGACAGTCTAGATTTTTTCCAGTGTTATTTTTGATTGATTGATTGATTGATTGATCTTTTTATTTACACAACCAGGGTACGATTAGGGCCTAGTGGCCCTCTCTTACATCGACCCTGGCAAACATTAAATTAATATTCCTCGATACAATCGGAATACACAATACAACAATATACATACACTAATTATACACATTTTAATTATTCACTAGAATTTACAAACAAAAAATAATTGAACATTAGTTTTCTGTACTTCTCGATATTTACAAGTACAATATACAAAAATAAAATTAAAAACTTTCACTTCTTACAACAATAATAAAGTATTCTTTTCATCATATGATTTTAGTAACATCTTTTGATATTAATTTTTAAATTCTTTTACGGTTTTCTTCAAATCAAATCTATCTTTATTTTCATTGTATATTCTTATGGCCTGTACAACAAATGACTTGTTAAATAAAGTGGTTCTGTGGAGTGGAACTTGAATGGTGGTACCCGTTTGTCTAGTCTGTCTTCCCTGGTGTTCATCCATAAAGGTTAGCCTCTCAAATAAATATAATGGTTTCTTAAATTTTAGTATTTTAAACATCATCGTTGCTAGCAATAGTTTCTTTTTTTCAGCGAATTTGAGTATCCCTAGTTTCTTGAAATATGGGGTTACGTGCTCGTCTTGCTTAAGACGGTATATAAACCGTACAGCAGCATTTTGTGCTTTCTGTAACATGCTCATTTGTTCTGAATTTAGATCACAAAATGCTAAGACGGCGTAATCAAAAATGGGCATTATCAGGGACTGTACTAGCTGTTGACGTACATTTGAAGATTTTGGCTCTGCAAAAATTCGTTAAAACAAAATGAAACCGCTTTCAAACACATTCGCAATATTACTACCTAACCATATAATAGTCGAATCATATCTCTTTAACCAGTCATCACTCTTGACTCGGAAAATTACGTAAACATGCGAAAACGATAAATTTTCAAAGCTAAAGTTTTCGAGGGGGAGACGCTCTGAAAATATATTTGTCAAGCAAACATTTCGCGGCCGGTTGGCCAAGATTGAGATTTCATTCCCAAGATAGAAGGGCGGGGAAAGTTGTTAAAAGTCGCTGGGCGGGGGAAAAGGGAGAAATGCTAACGAAGTCAGGAAGCTACCGAAACCCTCTCTTATTAGAAGTTGCGGGCTGGTTGGGCAGAAGGGGGTTTGTTCCAAATTCCTTCCTGCGCATCCTCGAGAGAGAAGGAAGCCTACACCCGGAAGTTATGGGGAAGGAAGGTTTCCCTGGGTTTTACTCCACCGCCGGAGGAAATGGTAATGATAACATTAACTTTCAAGGCTGAAGGGGTTTACATTTTCAAGGGATTTGGAGAGAGTTTGACTTCGTACCTGGCTGATCAGTGAAACATGCGCGCGAAGTGGGTGCGACATATCAGTCCTTAAAATATGCAACGTTTTTTGATGAGGATAATTATTCTTCAAATCGACCAACGATGCTGAAATTCGATCGGAACCGCTCAGTGGCAGACTCTTCAATAATAACACCTGTATTTAATCTTCTAAATAAAATTATATGACGTTAATTAAATGAATGATTTCATTGCTAGTATACACAATCATAACAACACTTAACTTGTTTATAGATTGCGTGACTTTTTTGCTTTGCGTACCAAAATTTCCGTAACGAAATTTCCGGTTGACTCGTCGACTAAGGCATTTTCAATGTAAAAAAAAAAAAAATGTACATTCCTGTGAATTAATGTTCACCTGTTCACCTACCGAATGTTCGAGAACGAACAAATCGAGTTTCACCTATCTATATCTAACCTCGATTAGGGGTGATCGCATTTCATCTAAATAAATACACAGATTATGGAATCATGCTTTCAAAACCCACAAGGTCCAGTTGAGAAGCTCACTGGCAGAAAAACGGGTCTTTGAAAGGTCGGTGTGATTGCTGTATGAGGGCTTGACAAGAGCGGCTTTGTTCTGACAGTCAGGTCTGGCTCCAGCTGCTACAAGCATTTGACGAGCACTTCAAACATGAAAGGGAGAAAACCCCCGTCCCAGTGCCACTTGAGTCCTTCGTCAAAGACGTTATTTTTCGTAACTAAGAGGAATGTTTCCTTTCCACCGATTATTCTTTTCACTTTTAATATTTTAATCTTTGTTGAATAAATACGGTCTTTTCACGCTGTTACTTGGTTAGAACATAGACCACACTGCTGTAAAATATTAAGGGATCACGGTCGAGAAAACTCGCAGTGACTCAGTGTTGGGCATAATCTTATCGTCGAATACGAATACGACTGTGATCGCGATAATTATTCGTTGATTCTGAGTCAACTGCGATTATATTCGTATTCGTGTAATCGTATTCGTCTATCGGCAGTTACACGAATACAACCCATAAAAACGCTGCAAATTATTTCACAAAGGTTTATTAATTTTTCAATTCAGTATGATCATAGTTTCAGTTGGCTTGCGTACGTCATAAGGCCCGTCCAGACTCCTCGGCGTGTCCTATTTCGAGTTCCCACAACCTATACTTCTATAATTATATACGTATGTTTACATTTCTCGATTTGAGCTCCTATCTATTCAAATAATTATTGCCTTAATAATATCATTATCTAAGTACGTACGAAAAGTTGAGAGGATAGGTTATTAAATATGGGTAGGAAAAGCATTGGTATTAACACACAAATATGACCTAGAAAAAAACATATATATTCATGCCTCGAAGGAACGCCGTACCCACCATAAGGTGCCGCGGCGCCTCCTCTCAATCCACCCCCCGCTCACCGCCCTAATACAAGTGTAGGAAGTTTTCCACGCCACCCTGGAGGTACTCCCAAGGTCTCGTTACCTCACAACCGGAGGTTCACCGCCCTATTACGCTTACACTATCATATCACTCATATTTTCCCATCAACATTCATTTGAAAGTTGTGCATTTTGAGATGAGTGAATTTTGTTCTAACGCATTAGAATAATAATTATTAGGTCATGCAGTTGTGGTCGTGCATGATCTGGTCCTAAAGTGTTCTGTTGCGAAGTCCTATTGCCCATTGTTATCCTAACCGTGGAATATTAGCATGCGCAGTTGTGGTTGAGCAGGTTGGAGTTTTAACACGTCAGTCTAATCCGACACTCAAAGCCTCGAAAAAGACACTTTTTCGCCCGTTTTTGGCCCATAGCATCTATGCGAGTACAGCGATCGGGATGGTTAAACGTTAGGACCAACTAGACCCTAAATGGAGTCTATGTGCGAAAGAACGGGTTTTTTAAGTTAATTCTTAGGCCTTTTATGGCCCGGATGGCAAACGGCGGACGGCAAACGGCGGACGGACATTTCAAATTTGGATTCTACGCACCTTGAAACGTAAAGTGACAAAGTTTGAGGGGGGGTTATAAAAAATTTTTGCTATACGATCACAAAGGCTTATTATTGGAAATAATAAACCAAAATGAGTGACAGAAATCAATTTCAATAGGGCGTCCCTCCTATAATATGCAAAGCCTTGCTAATATTACCTAGCTTCAGAGGGACGTCCTTAAAGCGAATTCAACGATTGGAGCCCAGCCTATTTGTCTCAAATCTATTTCAATAGGACGTCCCTCTGATGCTAGGTATATTAGAAAGGCTTCGCATGTGTACAGGGTGATTCCCTCGCAAATTCAAAAAAAAAATTTGGGTGAAACTACATCAAAAATGGAGTAAAATGCCGCCAACCGCATATTTTTATCTCAATCCGTACTCGAGATATGATTTTTTAAAGGTTTTTTCAGGAATACCGTGTTTTTTTCATTTTAAACTCGGATTTCTCCACTTTGACTCATTTAATTTTAACTTTCAACCTCATTTTCGGTATCAACATTAAATTTCCTATAAGAATAGTGTACTTGGATTCTTAAAAAATACCATCCGAAGACCCTCACTTCAGCTCAAACATTGACGATTTTGAAAAAATAATATTTCTGAAAATCTTTAAAACTTTACTACTCTTTTAAAAAGAATCCTGGAAACTGGCAAATCTCATGAAAACTGCTTCATCTAATATGCTTTCCAACGGTATTATCAATTTTACTTTTATTTTGTTATTTAGGGGACAAAATGTTTTATTGTTAAAAAATGTGGGTTTTTCAATTAAATTGTTGGTTTTCTCGAAAGATGACCCTCCATGAACCTACGAGTATGTGGTCGGTTTCTATGTATTTTTTCACGCTGTATCGAATGGTAACATTTGCAGATCTCTCTAACTCCGTTATAACCGAGTTTTACACTTGAAATCGCAAATGTTTAGTTTGTTTGTTACGATTAAATGTATGTGTGTTATGGGGTAAAACTAGTTAATGAAAGTGTAAAACTCGATTATAACGGAGTTGAGAGATCCGCAAGAGTTTCCATTTGATCCAGCAAGAAAAAATACATAGAAACCGACCCCAAACTCGTTGGTTCATGGAGGGTCATCTTTCGAGAAAACCAACAATTTAATTGAAAAACCCACATTTTTTAACATTAAAACATTATTTTCTCCACTAAATAACAAAATAAAAGTAAACTTGATTATACCGTTGGAAAGAGTATTAGACGAACCAGTTTTCATGAGATTTGCCAGTTTCCAGGATTCGTTTTGAAAGAGTAGTAAAGTTTTAAAGATTTTCAGAAATATTCTTTTTTCAAAATCGTCAATGTTTGAGCTGATGTGAGGGCCTTTGGATGGTACTTTTTAAGAACCCAAGTACACTATTCTTATAGTAAATTTAATGCTAATTCCGAAAATGTGGTCAAAAGTTAAAATTGAATGAAGTAAAGTGGAGAAATTTGAGTTTAAAAGGAAAAAACACGGTTTTCCTGAAAAAAACCTTTAAAAAATCATATCTCAAGAACGGATTGAGATAAAAATATGCAGTTGGCGGCATTTTACTCCATTTTTGATGTAGTTTCACCCAAATTTTTTCTTGCATCTGGGAGGGAATCACTCTGTATAGGAGGGACGCGGTATTGAAATTGATGACCGTCATGCATTTTTATGGGTAGTATTCGTAATCGCCGGTAGACGAATATGATTACACGAATACGAATTTAATCGCAGTTGACTCAGAATCAACGAATAATTATCGCGATTACAATCGTATTCGTATTCGACGATAAGATTATGCCCAACACTGTCAGAGTGCTATATTTGTTTCGGAAAGTATGCCGAATTTCCCAGGTGTTATGTGGCATTAATCCTCCCAAAAGACCTAATGTAATGCCTTTTATGCCCTCATGACTTTTTTTTTTAATAATAATAATTTTCCCAACTCAATTAATTTAGATTGTGATGTGCTCTAGCACTGTACTTGAGGGGAGAAAAATCAGCGAATTTTCTGGTAACGCTTTCTGACACAGACCACTCGCCTAGAAACGATCGCGGTTATGACTTTGATATT